>CM017562.1:46557761-47157761 GCA_007844125.1 Sinonovacula constricta
GCATAAACCAAAACTTGTTTTAAAGTATACAAAAAAGGTTTTACCCTTTACAAAAACGATTAAGTTATATACAAAGAAAACAGTTGCGGTTGAACAAAAATGAATATAATCGTTACAAAAACCGGTTTAGTCGATACAAAAACCGATTAGGGATATACACACGCTGATTCGGTCCGAACAAATACCGTTTGACGTATACAAATATTTATTGAGGATGCGCGTGAAATTAGCCTTTAATCGTACTTTATTCTATTTTCTATCTATTGATGGTTAATTTATGATATATTTCAAGTTCGCGTTATTTATTTTTTTTATATAAATTTCGATTTTTTTTTAAATTTGTTTTTCTTGTTTCAGCATGTGCTGCTGCCGTCTCATGAAAACAGGAATATGATCATTTTGAATTTGTTTATATGTCAATTTAATAATAATAATAATAATAATAATTAAATAATAATAATAATAATAATAATAATAATAATAATAATAATAATAATAATAATAATAATAAACACTAAAACAACAACAACAACAAACTTTTCATTGGAGGAGCTGTAAGTATTATTTTAAGGATGTAATGGTATACGCCGTATGCGTTTTTATATCGCCTTTTCAATCGGTTGTCTCTCGGAAACGTATCTACACGACAGTTCTAAACACCGCGACGATAAGAGTGTAAAAGTTTATGGCTCAGATGCATTATCTTAGCCAAGACGTCTGCGCGCCGCGGTGATCAGGGTCTAAATTTGTATGTAGGATTAAATATCGGGCGACCCGTGACCCGACCAGTAAACGAAACGCTCGAATAGCTCGAGTAACGCCTCGTCCGCGTGGCGGGGAGGTCTGTTCTGTTAACCTGTCATTTATAATTAATTACGATCGATAGGAACGGTAGACGCGAAATGGAGCGAGACCGCGTGAAATTAGTCTTTGCGTGAAATTAGTCTTTAAACGTAGTTTATTCTATTTTCGAATTATGGGTAGTCAATATAAGATATTTTAATTTCTAGTTTCGGATTGGTTTTATTTTCAAGCTATATGTCTTTATTTTATTACGTAATTAAAATATAAATAATAAGAATGAAATGACACCACGTGAAATAAGTCTTTAAACGTAGTTGATTCTATTTTCGAATTATGGGTAGTCTATAAACGATATTTTAATTTCTCGTTTCGGGTTGGTTCTATTTTCAAACTATAGGACGATATTTTATGACGTAATTAAAGTATACTATAAAAATAAAATATTTTAATTTATTTTTTATTATTTATTTCAAATATTTTTCTCGTTTCGGGTTTATTCTATTTTCTAACTAATGTCATTTATTTATGATGTAATTTATTTTTTCTAAAACATATTATTTTTTAATTTTTTTTTCTCGTTTCAGAATGTGAGCAGTCGCCTGACGACGATATGAATTTTGAATTTTTTTTTTGTATCGTCTTTGTAAATAAAAAAATAAAAAACTAACGAACTTGTTATTAAGTCTGTTAAGTACTTTACCTTTAAAATAGGGACACTCGAAAAGATTTTTAGCCGGTAATAGTAATGGAAAATTTTGTTTAGCTCGAGAAATTCCGATAAACGTAAACCGTTAGTAAAAACGGACGGGATACTACGCTTTATGCGTGTAGTTAATATCTTCATCTTTTAATTCATTTTTCTTCTATAACCTCCCCCCCCCTCTGTCTCTCCTCTCTCTCTCTCTCTCTCTCTCTCTCTTTCTCTCTCTCTCTCTCTCTCTCGCTCCTAGTTCGTTTATTACTTGATGAGTACGCGCACCGGGAAACGCGTGCTCTCATCGAATCAAAGGTGAATACAAATACACTATTAAGAAGTTCGGTTAGCCATAGATATACTATTAATTACCATTGACGTAGTCACAGCGGGGCAGCTGGTTGATACTAAATTTATAATTAATTTAAACGAATAATCATTAACTTAGTCGTTAACCCGTCCATTAATGATTACTTAAATTATACCCGCTGTCAATTGTGATTGATTAATTATTGGGGAGCTGTCAATTTTAATTACTTAATTATTGGGGAACCAGGGAACCAGGGGAACCAGAAAAATTCCCCAAATGGCCGCACTATACTATATATGTTTTCTCTAGGTTGTGGAAGTTCTATTTTCTGTGCTCTGTTCATGGAGCAATAATTCATGTGGATATCCAACAAATCTTGTCTTACAAAACCGTGCAGATAGTATGGACAATAGAATTAAGAGCGTTTAGATGATTTTGTTCTATGTAGAAACCTATTTAAAATCTTGAATGAGACAGTAGTGGGTATTTCCATCCTGTTTCAAGTACAACAAATTGGTGTGATAAAACCGTCCTTTGTGTTTTGTAATTCTCATTAGAAAAATTTCTTTTTGTTCATAACCAAACATATTGATGGAAATGTGGGGATTCTGGTGTTTAAATTTGCCTTTGTTGTTAAGCGACACGGGAGGGGTGGGGGTGGGGTTGGGAGGGGGCTGGAATCTTTACCTTAGTTCGTGTTCATATCGCAAATAATCACGAACGTCCGTTGATTTTTCCTTGGTGTATGTGCAGCTAGCACATTCCATTGAAAACATTTTTGTTCATCATTACGAATGTTTGAAAGTGATGAACGTGATTGTAATGTTTTGGGTAATGGAATGTACCTGCTTGCGTTCAATGGTGTATATTTAACAGTATGAATTTCCAAATGTAATACTTTCTTCAACACACACCCTGTTCCATTGCGCATGAATTCTTCTAGACTTTAAATTATTTTCTGTATCGCTTCGTTTAAATCATGTTCATGAAATATGTCAATGTTTAAGAAAACATATGTCCTAGTTCTGAAGTGCGGTGATGCAACAGTATTATCTCCATCAGCGTTAAAGCGTTCCAACTCTATTTGCACAGTAAAATACCACTTGATGGGTTGTTGAGATACCCTTGATAACAGGATTTCTTGAAGAAAAACTAATCGTATATTGGCTAAAAAAATCCCAACAAATCATATTGCTCGGATGCTTGTGGTTCAATAGTTGCTATTTCTGCAGTGCTGTTCAGTGCGCTGGTTATAGATGATTTTCACGTTGTGATTGTGTTGCTGAAGTTGATGGAGGTTGTTGGTTGTTGTTGGGTGGGTTGAGGGAACGTGGAGCAACTACATTATTATACAAGTCTTCATAATTTTCAAATTCGTTTGGACAATGTATACACTTAAATCTGTGCATGTTTAACCTATGTACTTTCTTCGAATGCCTTCTTAAACAATATTTTCTTCTAAATTTGTGTTCACATATATAACACTTTACAAAGTAGGTATGCGAAAGCTGATGTCGTTTTAAAGTCTTTTTGTGCTCTACATTTTGTCACATAGATCACATTTGTATTTCTGTCTTTCCACTTTCTCTATGCATTTAACCATTTCAGCCTCATCAGCACCGCTAAAATTTATACTTTGTTCTGTTTGATTAGCAACACGAACTATTTCATTCTCGTCACAACTACTAAAGTCTGTATTGTGGTCCATGTTGATGTGACAAAGCTTTCTCATAGAATAAAATGCGTTTTAGCGTTACAAAAAACAACAACAACGCTTAATTGATTACAAAAACAGATTCGCGATGTACACTCGTTGAATCGGTCCTTACAAAATCAGTTTTGCATAAAACAAAACTTGTTTTAAAGTATACAAAAAAGGTTTTACCCTTTACAAAAACGATTAAGTTATATACAAAGAAAACAGTTGCGGTTGAACAAAAATGAATATAATCGTTACAAAAACCGGTTTAGTCGATACAAAAACCGATTAGGGATATACACACGCTGATTCGGTCCGAACAAAATACCGTTTGACGTATACAAATATTTATTGAGGATGCGCGTGAAATTAGCCTTTAATCGTACTTTATTCTATTTTCTATCTATTGATGGTTAATTTATGATATATTTCAAGTTCGCGTTATTTATTTTTATTTTATATAAATTTCGATTTTTTTTTTAAATTTGTTTTTCTTGTTTCAGCATGTGCTGCTGCCGTCTCATGAAAACAGGAATATGATCATTTTGAATTTGTTTATATGTCAATTTAATAATAATAATAATAATAATAATTAAATAATAATAATAATAATAATAATAATAATAATAATAATAATAATAATAATAATAATAATAATAATAATAATAATAATAATAATAAACACTAAAACAACAACAACAACAAACTTTTCATTGGAGGAGCTGTAAGTATTATTTTAAGGATGTAATGGTATACGCCGTATGCGTTTTTATATCGCCTTTTCAATCGGTTGTCTCTCGGAAACGTATCTACACGACAGTTCTAAACACCGCGACGATAAGAGTGTAAAAGTTTATGGCTCAGATGCATTATCTTAGCCAAGACGTCTGCGCGCCGCGGTGATCAGGGTCTAAATTTGTATGTAGGATTAAATATCGGGCGACCCGTGACCCGACCAGTAAACGAAACGCTCGAATAGATCGAGTAACGCCTCGTCCGCGTGGCGGGGAGGTCTGTTCTGTTAACCTGTCATTTATATGGAGCGAGACCGCGTGAAATTAGTCTTTGCGTGAAATTAGTCTTTAAACGTAGTTTATTCTATTTTCGAATTATGGGTAGTCAATATAAGATATTTTAATTTCTAGTTTCGGATTGGTTTTATTTTCAAACTATAGGTCTTTATTTTATTACGTAATTAAAATATAAATAATAAGAATGAAATGACACCACGTGAAATAAGTCTTTAAACGTAGTTGATTCTATTTTCGAATTATGGGTAGTCTATAAACGATATTTAATTTCTCGTTTCGGGTTGGTTCTATTTTCAAACTATAGGACGATATTTTATGACGTAATTAAAGTATACTATAAAAATAAAATATTTTAATTTATTTTTTATTATTTATTTCAAATATTTTTCTCGTTTCGGGTTTATTCTATTTTCTAACTAATGTCATTTATTTATGATGTAATTTATTTTTTCTAAAACATATTATTTTTTAATTTTTTTTTCTCGTTTCAGAATGTGAGCACTCGCCTGACGACGATATGAATTTTGAATTTTTTTTTTTGTATCGTCTTTGTAAATAAAAAAATAAAAAACTAACGAACTTGTTATTAAGTCTGTTAAGTACTTTACCTTTAAAATAGGGACACTCGAAAAGATTTTTAGCCGGTAATAGTAATGGAAAATTTTGTTTAGCTCGAGAAATTCCGATAAACGTAAACCGTTAGTAAAAACGGACGGGATACTACGCTTTATGCGTGTAGTTAATATCTTCATCTTTTAATTCATTTTTCTTCTATAACCTCCCCCCCTCTCTCTCTCTCTCTCTCTCCTCTCTCTCTCTCTCTCTCTCTCTCTCTCTCTCTCTCTCTTTCTCTCTCTCTCTCTCTCTAGCTCCTAGTTCGTTTATTACTTGATGAGTACGCGCACCGGGAAACGCGTGCTCTCATCGAATCAAAGGTGAATACAAATACACTATTAAGAAGTTCGGTTAGCCATAGATATACTATTAATTACCATTGACGTAGTCACAGCGGGGCAGCTGGTTGATACTAAATTTATAATTAATTTAAACGAATAATCATTAACTTAGTCGTTAACCCGTCCATTAATGATTACTTAAATTATACCCGCTGTCAATTGTGATTGATTAATTATTGGGGAGCTGTCAATTTTAATTACTTAATTATTGGGGAACCAGGGAACCAGGGGAACCAGAAAAATTCCCCAAATGGCCGCACTATATATTGTTTCAAAATGTTCCATCACAATTTTGAAACAATGGTCACCACTTGGTTTTAAATTGTCTCCTAGTTTGTTTGTTTTTAAACTTGAGTTCATAAATTTCAAACTGTCAATAAATCGCAGCGATCCTAATGAGAATGAAATATACTTTTCCATGTTACTAGCTATGCATTTGATGTTTTTGTGTTTGAACAGTCCTACAGATTGCATAATCAAATGTGAGTCAGCATTCTAAGTTGTGAAAAACAACAGGTATAAAGTCTGCTTGTTTACAATTGTTATTACACACGTTATGAGCTGCACCGGTAAATTGTCCAGTTAAATGGTTATGATGTCGTACAATCCTCTCACAATGTTTGTCATAAATCGAACATTTTTCATCGCAAATGCAGCATTTCTCCGCAGAAGCAAACTTTTGTATTTCATTGACAGATAAATTGAACCGTTTCCAAAATGTGTTGAATTCGATCTTCATACTGTGTAAATGCTGCTGACTTGCATCTTCACCAACGTGAGCGGTGGTAGGTTTCGTATATTGCGAATCTTCACAAACGACTTTGTATGCATACGGATCCTGTCTCGCTACATGATGATTGTCCTGTTTCGGTTTAATCATTCAAAATTTGCATGAATAATAAATGGTACTCGTAATGTCTTTACAAAATGTTTGAATTGTAAAATGTTTTCTCTAGGTTGTGGAAGTTCTATTTTCTGTGCTCTGTTCATGGAGCAATAATTCATGTGGATATCCAACAAATCTTGTCTTACAAAACCGTGCAGATAGTATGGACAATAGAATTAAGAGCGTTTAGATGATTTTGTTCTATGTAGAAACCTATTTAAAATCTTGAATGAGACAGTAGTGGGTATTTCCATCCTGTTTCAAGTACAACAAATTGGTGTGATAAAACCGTCCTTTGTGTTTTGTAATTCTCATTAGAAAAAATTCTTTTTGTTCATAACCAAACATATTGATGGAAATGTGGGGATTCTGGTGTTTAAATTTGCCTTTGTTGTTAAGCGACACGGGAGGGGTGGGGGTGGGGTTGGGAGGGGGCTGGAATCTTTACCTTAGTTCGTGTTCATATCGCAAATAATCACGAACGTCCGTTGATTTTTCCTTGGTGTATGTGCAGCTAGCACATTCCATTGAAAACATTTTTGTTCATCATTACGAATGTTTGAAAGTGATGAACGTGATTGTAATGTTTTGGGTAATGGAATGTACCTGCTTGCGTTCAATGGTGTATATTTAACAGTATGAATTTCCAAATGTAATACTTTCTTCAACACACACCCTGTTCCATTGCGCATGAATTCTTCTAGACTTTAAATTATTTTCTGTATCGCTTCGTTTAAATCATGTTCATGAAATATGTCAATGTTTAAGAAAACATATGTCCTAGTTCTGAAGTGCGGTGATGCAACAGTATTATCTCCATCAGCGTTAAAGCGTTCCAACTCTATTTGCACAGTAAAATACCACTTGATGGGTTGTTGAGATACCCTTGATAACAGGATTTCTTGAAGAAAAACTAATCGTATATTGGCTAAAAAAATCCCAACAAATCATATTGCTCGGATGCTTGTGGTTCAATAGTTGCTATTTCTGCAGTGCTGTTCAGTGCGCTGGTTATAGATGATTTTCACGTTGTGATTGTGTTGCTGAAGTTGATGGAGGTTGTTGGTTGTTGTTGGGTGGGTTGAGGGAACGTGGAGCAACTACATTATTATACAAGTCTTCATAATTTTCAAATTCGTTTGGACAATGTATACACTTAAATCTGTGCATGTTTAACCTATGTACTTTCTTCGAATGCCTTCTTAAACAATATTTTCTTCTAAATTTGTGTTCACATATATAACACTTTACAAAGTAGGTATGCGAAAGCTGATGTCGTTTTAAAGTCTTTTTGTGCTCTACATTTTGTCACATAGATCACATTTGTATTTCTGTCTTTCCACTTTCTCTATGCATTTAACCATTTCAGCCTCATCAGCACCGCTAAAATTTATACTTTGTTCTGTTTGATTAGCAACACGAACTATTTCATTCTCGTCACAACTACTAAAGTCTGTATTGTGGTCCATGTTGATGTGACAAAGCTTTCTCATAGAATAAAATGCGTTTTAGCGTTACAAAAAACAACAACAACGCTTAATTGATTACAAAAACAGATTCGCGATGTACACTCGTTGAATCGGTCCTTACAAAATCAGTTTTGCATAAAACAAAACTTGTTTTAAAGTATACAAAAAAGGTTTTACCCTTTACAAAAACGATTAAGTTATATACAAAGAAAACAGTTGCGGTTGAACAAAAATGAATATAATCGTTACAAAAACCGGTTTAGTCGATACAAAAACCGATTAGGGATATACACACGCTGATTCGGTCCGAACAAAATACCGTTTGACGTATACAAATATTTATTGAGGATGCGCGTGAAATTAGCCTTTAATCGTACTTTATTCTATTTTCTATCTATTGATGGTTAATTTATGATATATTTCAAGTTCGCGTTATTTATTTTTATTTTATATAAATTTCGATTTTTTTTTTAAATTTGTTTTTCTTGTTTCAGCATGTGCTGCTGCCGTCTCATGAAAACAGGAATATGATCATTTTGAATTTGTTTATATGTCAATTTAATAATAATAATAATAATAATAATTAAATAATAATAATAATAATAATAATAATAATAATAATAATAATAATAATAATAATAATAATAATAATAATAATAATAATAATAATAAACACTAAAACAACAACAACAACAAACTTTTCATTGGAGGAGCTGTAAGTATTATTTTAAGGATGTAATGGTATACGCCGTATGCGTTTTTATATCGCCTTTTCAATCGGTTGTCTCTCGGAAACGTATCTACACGACAGTTCTAAACACCGCGACGATAAGAGTGTAAAAGTTTATGGCTCAGATGCATTATCTTAGCCAAGACGTCTGCGCGCCGCGGTGATCAGGGTCTAAATTTGTATGTAGGATTAAATATCGGGCGACCCGTGACCCGACCAGTAAACGAAACGCTCGAATAGATCGAGTAACGCCTCGTCCGCGTGGCGGGGAGGTCTGTTCTGTTAACCTGTCATTTATATGGAGCGAGACCGCGTGAAATTAGTCTTTGCGTGAAATTAGTCTTTAAACGTAGTTTATTCTATTTTCGAATTATGGGTAGTCAATATAAGATATTTTAATTTCTAGTTTCGGATTGGTTTTATTTTCAAACTATAGGTCTTTATTTTATTACGTAATTAAAATATAAATAATAAGAATGAAATGACACCACGTGAAATAAGTCTTTAAACGTAGTTGATTCTATTTTCGAATTATGGGTAGTCTATAAACGATATTTAATTTCTCGTTTCGGGTTGGTTCTATTTTCAAACTATAGGACGATATTTTATGACGTAATTAAAGTATACTATAAAAATAAAATATTTTAATTTATTTTTTATTATTTATTTCAAATATTTTTCTCGTTTCGGGTTTATTCTATTTTCTAACTAATGTCATTTATTTATGATGTAATTTATTTTTTCTAAAACATATTATTTTTTAATTTTTTTTTCTCGTTTCAGAATGTGAGCACTCGCCTGACGACGATATGAATTTTGAATTTTTTTTTTTGTATCGTCTTTGTAAATAAAAAAATAAAAAACTAACGAACTTGTTATTAAGTCTGTTAAGTACTTTACCTTTAAAATAGGGACACTCGAAAAGATTTTTAGCCGGTAATAGTAATGGAAAATTTTGTTTAGCTCGAGAAATTCCGATAAACGTAAACCGTTAGTAAAAACGGACGGGATACTACGCTTTATGCGTGTAGTTAATATCTTCATCTTTTAATTCATTTTTCTTCTATAACCTCCCCCCCTCTCTCTCTCTCTCTCTCTCTCCTCTCTCTCTCTCTCTCTCTCTCTCTCTCTCTCTCTCTCTCTCTCTCTCTTTCTCTCTCTCTCTCTCTCTAGCTCCTAGTTCGTTTATTACTTGATGAGTACGCGCACCGGGAAACGCGTGCTCTCATCGAATCAAAGGTGAATACAAATACACTATTAAGAAGTTCGGTTAGCCATAGATATACTATTAATTACCATTGACGTAGTCACAGCGGGGCAGCTGGTTGATACTAAATTTATAATTAATTTAAACGAATAATCATTAACTTAGTCGTTAACCCGTCCATTAATGATTACTTAAATTATACCCGCTGTCAATTGTGATTGATTAATTATTGGGGAGCTGTCAATTTTAATTACTTAATTATTGGGGAACCAGGGAACCAGGGGAACCAGAAAAATTCCCCAAATGGCCGCACTATACTACTATGAGTGGTTGCCCGCACAGTGAGGGCAAGCTGTGTCCTTGGTGCATTGAGTGGCGAAATGTCCATATCCTTGACAGTTATGACACCTGGACTCCTTGCCTAGGGCTGGGGTTACCAGGTTTCCCATAACTGTCAAGGAGAGGGATGGTTGGTTAAACTTAATAGCAATTGCATTCTTATTTCTTGTCAATTTGACTTCTTCCACGTTGGACAATTTTTTTAATGATTCAATTGTTTTTGTGATGGGTTGATCAGTCCTTGTTTTGATAATGTCTGTTATACGTTTGTGTTGTTCCTTGATAGACCAATCATACGATCCAAAGTTAAAGTTAGCTGCCTTGTTGATTAGATCTTTTCTCAATTTAAATGTGATGCCATTTTGTAGCCTGTTGAGGGGGACACAGAACTCCGCCCCTATAAAGGATCTGAATGCTGCTGCCACCTCAGCTGCTTTTCCTTTAGGAAAAGCGCTGCCCACCGTTGTTAGCAGTACGGTAATCCATACTGCAACATCGGGGGGCAACAGGCTGGAGGATCTAACCTCCTCCATAACTACCTCCTCGTATGCTGTTGATGGCGCAGGAGGGGGTTGCTTGGGATCATGGGTTAACTGGTTTGTGGTGGTGTTTTTAAGCGCGTTAGCGTAGGATATTGGCCCTCCGCTGCCCTGGTCTTGGGATCCAGATGGGGAGGGTGGAGGAGGGTCAATGCTTCCTTGGGAAGTCTTAGATTTGTTACCCCCCGGTGTGGAAGACTGAATGGGCTGGGGTGCCTCCTCAATTACCTGGTTTAGAAGCCAGGAGGTGCTAGGCATAGACAACACTGCCTTTTTAAAATCATCTTCAATCTCGTACCAAGATATACCTTATACCCACCTTAATTGGCATCGAGTATTGTTTAATTGGGCTATTGTATTCAGATATGACAATGAAAGTAAAGATCATTAAACTGAGACTTACCTGGCTCTAATCCCTTTACTCTTCGCGTGCCGAGTTTAAAAAGTTCGCGAATCAATTATCACTTATCACATGTACTTCAATATGCAGTATTAATGCCGTTATTTGTCACCTATACATTGATTGGCCGATCATGTTAAGCGTTGATGTATCGCGCGTCGTGATTGGCTGTTTTGGGATGTGTTTGAATTGTCTATGCGAAGCCATTACGTGGTGTTGATAAAACGCCCCAGGCGATAGCTTGATTGGTTGCATCGCTAATTAGGTACCGCTGTGTATTGTCACTTGTCCGGCCGTCTATTTAATAACTAGCCCGGGACTAATTTAATGACCCCACATTCAAATTCATGAACCAGGTTCTGAAGAATTTAAAAGGTAAGAACTGGGGGGCAAACAAGAAATGCCTAGCTACACTGTATAGAGCATTAATTAAATCTAAAATACAATATGGAATGGTAGCGTTTGGCTCCGCACATAAAGCACATCTCGATAAATTACAAATTCTCCAAAATAAAGTTATCAAAGTCATATTAGGCGCCCCTAACTATGCCCGCACAGAAGCAATACATGCAGAGATTGGAGAATTCTCAATAATTGACCAAATAAACATATGTAGCTTAAAATATTGGGTACGTGCAAGCAGACTAGGGAATACACTATCAACGAATAAAGAAACGTACCCACGCATAGGAGCATGGTTAAAAAGGGTCAACAAACCATATACACAAAAAATACATACCTTACTAGAAGAAATAGGACTGTCTGTAGACCAATTATCACCCCCGGTCAACTCTAATTTGGTGGGTATAACCCCCATCAATATAGACACAAATCTAGCTAAGACAATCAGCAAAAAAGATGACCCTACTACAATCAGAACGATCGCAGAAAACTTTATCCAATCATCATCAGCTAACATATGCATATATACTGATGGCAGTAAAGACCCAATTAAAAATACAACAGGTGCAGGAATAAGTATCTACTATGATAACAGACCAATTAAACAATCAAAAATCAAGTTAGATGGAAGACATTCCATATTTACCTGTGAACTTTTTGCCATTAAAGTGGCACTTTCATGGGTAAATATCAGTCAACTAAGTAACCAATACATAGACCTGTACACAGATTCGCTCAGTGCATTACAAGCAATACAGTCAGTAGATAACAAAAACAGACCCGACATAATTAGAGATATTTACAGGACAAATACAATAATAAAGCAACGAAATAATACAACTGTAACTTTAAAATGGATACCCAGCCATGTGGGAATAACAGGCAATGAGGCCGCCGACCAACTAGCGAAGGAGGCCTCAACGACTGGAATGCCCACAAAGCTGGGTATTAGCGTAAAAGAAGCCTACAGCTCGATAAAGAACCACTACACACTTAAAGCAGAAAAAAGGTTTAATGAATACAAACGATCACACAACTATTCATATGGTAACAGAAACACAAACATAAAGATACACCTTAACAATAATTACCATGACAAAATCTACACTAGGTTAAGACTAGGAGCCAGCTATCTTGGAGCTGAGAATAAATACAAACCTAGAAACTGCCCGCACTGTAACCAAACAGAATCTTTCCATCACATCATATTTATGTGCAGGCAACACACCACAGCACGTATACGATTAGAAAAAACAATGCTCGTAGAATTAGGACTAACAAACATTGACACCAATACGTTACTATTTCCACCTAATTCGATAGCAGATAGAATTAAAAGAGCATTGTTCAATTATTTGGAGGAAATCGACTACATCAACGACATCTAGACATAAACTGTAGGCTTTAACAACCAGTAGGTGGAGGGTAGCTGAATAAACGGTGGACTCCTAAAGACCCCGTAAAAACAAAGGCACCCAGTGAACCCACCGAACAAATAGGACGGTTAAGGTAAAAACTCAAAAATTGAAACAGTAGGTGGAGGGTAGCTGAATAAACGGCGGACTCCTAAAGACCCCGTAAAAACAAAGGCACCCAATGAACCCACCGAACAAAAAGGAAAAATACCCACTGGACCGTATAGAACTAGTATAAGGGTCGCTGAATAAACGGTGGCCCCTAAAGGGCCCCGTAAAAACAAAGGCACCCGCTTAAGTGAACCAAAACCAAGAGTCGGTATTCCCCCCTCAAGGGCGGAGGCGCATTCACACCGACAGTAAGAAATAGGGGAAACCAGGTAATAATAAATATAAATAAAATAGACAAACTGCACCGCCCCCTCCCCTGCACAACCTTGTTACTGCACTAACATTATCAGTGGAAAAAAATATACAAAAATAAAAAAATCCCCACTGAATGTAAATACATTAACTATATTACTGTATTAACTAACCCATGTACTTTTTTTACAGCATAGAGTAAAGCGTTCATAATATACAAAAAATCTCCCTAGGTAAACATGAACGTTTTACTCTCTTTCCTGCCATAGCCGAGGACTTTCTCCTTGTATGTACATACATGTACAATAAGGTGAATGGTTAAGGGGCGGTCGGGCCTCGGTCGTCCAGACATGATAACTCGGTTAAACAAGCAAAGGACCCTTAATCAATTAAAACTTTACCCCACCCATAGTCAATGACACAAAAAGGAAATGGATATAGGAAGACCCCTTCCAATGACAATTTCGTTTCAAAAAGTTGGAAGATGTCAACCTAGTAACCAATCCTTATAATAACAAAAGCCAACAGAAATGAACACCCCACATTAGGGGTGAAAAAAGGGTCCTGTGCTATATAACCATAAGGTGAGATTAGGGCAATAAGTTAGGCAGTGAAATTCACAAACTCAATCACTCACCTTAGAATAGGACAAAACTACGAAAACACCCAACCTTTATAAGCTTATTAGCTATATAAGTAGGTAACCGAAATTGGATACCTGATAGGAGCCCACCTTTAGGCACATTGGTCAAACCATCTTTAAGTCATACTAGGGCAGTATGACGGGGTCACGATAAAATACGAATGTATGTGCTGACCCTTAAATAAACCAGTTATAGATAGATAGATAATTTAATGACCAATGGTCAGTAGCCCGAAACTACATGTTGACTAGTCCGGGACGTCGGGCTAGCGTATTTTTCCAGCCCTGCCATGCCATGGTAAGGTTTTTGTTGAATGTTGGTTTCTGTGTGTACTGCATCTCTTTTAGTGGTTGTTCTTTTGCGTGGATTCTTCATTCTGCTTGTTGGGGTTATGGTCTGTCTGTGTTTGTGACACTTTTGTTTCCAGCAACCGAATGCTTAATTGGTGTAGGTTTTTGACTTCTCTGGGCATGTATCTGAGATTCATGATGTCTCAAAGCTTGGCTATGCTCATCTTTTCTAGTAGAGTCATTATCATCTGTTACATCAGAGTTGCTATCTAATGTGGCGCTGCTTTGGTCCATTTCAATATATTGTGGGGACACCGATGTCATCTGTCTGATGTGTGGTTGTGCTGTGTTGTGTTGCTCTGTTGGTAGGTGAGTGGAGTTTCACTGATGCAGGTTTGTCTCAAAATGGAGGCCCATTTAGGAAATTATTTTATATTTTCGGCCGTCCGGTGACGCGGCGCGTCCTGTCTGCTTGCCAAGTCTGTGAGCATGATGTATGCATATGGTATCAATATGGGGTCAATATCGAAATGATCTCGGAGAGAAAATTTAATAACCTGTGTGCAATCTTCATTCAATAGGGCCTCATGAATACATATGAAGATTAAGTTGTTGCGACGAGCTCTTGATTCCGCATCTATAGATTTGTACTCTAGAACCAGAATTCTGCGCTTATTCTCATTGTTTTCATGACATGTCACTCATCTTTTATTCTAAAAGTAGCAGCTTTCTGTCAGTTGCGACCACCCTTGTCAGCAAGTCGAACATTTCAACAAGTTTATCATCTGTGGGCATTTTTTTGAAATCCTCGGGTTAATAAGTAGATTTTGTGCTGTACATATCTGGGTTTGCTTAGTGTCAAGTGTAATGCCTTTTGACCTTCTCTTACGTCTATCGACAAGTGTAAACTAACCCCACCATGATGTTCACTTTGACCATTTCCGTCCGTGGGTGGGGTAGTGGTATATGTAGGTCACGGTTGCCAAAATCAGTGCTTCCGTGGGGCAAGACCGCTTTATTCACTCTGGTTTGAGTCTCCATTCTAATCAATGCTGCTGTATACTTTTTATGTATAGATTTGTTTGTCAAGCTACCAACCTTTGTTAAAATTAATTAACAAAAGAGCCAGCGTGAAATTTTCGCGACTGCCATCTGCATGTTGCGCACGCAAATCAATAATACCATATCCCACCTATAGCTGACTGTTGTCGGTGATTTCAACCGAAAACAACAACAACAACAAATACAGAAATGAAGATAAGGCCAATATAGTGATTTTCATGCGATTTAGTAGTTACAAGCCAATCGACCGCTTCCATCGGCAACTACAGATGCTTGAATCTACATCAGCTGAATATGTCATCCTAATTGTCTCAATAGTAGCTTATCCTGAGGACAAACTACTTAAGACTTAAGGTAGTGACTGATACAATGTCTTTAATTGAAGAGTATCCATAACTATCTTAGAATAACTGTAAACTGAATTGAAACGGGCTTGAGTTGCGGACTTGAATTAGTCAGAATAACGATTGTTCTCTTTATCTAGGGCGTTGACTATTTTTATATCGCATCAAATTAATAAATAAAAAGGTGTATTCCTTTCTTTTCATTTGAATAGGCATTTTCCATTTGGTTCTGTTCTGTTACATGATACAATCTAACAAAACAAAAAAAAACTAGTTGGTTTATATTCATTTATAACTGGTAAGACCAACTAAAGACCTGAATACTAAAAATTAGGACTGTCGCGGTATACCGGTACATTGTGATACTGGGTAAAGTCAATACAGTACCACGATACACAATGAACATACCAGTTTTTTACGATATTTTGTAAACTTTGGTTGCTGTCGCCATTTTGTGCATCCAACGTCAAAGATGCTCGTATTAATGAAAGCGAATGGCGAAAACTGACTGACAATATAGTCTGGTTTCAAATACATTCTAAGGAATCTCATTCTAAACCCGCTCGGAAAATGCGGCGTACTTGATTTGCATTTGCGGTACTTTAAAGTCCGAGCATCGAATTTGAGTTCCAAAGATAATTCAACGCGTGGAAATAGTAGTGGTCGCATGTATTCACTGCTACTGATATAACTCCTGACTATTTTCCGTGGCTGAATGACGCGTCAAAAGGTCACGGGACTTTCACTTTACAGATAAACAACAAAATGGCTGACACTAGTGACAGTCCGAGTATGTTTTGTACTGACAATTCAGTTTAGTGACTTTCCCAATACACTTGTAAAAACCGCGCGGAATCTAAAAATAGTATTTAAAGACTAAGTAGCCTTAAAATGAAAACACCCTGTGTAAAAAAGTAATGTTAATAAAACAGATTATTTACTATTGCCACATGCTAACATTCAATAAGTTTGATCATAATAACCGATCAATATAATGAACATGCCTTCTTGATTAAATAAATACGCATCTGAACTCGAAACTGAGATAAATTGGGCGTTAAATCACTAAAACTTAAAGTCTATTTCCTAAAGACAAAGCATTTTTATAGCAGATTTGAAACAGCTGCAAATTTTAATTTTGTACCTAATGAATGTTATCCACCATAATTTAGATTTAAAAAAGACAACAATACAATATATGGACATCTTAACACCAACTATTTTATAATAAAAGAAGTTTTTGAAATGGCACCGTCAATGTTTTTACATGTTCATTGACTTATTGCTTTCCTTTTTTCGTAAGAAGTCTCACAACAAGAAATTCACGTAGAAACAGGTTATGTATATGCACACTTTACAAAATGGTATCACTGACTAGGCTTATATGTCACATCTGTATCAGTGGGGATGAAACTGAGCAGCAAGCCCAAGTTAAAGAGGGGCTATGACATTCTTTAGTCAGCAGGCCTGCATAATAACCATGGCCTTCAGAACACATCTTGATGTCACATTTACTATATTACCAATCTTAGACAGTAGCAATTGTCAGACTTTCTGAGGGTGAGTATAAAGACTGCTATTCACACTTACAGTATTGATATCATTCACTATCAGTTTGGCCGCAGTATTATTTGAATTAATTTAATGATACAACTCATGTAAAATGGATGAAGAGATCCATTTTAGAGAAACAACATTATGTTTGCCATTTAAGTAAGCTATTATAACATGAATCCCCAAAGTATTCTATCAGTTTGTGCTTCATGTATGTAGAATTCGTGTATGCCTTATTTCCAAACAAAGAAGTAATTTTGTTCACAAGGTACTGAACTGTAATCAGTTTGTTGTCTTGCTGTTTGTAGTAACCACAAAACAAGCTGTTGTTGCTTTCACAGTTGGTCGGCCTCGAGGTTGATACTGGTTCCCAGACTGAAAGCACTTGGGAACATCAATAATTTATGAAATTTCATTGTTCTAAAATTGACATAACAGAACTAATGATTCAAGGCATCTGCAGCTGAAACAAACTGAAGTCTTGACTGTATGGAATGTGACTATTGGTCATTTCGAGTCTTACATATACGAGATTCTTTTTCTAAAAAAAAAACAAGAGTGCACACTGGAAAAACATCATTAACGCTTTTCTTCTCGATATACTTATCTGACTGTTCACACAAAGACAGCGCTCTTCAAACAGGAAACTGCTAGTTGGTGATCCTGAAGATGCTTGAAGATCATTTTTCTTTTTTGCTTGTTTTCTAACATATCAGTATCAGTAATTTTTCTGCATTGTAAATGTACAAAGCAGCTTGGAAACGATTTCAAAGACTGTCCTTTGTGCTTGCCAGCTATAAAGATTGCATCGCATCGTTTAAATGTCAGCTTCGCAACGGACTGATGGTTCCCTCCACTGGTTAACTGCATATCTGGCAGACAGGTTTAGTGGCCTGAATACAATCAGCAATGAAAACTCATCAGTATAAATTACAAGGAAGATAATTTTAGAGTGATTCATAAATATTCTTCCATATTCTAAAAAGTGCTTTGAACGCACATTTGCATTTCAATATCATTACAAATGTTCCTTCTATATTTTATAATCTTAAAAGTTATTTGTACCAGGACGGTTGGCGCTGACGATTGTTTAAACATGTTTATTGTCGAAGTCATTTATATATGTCATTTGTGTCCAGGCGTACTTTGAATATTAACATTAATATTGTAAGAGGCTTAATTTAGATGCGCATGTGATTGTATTATGTAATGCAGATATACATAATATTCAGGATTATCACACAGGGACTAGAAAAAAGAAGCGAAAACAGGGAACAAGATGTTATTAGAACGAGTGTTCTGTGCATTATCTACTACACCAAGATATTTGTCGTTAAGTATGGACAGTTTGAACTATTTTTTCTCAAGCAATAAAACATTGTTTCCTGAAAATCCTGCGAAATGCTGTATATTGATATTCTATCTATCTGAAAAAGAAAGCACACTTCACTCGTCATTGCGTTTCCTACATGCGCCTCAATGTGCAGCAATCTATCTTTAAACTAAGAAATCCACCTGACCACTTCCTTCTGTGATCACATTATGTGATCATCCGGTAATATGCCCTGACGTCGCCTCTTTTTTGATCTCAATTTGGCTTGTTTAAAGATGAGTAAAGATTGAATATTTAAATCAATTTATTTCACGATTTGTACTGATGTAGTGTTAAAATTCGTCTTGCGCTAAAGTTTTAACCTTTGTATATATATAAAAAAAAAATAAAAATAAAAAAAATGCCCCGTTTTCCTTATACAAGTTTAAGGCATTGTTTGTTGATTGGGTTTATCGTCCCACCAACAGTATTTCAGTTATCTGGAGACGGTGTCCACTTGAAGCAGATATAGTGCTGCCTTCACTGTGTATAGCATGTCGTGAACACCTGGCATGATACCACACCCAGTCACATTATCCTGACACCGGGCCAACCAGTCGTGGAACTACCCTTATATTTGCTTGAGCGTTAACAAGGGAGCTATATCACTACCATTTTTAACGACTTTGGTATGTCGCGACCCGGGATCGAACCCGGGGCCTCCCGTACCTGGGGCCGACGCTCTACCGATTGCGCTACCAGGTCCGGTTTAAGGCATGTATGAACTGTATGAAACCAGTTTTAATGCGCCAAACCGAACCAACATGGATGACAGAAGTTATTATGATCTGAAGGCACGTGACCTCTAACGTGGAGATAGAAAGGTCGTAATAAAACATGGCGCACATCGTGTTAAAATATGGCGCTCCTCGTCCGTCGTCCGTCCGTCCGACCGTTACCGTTCGTACGTTAGAAGTTTCTTGTGCGAATAACACTTTTAAGTTACTCACCAGAATTCTTCGTAGATGCAATTGCTTAATAATTGATATTAATATGTCGTTATGCGTCATATTGGAATCATTCGAATATATTCTTTGTGCCGGTGTTGTTGTCCTTAAAAAGTGTTCTTAGTTTTTTTATGTGGACAATTCGTTTTGATTGGAAGTTCGTCAGACTCCCACGGTTGAGATATTTAGTTGCACAAAAAGGTGAGATAACTAAGTTCGTACTGCTTGGTCAGGAGTTGTCCTTTGTTATTTTCTTAATGCTAATTCTTATTATTGATTGGAGGTTCTCTTTACTCACATGAATGATTGCTTTTGATGTGTGGTTGTGTATACATGTGAGGTAACTCGGATCGTTATGTTCGTTCCGGAGAATTTTGCCTTATATACATGTATGTCTAAATTAGTTATTGTATAAAACTTGTAAGGATTACATTTTTAATTTTCTATTATAAAAACAATGTTGGCATATCTTTCAGGCGTACAGTGCTAAGATTTGTTACTCATTGGGATAAAACATAGTTTCAGCCTTCTCTACATATTATCTAATGGAACTATTGCAGCCAACCGATAACGTTGGAAGCTATTTCGGGAAATGCAAACAGAAATTTTGGAAAAAACTGCGGTATGACTTAACCTTTTGCAAATAAACATCATACAGTTTTTGTTTCACGTTTTACTTTTTAAATGCTGGTTATCACAACATTGCGGCTATCCCTTATTCGCATTAATAAAGATTAAATAATGGACAGACACCATTATTTTCAAGAAACATTGCACTAGGTTGTTATGACAACAATTTTAAATTCTCATTTGGCTCATAATATTGCACTGGTATTAAATTTAATCGACTTTACAGTACTTAGCGACTGATATTCTCTTCACTATCTTTATGGTGGAATCCGTCGGAAATATCCAGAACAAACTTTGAAGAAAACACACAAGCCTGACCATATTGGAACGGTCTTGCGGAAAACTGCTTATTGATGTCGTAGAATTCTGTTGTCTTGTAAACACCACGACCATGATCGCAATGGGCGAATCTTATTTCTGCATACGCTGCATACGTTAGTCCATTTATCGCATGGATGTAAAAAGTATTTCGTTGTTTAAAAAAGATAAATGAGTTTGTTTAACACAGTTTGACGATCACGACATGTAGTGTATTGGATTAAGTGTCCGACTATTAAACTGCAAATCGTAGTTTCGAAGTTATCTTGTGATATCTATTTTTGTCTTATATGTTTATTTTTTGTAATTTCAAATGTTTTTAAAAATGATTCAATATAATGACTACTAAAATTGTTTACTTCCAGATTATATTGTATCGTGCATGTCAAATGTGTTACCTACTTCTATGTTTGTTCTATTTGTTCGTGTTTTAATTTTACTTTCTACAATTGCAAAAACAAATATTTATATATTAAAAGTATAGCATCCTCTCTATAAAGAGTTCACTTTGTTATACGAATGATGCTAAAATGATCAGAAAAGTTTACAGCAGTAAGCCATCCTCGGGATAAAATTGTGTCCAAGTTTTGTTTGTTTGTTGTTATTGTTTATGTTACACCGCATCGACACAAATAAGATCATACTGGCGAAGTCCAGATAATTATTGATGGAGGAAGACTCCAGACTTACGCCAGGGTAGAACTACCGGCGCACTGCAGGTTAACTAGTACCAAGTTTTTATTTATCTGTACCTGTATATAATTGCTCTCTAGCGTACGATAACTTTATTGCATCGATTAGTTTAAGTAATAATAAATATTAAACTTAGTTCGAACCGGCAACATTTCCCAAACAGGACATCGTCACGCTTGTCCACTAGGCCTTGGTAGGTACAAGCTAACAACTGTTCCACTAACGTATTTATCGACAGAAAATTTATGGACTTTACCGACATTTCATGCATCTATTTCATGAAGAATACAGACTGTAGGGACTATTCACTAAGTACCATTCTATGTTGTCAAGCAATACGTTTATCCTGTGTGTGTTTGTTTATTGGGTTTATCGTCCCACCAACAGTATTTCAGTTATCTGGAAGCTTATCACTTGAAGCAGATATAGTGCTGCCTTCACTGTGTATAGCATGCCGTGAACACCTGGCATGATACCACACCCAGTCACATTATCCTGACACCGGGCCAACCAGTCGTGGAACAACCCTTATATTTGCTTGAGCGTTAGCAAGGAAGCTATACCACTACCATTTTTAACGACTTTGGTATATCGCGGCCCGGGATCGAACCCGGGGCCTCTGTACCTGGAGCCGATGCTCTACCGATGGCGCTACCAGGTCCGGTTTATCCTGTGTTGCTTTTAAATAAATAAATAGGGCTGAACAACAAACATTCAGTTGCAAAAAAATGTGCTTGTCAAATATCGTGTTGGCGTTAGACTCGATCTATATATATTTAGCGGACATACGAATTGTGGCTAATAATAAATTAGAAAATGATGCCATGACGTATTGGATAAAGGCTAACTGTTGGGTACCAGCTTTTTAAAGTTGTTAATTTCCTAGTTCGTTTAGTTTTCCGTAAGATATCTCAACCACACTAGAAAATCGTTATAGTGCCATCCATATATTTTCGGTTGTTGGCCAAAGAGTCCCGAAGAGTTAAAAGTCGGCGACCTTATTTATCCGATTAACAACGCCCCTTTATATTTTAAGGATAAAATACAGCGATAAATAATTTATACAAGTACATGTATTTTGTATATAGCGAGTTAACTTATCTTTAATATCTAATTGTTATATAGAAAAAAATGAATTATTAACCTGCGAATTGATCAGGCAAAAAGTGTAGATCCACAGCAGCCCCGCTGGTTCTTGTTACTGTTGCATGCAGTTATGGGCAAATACTTTAGATCACCTCATTCTTATTTCTCGGAAGCATGATAAGGTTTGAGGGTGTGTTTCGAATTCTTTTTAACTATGAACCGTTGGTTGCAGGGAAACTAATGACATGTAAAATTATTTATCGGTAACTGAGAATTGTATTATCCTGGATTTGTTTTCCTTAATTTATAGGTGTTTCGGACCTTGATTAAGGAAGATATTTAAATCATAATCATTATGACCATCATGATCGTCGTAGTCGTCGTCGTCAACCGGAGCAGTAAAAGCAGAATCATCATCATCATCGTCGTCGTCGTCAATAGTAGCAGTAAAAGCAGAATCATCATCATCATCGTCGTCGTCGTCAATAGTAGCAGTAAAAGCAGAATCATCATCATCATCGTCGTCGTCGTCAATAGTAGCAGTAAAAGCAGAATCATCATCATCGTCGTCGTCGTCGTCAATAGTAGCAGTAAAACAAAAGACTCAGTATTGAGTTACCGTTTTTCTCGTCATCTTTCATCAATGAGTCCGCTAAAGAAAAACGTAACTAAACTTATATATACATTAAAGAAACAAGTCGGACAAAGTTTACATATTTTATTAATAAAGCATGGTGAACACACAATGAGTCTAATGAGGTTACAGTAATTCATCTTGTTTGGCGTATCCTATGGGATGATGATTATGCAATCTACATATTAACTAACTACATTACTTTGAAGTAAATAAGGTGAAAAAGATTTATAATTCAATCAAATAGCAAAGGGCAAAATGCATAAAGTTTAGCCAGTGTTCCTAAAAAGTTTATATGCTGTTAATTAATCTGTTATTATTTACGTTCAACATACTTGAATTTTTCATTCTTCTTTCGGCAGAGCCCTATGTTAGATGTGCTACCTGTGAAGCCCAGATGGCAAAATGAGGTTTTCTGGCATTAAGTAACATAACCATAGTGGCAATACATACATATAGTGTAGACATACACTAATTTCTAAAATCCCCTAAATGCTGGATAAATATCATTTTATTGTAACACTTAAATGATGCGATTATACAAAAATTAATAAATTAGTAACCGAATAAGGGTATTATGGAACAATAATATAAAAATGGAAACATGTCCTAAGCTTGAGACTATTATGTGAACTTTGAAAAACAATGAAACTTATTGATAGAATACATGTGTTTTTGGAATTATGCAACTTGAAATGGAATATTCAGATTTTCTCAAATCTAGAACCAATCAACTGGTTATAAAGATTTTAAATATAGACATGTATATGCCGTGTTCAATGATTTGCGTACTCTTATGTTGTATCTTTGAAACACGAATTATTGGTAATAATTTTGCTATTAAAGTAAGAAAATCGGAAGGTTCTGAGGAGTGAAGAAATGTGGACGACCCAGATGCATAAAGTTTGTTTAAGGTATGCAAAATATGTAAATTGTATTGGTGCGCATGCAAAATATGTAAATTGTATTGGTGCGCAATCTTTGAAATAAGAATTGTGCAATGAGCAGTGCGAGAAAGGTTTAAGGTTAGTAACAAGGACATAAGATGTAGCCATGATGACACCACGTCGATGTTTACCTATCCTACCAATTTAATTGTAACCATGATTTATTACTTATCTTTTTGGAAGAAATGTAAATGAAACTTAAACTGTACTGTCCAAATGTAGTTATTCATTCTATTCCAACTAAGGAAGCTAATCCAAATTTAAACCGAACGCAGTTTGCGGTGAAACGAAAGAGCATTACGCGCTATTAGGTCGTGCCCCACACTGTGTAAGGACCCAATGGTGCTATCTTATATGGCACCTTTACCTTGATGTGCCTTCTCCTCAGACAGCCACTGCATAGCGTATTGCATTATTACAATAACAGGTACATTGCAGAAGGAATTTATACAAAAATAACGTGCAACAAACAATGTTTGGTGTGAGAAACGATTACATTAAATATACGCGAAGTGCACACATACATGCAGAATACCTATGTATTATTTGTCATAATTAATTGTTGTCGTTGTTGTTGTCTATTTGAGATTTGAGATACACCGAAGCCACAGCGGTGTTTTAAAAATTTGTTTTATTTGTCCGAAATACGAAAATAAGTATTTGGTTCTCATAATGAATATACATTAAATAGTATTTACCGAGTAACCCTTTTCTTTAAGATATACACGTTCTACCGCATAATCCAAGCATTTATATCAACAAAATGCTCGTTACTAGTACAGACAACAACAGGACGATGCTCGTCACGACGCCGGGTGCGGATGAAGTGTACTTGGTTGCCACAGGGCAGAACGCCTCAGTAGTGGGGACTGGGTCGGTCGAAGATTTGTCTTTGATTATGGCGGAATATAGATTTGTCCAGAAAATAGACCGGTTCCTAGCAATAGTAGCCCTGAAAAGAAAAAGAAATGAATCCGTGTATATTCAAATGCTGTCATTTGATTATTATTGACTGATATTGTTAACAGAAAAAAAACACTTCAAGAAAAAATATGGTTACACCCACAACATTGATTTAAATTGAAAATGTAATATGTGTAATAATAAAATCGCTATCATCATTGGCACAACCATATGCAAACCCGAATTTCGGGTATTATGCATATATGCGAGAAGTTTTATGATGATGTTGTTGTTAGATTGGTATTTAAACATATTGTACATTAAGAAGTGGCAGTTTTCTATTTTATGGGACATGAAGTTGGGTGTGGCTAAATAGATACTTAGATACACGAGATCCATGGTCGAATCTGCCAGGGCCCATTTAAGCGTTTAAGACCTCGATTACCTATTACCACAACTGACCCATGGCCGTGTCCGGGCAGTCCATATTAATGCAAATGTAGGTGACCTGACCGAAGATCTTCGGCTGTCTAGCAACTTCTGTTTAAATACGAGCAGTGCTTGTCATTTTTCTTTATGCGTTTCCGAATAGTCGATGTAAATGTTTTATTGTAAGTACAAAACATTGACCGAGTTAGTGGCGTTCTATGGTGGAAAAACGATATTTGCAAATGCTACAGCACTCGAGGCGTTTATTATGAACGTGAAAAAAAAAGTTTTCATAGCACCTCTAAAACTTCATTCTCATGAATTTATGCATGAAGCATTTGATTGGCTCCAAGTTCAGCCGATGAAACGATTACTATTTATAAACAACGGGTGTCGCAGGTCCGTTCGACCATCTTCACATTGACATTTTTGACTTCAATTAAAGAGCAGCTTCGTTGTAACGCGTTTTAATTGGATCACTTGTTGCTTTGACTATTCATGAAAACGAACTTTTACTAGCCTTATATCCCACAGCCACCATGTAGCAGAACGGTTTGACCCAACGTGCGCTCCGATGATGACTTGCACACTGACAAAACAGATTTGTCAGGAACAGCACATCGGTAAATGGCTCGTACTTTTGAATAATTCTTTTCAAGTTTAATAGCAGGCCTGCCAAAACTCCGGATTTTATCCGGAATCTCCGGCTTTTTTGTTCCTTCTCCGGATCTCCGGATTTACATATAAATTCTCAAGATGTTTTATCGCAAAACAAATATGACGTCGATTTTGTTGACAGGCAAAATTTTTACCGCGCCTGTCTGCTCAATTAATCGGGAGCCAATAATCACGTAGTCTAGATTACCTGCCTTTGTCTAAACAAAGGGTCAGGCACTAACGAAATAATGGCGGCGCCGATGGAAACGGTAAGTTTACGAGCTAATAGCAAAAGGTAGTTCATTGTGATGGTATTGATTTTCTGGTCAATATCAATGTTGTAGTTTTCATTCGTGTAAAGCGTTGTTTAGGAGCTATTACGTATGATGAGATTTTACATTTCTGACAAGTTGAATATTTTTCGGACAAATTTACACATAGTTTAAATTCGGACAATATTTATTTAATTGATAAATATTAAGTTAAAAAATAACTTAAGTGAAAATTTCAGTTCCCCATATTTCCTTCATTAGGTAATTTATATTGAAAATCACTACATCTGTTTGAAATGCATTCATAAAACATTTCTTTTATTATCGCCATTTTCACTATATTTGTATATGCACTGTGTGGTATATAGTATTAATTTGAAGAGCTGAAAATTATTTTTTTCAGCATTATGTTGTATCATTTAAAAACTATTAATTTCGCACGAACAATTTATACTCATTGGTTATATTTCACTATAAACATTTCTTTCTAGTTTAGTAAGCTTTTTGTTTCATCAATTTTTAAGAAAAAGTAAAAAAATGACAGGGGTTTCTATACAAGTAGAGTTTGTTATACATTTTGACAATTTCTTTCAAAGTGAAATTAAGAAGCCAATGAATTGAAAAAGAAATAAATATTAAAATGATTTGCAGTTTATTTTTCAAGATTTATATGTATTTAACACAAAAACATACCTAACTTTGAACTAGCTTTTGTGTGCAATATTTTTAATTATGTCATTCCTGCACACCTGCAAAGGGTAATATTGTGTAGTGTCCGCAACAGAGCTTCACACATTACAAAAACAGAAGATACAAAGTTTACTTTACTGTTATATAAATTGCCTTGGGCACATGTTTCTACAATCCAAGCGCTTTCACCAAATGCCTTAAGTTTTTTTCGCATTTAAAGAAAAGCTTTGTCTGCAACGGTGTAGTGTCCGCAACACAAATATTAATATGCTTCTAAATAAGGCATTTTTCATGTTCTCAAAGTTGTTTTTGCTAATAAATGTTTGGTTTGATTGCAGTTATATAAAAAAGTGAAATAAATATTATTGTCTAGTCTGATTTTCTGCCAAACAGGACATAACAGTGAAATGAATGTACTTCTAACATGGGCCAATCAGGATATTCAATGTATTTTAACATATATAATGTATATACCAATTGAATGATGAAAGACAGTCCAGGTAACTTAAAAGAAATAAAAAAGATGTGACTTATCTGAGACCAGAAAAAGGGTTTACACATTTTTTTTAATTATGTGTTGCGGACACTACAAGATATCTTTCATCTTTCATGTAACAATAATACGTCTAATTGTTGAAGAACTGATGAAATAATACTTCTATTTTAAAAAGCTTCATCTCAAAACGCTTAATTGATACCAAATGCAGTCAGGATCAAACACCATTTTTTGCATTTATCATCTTAATCACATCAATATAAGTTGGTCATTCAAAGGGAGTACTGTTGTAAGAATTCTTAAAAAATCTGGGCTTACCAGTATGTTGATTTCTCTTTTGTTTTTGTCAGACAACTGAACTATTTAGATATGCAAATTAATAAATCGATAGACTATTTACATAAAACATGCATATAATGATATTACATTATCCAATGAAAAATAAGAAGTTAAAATTAATCCCAAATGTCAGTTAATTTGTAACATAATACTAATATGGCAACTTATATTAACACGAAGTCTGGTCAGTATAATTATTATTTATGTACAGTAAGTTAGTTCTTCTATGCACTGGGAACTGAAGCAAACATTTATGCATGATAATTCTAAATCAAACTACGGTATATGATTATCTAAAACATAAGCATGTTAACTGCAATCCCTTGTCATCATCAGCAATGCCATTTGAAATGTTTTAAAATATTACTGTGTGCATGTATACTCAACTCACAGGAAAATTCTTTTAATGTCTTTTTTGTTTTGGTGTTATTTCTTTAAGATCTGATTTATGGAATTTGTTAAAAATGATGTGAGTGTTTATCATTATTTTTTGTTTGTTTTTGTTTTATGACAATGAAAGGTATTATTGCCACTAATTTGGCTTTCATTCAATTTGAATTTTTAATAACAATATTAAAGAATGATTTAAGAGAATAGAGTGTGTCATTTACACAACTAGTGTGACATTTGCCAAATTTTCCCTTAGAAGGTGACAAAAATTAACAAGAAATGCTATTATAAAATGAAAGACTGGTAATGTTTCTGTAAGTAAAGTCCTCAGGAAGCATAAAGTCCAAACAAATGAGTGCAAAACACTTACTTGATATGACTTAGCATTTGCATATTCATTGTTATTATTTGCTATCATTTTTAAGTGTTTTTTATATAAATTAACAACATTAAAACACACAATTTTATCTTCAGTACATTAAGAAAACTACTTTTTAAAGTTTGCTTTGATTTAAGACAACAAATCTGAAGTTTCTACAACATTTAAGACTCCTTATTTTTTATGTTCACTTATTTGTTAGTTTGTATGTTCTACTCTTAAGTGTTTGCATTTTGGCATTATAAAGATTCTATTAAAATTATTCTATAAACACAAAAAGGAGGAGTATGTGTCTAGGTGGATCAAACAGTAAAAATAACAGTACATATTGTGCAATTCTTAGAATGCCCCAATTTTGAAATAGTGCTCTTTCATACACATGGTAAATGATAAAATTTTCAAGAAAGTTAATACAATGACATAACAAGCATCCCACAATAACTGTATAAGCACAATATCTTTGATTATATTGTAACATTAACATTTAAGATAATATATGTAGTGTCCGCATGGCAATGTAATACTTTCTCAATAAACATAACTTAACACATTCGTATTGATCACAATGCAAATCAAAATCATTTTATAATCCTTTTAAAAGAGAACTTATGATCACATATCCGAAATATCACAATCTTCGTATTTGTCCGGAAAGTACTCAACTTATTGAAATTAAAAAAAAAATAACATGAAATGCTCCACGAAAAGAAACCATATTTAAGAATTTTATATATACATATCGATTGAAAATTGAACAATATCCCGATGAACTACTTTTTGAAAATATTTGGTTAACTTACAGCTATAATTGCGTCGGCCATTGTTTCGTCAATGCCAGACTTCTATTATGTTTACAATAGAAGCTTGGAACCAGACTAATAATCACGCTTCTTTAGAATGTCGTTTATGAAACCGTGCATCTGATTAGTCTAGAAAAAATGTGTAAACCAATCAATTATTTTGATTTAATAGCCAGATGCAGTTCCTGATGTCAGACGTTGTTCAAATGTTTGCAGCGTAAGTTTTCTATCAGACGTGGGCCATGTGCAGACAGCCAAAAGAGGCTACATAAGTTTTTTTAACCGAAGATACGTTGGAAAAATAGATATCATCGAAAAAGAAATACGAAGTTTGTTCTAGGGTGGATATTAATCTAAGTACCTAATCTTAGTGATATTGCCACACAATGCAACAGAGTTCAAGGTTAATCGACCTGTCCCAACTTTTACTTTTTCATTTTTGATCTAGATGGTTTAAGAAGCAGTGGATCTTTAAGCAATAAAAGTTACCCCAACCATCCCTCCACCAACATTTTCCAAAGACATAGGTTCCTCAGTTTGCCCGGCATGAATACGGAAATCCTTCTTTCTCGGAGCAAATCAGTTCTAACACACCAGATATTTTCACCAAGTGGAAAAAAAGTTATGTATTAAACGTTTATTGAGAAGAGAATGGACTTTCTTAACTGTACTAAAATCCATTAGTAGCACCTATTATATGTGTAGCATGATAGACTAGTATTGTAAGATATTAGAATAAACTATATGACTGTTATATTTTTGTTTGCTCTTATGCTCTTGTGTATGTTTGTTCGTGAAATAAAAATGTATTTTCAGTCTTGGCTATAAAGGGTATACAGATATTGCTTATCTTATTCATTTTTCGCAATTTTGCGCGCAGAATATACACATTTAAGAAATCTCAACAAAAAAAAATTCATCAAAACGTTTTGGTTGGCCCGTTTTAGACATCTTTGAAGTTTTAATTGGACAGACAAATTGCAGGTATGAATTTTATTTAAATTGATGAGTGCAGAGTCTGTTACATTTGGATACGTAGATACATGACACATGATCCTCATTTTATGTATTTGGGGTTTTACGGCACACCGACACTTAATAGGTCATATGGCGCCGAAGCAGTTTATGTGTTTGAAATGACTGCAAAATGTTTAAGCCAATTATTGTGTTGTTTATCTCTGACAGATATAAGTGACGTATATTTTCGCATATGCAGATCGAAGATACACTACGTTGCTGTGCTTAAAGCCTTTAAATAATTAAAAGCTTCGCGGTGTTTTTCCACTTATCTATACAAATTTTAAAATGGACACCAGGTTTACATATATAGATGGGGTGTGGCTTACCTGAGATAGACGTGACCAACAGGCGTGTTCGGGGCGGTCCATGTGAAAGTCCTGTTGTAAATGTGGGCATGGGCATAATGGCGGAGAGTACTCTGTAACGACGAGATAATAAAACATGATTTAATTCTTTATCGAGCCATGTCGTCTAGAAAGTGTTCTCGCACATTTTCCTGACCAGGAGTCGAACTTCGAACTCACATTAGGTGCTGGGGAGTAATACGACGGTGACTAATATCTTGACACGGCAATATTCAGAAGCTAGATGGACAACCATTATGCAATGGTTGAACACACACTTGTTTTATATAAAAGGATGTGTATTTTATTAGAAACAAATAAGAATGTCGAGTAGAATAAGACAGCTTTCTAGATTAATCCATTGCAAATACTGCTGATGCTGCCAAGAAATTTAGATGTTTTTATATTAATTTATATTATATTTATAATAAATACATATTAGCGACTATTTCAGATTATAACATCGACGTCTAGGTATTTGGGTGGAGGAAGACCTGCCAAGACATATGTCTGAGTGAAACTACAGGTGCACCGGTTTATTATATTGTCAAATGCCTAACCCATACTACTACTACTACTACTACTACTACTACTACTACTACTACTACTACTACTACTACTACTACTACCACTACTACTACTACTACTACTACTACTACTACTACTACTACTACTACTACCACTACTACTACTATACTACTACTACTACTACTACTACTACTACTACTACTACTACTACTACTACTACTACTACTGCTACCACTACTACTACCACTACTACTACTACTACTGCTGCTGCTACTACTACTACTACTGCTACTACTACGACTACTACTACTACTACTACTACTACTACTACTACTACTACTACTACTACTACTACTACTACTACTACTTCTACTACTACTACTACTACTACTACTTCTACTGCTACTGCTACTACTGCTACTCCTACTACTACTACTACTACGACTACTACTACTACGACTACGACTACTACGACTACTACTACTACTACCACTACTACTACTATTACTACTACTACTACTACTGCTACTACCACTACTACTATTACTACTAACACTACTACTACTACGACTACTACTACTACTACTACTACTACTACTACGACAACAACAACTACTACTACTACTACGAGTACTACTACTACTACTACTACTACTACTCCTACTACTACTACTGCTACTACTACTACAACTACTACTACTACTACTACGACTACTACTACTACAACTACTACTACTGCTACGACTACTACTACTACTACTACTACTACTACTACTTCAACTACTACTACTACTACTACTGCTACTACTACTACTACTACTACTACTACTACTACTACTACTACTACTACTACGACTACTACTTCTACTACTACTACTACTTCTACGACTACTACTACTACTAATACGACTACTACAACGACTACTACTACTACTACTACTACTACTGCTACTGCTACTACTACGACTACTACTTCTTCTACTACTACTACTACTACTACTACGACTTCTGCTACTACTACTACTTCTACTGCTACTACTACTACGACTACGACTTCTACTACTACTACTACTACTACTACGACGACGACGACGACGACGACGACTACTACTACTACTTCTACTACTACTACTGCTACTACTACTACTACTACTACTACTACGACTACTACTTCTACTACTACTACTACTTCTACGACTACTACTAATACTATTACGACTACTACAACGACTACTACTACTACTACTACTACTACTACTACTACTACTACTACTGCTACTGCTACTACTACGACTACTACTACTACTACTACTACTACGACTTCTACTACTACTACTACTTCTACTGCTACTACTACTACTACTACGACTACGACTTCTACTACTACTACTACTACTACGACGACGACGACGACGACGACTATTACTACTACTACTACTACTACTACTACTACTACTACTACTACTACTACTACTGCTACTACTACTACTACTGCTACTACTACTACTACTACTACTACTACTACTACTACTACTACTACTACTACTATCAAATGGGTTTTAAATGGCTTAACCTTATATAGTTTAGCCAATGTTTGTACACAACGTTCAAACTATCAAGTTTTACTAATAATTGAAGTATACGTACATTGGGTTTTGCGAAGCAGTCGATTGGCTGTAGGAAATCCTCCCCGTTTGATACCTGAAACGACCCAACGGCTAAGATGGCTTCACAGTTGAATGTTCGAGCCTGCACCAGAATGCCCTCAAAGAACCATTCTTCTGGATTGTTGGGATTCTTTTCTGACGTCAGATTTACTTAAAACAGACAAATATTGAAGATTATGTGACATTGTGGAAAATTCCTGTGTAATGTTGAAATCGGTGTCATTGTTGAAATCGGCGTCATAGTCAAAATGTTAAAATGTTCCAAGCTAAAAACCATTTGACCTTATTGTTTAAAATAAAACTTGTGTGATATGACTGATGATTTTCTGATATCAAAGATACAATGACTTATACTTTCTACTGAGATGCAGCCGTTATTTGTACTCGATAGTAGGATTACAATATTCTGAAATCTGACACAAAGATTGTACACATTCCCTAATCCAGCGTTTTTCTAAAGCGAACTAAACGTTCGGACCAGAGAGAACACTAGCTTATAGACAATTTTTTAGTGTTGTAATTCATTTTTGTTCATAAAATCAAACTTTAAAGGGATCCAGCGGGGATCAGTCAGGTACAGGGTTGGACGGGTACCTGGGTCAGACCCTATAGTGCGTTACGCGTGCAATTTGGTGTCAGATTTGGATCCCACTGTGCCTTGCGTTTGTTGTCAACGACAACGTTAGATCAAAATCTTACGTATTTTAGGACTAGAACCTTTAACACATGTTAGTGGTTTTAAGGATAATTTCTTTCCGTCTTTGCAGTTCGCTAGGAAGTGGATGTGTAATATCACATATAAGTATTGTGGGAATATTATGACATTTTCTACATTCTGTTGTGAATTAAAATCACATGTTTTGCCGTGCAGAGACAGTGTCTTCAGAAAGTAAATATGATTTGAAGAAGTTAACATTTCATAAATGATGTTCGATCTGGATTGCTTTTTTTGGATACATTATCGATGTTAATTACCTGATGGACGCATAGCACGGTTTATTTGTCATTTCAGCTTTATTGCTCTTGCTTTAAAACGTCTCTCATATCAAGGAGGAGAAGAAGAAGAAGAAGAAGAAGAAGAAGAAGAAGAAGAAGAAGAAGAAGAAGAAGAAGAAGAAGAAGAAGAAGAAGAAGAAGAAGAAGAAGAAGAAGAAGAAGAAGAAGAGAAAAAAAAAGAAGAAGAAGAAGAAGAAGAAGAAGAACTTTATTCGTAAATCAGGTCATAGGCCCATTATTACAAAGATATACAAACATACATAATTTTTAATTGTATGGTGGTTTAACACTGCTTCCATATACACATATGTAATACTAAAGTAGGGATTTTAATTTAGTTTTCAAAATACGACAACGATTGGAAAAGCCACATCTAGCGTTAATAGCATAAATAAAGTGTATATAAACAAAGAACAAATACATGTACATATCTAGAAGCAAGAACATAGCAAGGTTGTCATGGTGATGTTACTTTCCCTTTCTCGATGGTTTTAAAACATAGGCTCACACAGGAAAATAATCAGTTAAACTTCAAGAGATTTTTAATTTTCCATTTTGGCTTACTGAAAATATTTCTCAATTCTGCAGATAAAGGACATTCTTATATAAAGTATTCGTTTTCTTATTCATTACAATATATGTATTTATTACATTTTTGTTTAGTTGTACTGTTTTTCTGTTGGTGGTATACAAGGGTATTAACTGTCATCCCCATGTAAATTGGGGTGGGGGTCAAGTTTAAATCTGGAGATTTCCCACAAGTAAAACATAGTCAAACCATCATATTAAATTTAACAGAATGGAGAAATGACAAATTTGCCGTAAAGATAAAGAAAACTGGAATTTAAAGCAACATTACCTGTAATCACTTCACCAGGAAGGTATTCTGTTTTGTCAAGGGTAATTTTAAATGGAGGTTCACTCTCTTGGGCATCGTACCCATGTTCTGAAGGGAACATGTCTCCACATGCGCTCATGGGAGGGCCGTATCGGTAGCCATGGCAACAGGAAACTGCGTACACGGCGAGAAATAGTAGATAATCTCTCATGGCTATGAAAGATCTTGGAGACGGGGGTAAATCGGATTAGCTTCCTGAAAATTAAAATGCATGTAACTTTATTGTATTGTACAGTTTTATGCTTCATAATATTTTATATGCATAATAAAGCTACTTACGTGAACAGATCTATATTTTTTTCTGTGCGTTTCGTTTTATGTTACATCAACTAGTACAAAGTCGAAGCGTGCCATAAATAGCTCACGTGATACCTCAGCAGTAATAGTTTGAGGACTAAGAGCCTGTCAGAATATACTGATTAATAGCTGGTGCTGAGTTTCTTGTATACATGTAGGTCTGTGGGATATAATAATGTATTACAAAAATTGCCACAAATACTGGACAATTCGCGTGATCCGGCACAGTAGAGGGTGACTTTTTGCTGTAAGCCACTCGTTTAAATAGATAGAAATAATGTTTCTGCGTAATCGAACACATTATTTAAAAAAAACTTTAATGTATTATTGAGACTCACTGTAAGTTTGCTTTGGTGTCTTTTTACATCGCACAGACACAAGTATGGTAATATGGACTAGCCCAACTAATTATTGGTGGAGGAAGATCCCAGATATTCGCCTGAGTAGTACCACGGGTGCCCCGCAAGTCAGCTGTAAGTGAAGGTCACATGAAAATTCTGGTTACTATACAAGTCGGCGACACCGATCGGACCCGGACGCGCCCAATTTGGAAGAACTCTAACAAATACCTCATGATATCGCATCATACATAATGCATGTTCACTTTTCTGAAATAGTTGCTAAACAAAGAAGCCTTCTATCCTGTTATTTTGCCTTTATAAAAAATGCTATATTAATTCGTGTTGTGAATACTTTCTGACCATTAAATAGTGAATTTGACTTTTGTCGTTGCATATTTTACGAGTCTGTATACGCAATACGAGGTTCTATTCGTTTTTAATACAGGATCTGAAGTAAGATTGAACTTCTCTTTTTAAAATGTTAAACCGATTTAGTAATATTCGCAGTGCTTCTTATAGACACTTATCCAAATAGTTGAGTTCAATAATGCGCTAATCTTAAATTTAACGAATGTGGACCCGCAATATAGACATGCACAGAGTCATGCATTCTGCAACTCTACGGGACCAGCAGAAATGCTAATTATGAGGGTAAAAATAACCAATTGGTAAATGATTTTGTCAATATTTGATAAGTTTTTCCTGGAGAGTTGATATGTTGATCAGTTGTTGGTGAGGACAGAATAGACTTAGCCCTATTTGCTGATAAATGGTGTGAATGGAAGTAAGGTCACCAAATGTAAGATGTAGATTTGTAACTACGAGAGAATTCGGGCGCACGATCTGGTAGACATTTCTTGGGTGTTGTTAATGATATCACCCAATACAGTGTCAGATATGCAACGATATTGTACATATTGACATTGCTTTTTTCCCCTAAGTAACCTTATTTTTACATTAATAAAAATGCATTTAAATACAATGTCTGTTTATAGCACATAAAATAAGATATACTAACATGAAGTAGTCATGAGACGATATGAATAATAGATTATTTAACAATAACAGAACTACTTTTTTACCTAACGAGAACTTAGAAGAAAATCACCACCAAGAGCTAATTTGTAAAATATATATATTTTAAATGACATACCCAGACATGCTGAATTTAGTTTTAAGTATTACGTCTTAATATAACCTGAATTTAAGATGCGATTAAATAGTATGTTAGATTGCATTATATTTAAATAAATACTATTAAATATTTAATGTTCATAAACATGATTAATTTTGCTGCTAAAAACAAATGAAAAATAAGTCGCAAAGCACAGAGTCATGCATTCTGTATTTAACAATATACGCAAGCAATTATATAGATTGATAACACCTTTTTAAGGGTTATCGCCTTGATAGACATGGCTCAACCTTCCCGTTTTATAAAATATCAGATTCATGACCTCTTCCACAGATACCGCCCTTGTGTTAGCTGCTATCCTTCTGCTTTCGCTTTAAATCTTCAACTGACCGGTAATCATTGTTTTGGAATTTAGTATGCTCTCAGAATAAAATTAATAAAACGGTGTGTTTATTACTAAGTTGTATAGAAGAAGTCCGTTTGAGAAACATCCACTCGTCCACTCACTTACTTTATATTATACGTCATTAGATAAGTTAAACAAGTGCGTGCTTTAAAGTATGATTAAAATACACGCAGTTTATTAAACATATTGTAAGTTTAATTTGTAAAGAATTAAATAAAACTTGTTTACATTTTCACTTTCAATTGAAACATTTCGAGCCTCGCGCAAAATGGACAAAAATGCGAAAACAGATAGCAAAAATGCCTGAACTTTTGTCGCATAAGGTTGCATTGTAACTATGCGAACACATGCATACAAATGAAATCCAAATTTTCTAAGTATACATAGTAAAAATGCATTCTAACAATATACAAGTATGAGGTACGTCAAGACCCTCAATAAAAAGCTTTATATAGGTACTTAAAAAGAAAACCGTGTTTTCCTTTTCACTGTTTATTTCTGAGTTTTATAGTTACAATGTACTAAGATTTCTAACAAAAAAAAAAAAAACACACAAAAAAACAAACAGTGATGAATAAAAACATTTCTAAAGCAATGATTACTTCATGTAACCTTTTATGTGACCTAAGAACATACATAAGTTTACGTTGTTGCTGTTCCTTATTCAGATATCCATCACGTACATGTAATTGACGTGGGTTTTGTTCCGGTTGACATGAAGTGAGTATTACTAATACATTCTTTCTTAAGGCTATACGTACAAGACTGGTTATCTGACCTATTCAAGCGTATATCTAAACAAACTTGAACTGTTTATATAAATTCGATCTCATGTTTAAAGCGGCTTGGTCACAGCTGTTCAATTTTGTACTTTTAAATATGTACTTAAATAAATTGAGCTATGCGGAACCACAATAAAATCACACTTGATCACTAGATATGCAAGGAAACGCTGTTCTTTAAACATTGTTTTCTCTAGGCTGAAAGAGCTTTTTTAGCCGCTTAAATCAAAACAAATTTGTTAAGCTTTTAAATACGCATGTGTAAATATGCGTCTTTTGCATTCGTCAGTTTATACACAGTTCCCTGATTGGCCGACCTGTTGTGCACTATTTAGACAACATTTCAAAAAAGGATCGCGTTGCTTTTGCGTCATTTGCTTTCTCTTAACTGTGATCAGGAATCGTCAAGAAAAGATAGATACAAGATTTTCAAAATGAAATAAGTACATTGCACCGATTTTAAAATATACAATATGTTAACAAAATTACTATGATATGTAAAGGCGACTGACCCATTGCACTAAAAATTTGAATAGCATTGAGGTAGCTTTAATTTACATGAGAATTTTTTAATTTTTATACAAATTTGACAACTAATAAATATTTGATAACACAAGATAAATATTTAAATTATTATGAAAATATACCAACGCTAGATAAAGAGTGTTATTTTAATAAAGATTATGACAACACTACAATGTATATAAAATGTTCTTATATAAACATAATAAACACTAGATAAATTGTTTTTGATAAGCATATGCCAAAACGAAAAAATCTTGTTATAATAGAGTACATAAAACTCACAATACCAGATAAATGTTAGAAAAAGTAAATAAAAATATGCCAACACTAGATGCATTGTGAACATGGTAAATTGATTACAGCAAGAAACATTAGAATAATGTTGCTATAACTACGTATATATACATATCACAAAATTAGAGAAATTGTTATTAATATTAAAAAAATGAATATAAGACAACACCTTGGGATTGAATTGTCAGTCTAATAACTTGCAAGATCTAGTGTGTTCATCTGTAAGCTATTCAGAGCTTGTGTTTTCTGTAATTAGACAATACCTTATCAATAAACATAACCTATTAAGGTACTTGTATACAGCTGCGGATAACGATAATGCTCGAAGCAATACGAAAGTTCGAGATAATCATTACAATACCACAACTTCTACCTGCCACATTAACATTAATATTTCAAAATCTAAACTTTCTACGATTTCTAGAATAACAATTCCACGGTCTCCGTAAATATTCTACTGCAAGATAATATCTTAGTCATAGTTATCTACGTTCACTCCTGCTATAGCCACACTCTCACTGTTTATATCAACCGTTTGTGTGTGTACTTTGTACATTCTTACTGTACACGTATATTTGATTTATCGCATGCACGCATTTGTCGCAATTAGTTGGTGATAGACGATAAGGTGAACGGTTTAAATCTTAATAAAGATATGTTCGTGTTCTGTTTGTTATGGTTATGGTGCGGCGTATTTTGAATTTTCTTATAGAAAATATGCGGTATTTGGACCGGGTTGCAAGAAAAACATTTACGATTGGCGATGGCCTGTAAGGCTGTAGTGAATCTGGTTTAGGCACGACCACGACATGTCGAATATCAAGAGGGCCCATAAAAGTGGATACAATTCTAAACTTCCCGCACTTAATGTCTATGTTGGTTTATTAAATATTGGGATAAGACACAGATTGTATATAGGGACCGCACTACGACAGTGCTGCTACGGTAGATTTTCTGTGACCGCCGCATATATCTTTTGTTTTTCGAATAGGTGCAGAATGCCTCACTGATCATTTAACTTTTGCTTTTGACATTGAATTCGAAACGAAACAACATATATTTTGTTCAAAGAAAACATCCTCTTAGTTATCTTATAAAATCTACAGCTTTTCACAAGACACCTCGTCTTCATATTTGTAATAAAGAAGTTCTGGTAGGTACATGTACGGCCATCCTTTTATCGTATGCGCTAACAATGTGTGCACATAATAAGTCTCCAGCCAGCTAAAACAGCCAGAAAAGAAACCCCACAAAACATTCTGATGATTTGTATTTTTTTTTACGTACTTAAGAAGTAAGGAGATTGTTTCAACTTTTAAAATTGATATCACAATGAGCGTAATAACGAGTTAATAATAGCAAACGTTAATTGTCCAATTTAAAAATAAAAGAATATAATATGTTTATCATCGTTAGATAATTAGAAAACATAAACTGTTAGTGAATGAGAGGTATACACGGTAAAATAAGACTATCAGTCCATAGATTTAAATAAAAAAATAGATAAAAATTAGAATAAAGAGAAAATAAAACCAAGTGTGTGTACCTTGAGACAAAATACCTATAATTCAAGAATGGATGTATGTATCCATCGCATCAGCTTAAGTAAGCTCAATGCATAGTCAACTTTCAGAAAAACTTAGTGTAAGCTATATACGGGTAACATTGCATGCATATTCACAGAATATTGTTCGGCATAATAAGATGAAAATATCTATCAGTTGGAGTTTCTAAAGTACTTTCCCTTTAAATTCTACACCGTTTTATAGCAGAGTGAACGCATTTAAATACTTTATCTGATGGTTATGACTAAATACAGTAGTACATAATTTTAGTCGCAGATTTTCACTTTAAGTATCCGAAATACACAACATTAATAGGTAAATAAGAAAAGGTCCTATCAAAATTTTCATAGATATTTAAATTTTTATCTACCTGTAGACAAAGGCAAACAAGGTAAATGTAAATGTGACAAAAAAAACACAGAGACGAGACATAACACACAAAAAGAAAAACCATCAGTTACCGCCTTGGAACAGTCAGTCGGCAAAAGGGCCAACTGGGGTGCTTAAACCTGGTTTGTGGAGCGTTCCAACCTCGCACTTCCTGAAGGTTTTTCTATCAAACAAACATTGTAAATAAAAATATCCCGTCAAAGTGACACAACTAACAGTAAGCATCTGCATCGGGAGTTAAAACAGATGTAATGAACATATGTACATACAAAATAACTAGTAATAAAACAACATATGTACAGTATGTACAGTAAATAAAAGCCTCGGCAACCAAAAAATTCCAAATGAGAGAGTAGTTTAAAATAAAATAAAGCAGTACATGCGCTGATATATTATAAGAACCAAAAGTGGTTCTCCCAAATAATTAAATTTACCACTTTCTTTAGCTGTGTGGGAAAAATGACATTCTTTAATGTTACATACTTTTATCCAGCACTTTTCGGTCGCAAAATGTAAATCCACAATATTTCAATTTCAGATTTGATGACGTGTCTTTTAATGTGTTCTCCATCAGACATGTTCCAATCTTGTAAAGGTAAAAAATCTCCATGTCGCCTATGTTGGAGTCTCTGTAGACTTTGTACACATGATCATGGTGGCGCATTCAATGCCTAAGGGTTCGGGTTGACAAACTTATCCCCTAGGCTAACAAAGGTCTGATCCCTGTCAGTAACACGAGGGCAATGGAGGCCGTCATACATTTAGCGCTGCTCACTGAGTCAGATAGCTCTAGCTCAATCGGGTAATGGTCGCTTACTTCTAGGGCAACTGAGGGTTCGAGCCCATACACTTCGTCAAACTTAAACACGCTAGCACTGCATGTCTTGATGCCATTGCTAAACCCGGTGTATATAAACCTGTCATACGCGCAGTTAGTAGATGAAACTGTTGTATCCATTAAATCGTGGATTGGCCAATGGTAGCTGCAGTCATACCGAAGCGCTATGTCCGGCCAGCGAGATGCTGGCACATAGCTGCAGTCTGCATTTAGATCGCCGAGCACCATGACATTTTCTATGTACATGTCCCGCTTAACTGCGGTGAACACATTAGAAAGGTTGCCGATCTCGTGAACTGCGTCATCTGGATCAACGTGGATTCCGACCAGAACGAATTCTTTCGGACCACCACTGGTGCTTTGGAAAGTAACGATATAAGGCTCCCGCTCAAATACGTCCTGCGTATCGGCATATACATAGTCATCTACCACTGTTAGACCCGCGGCTTCTCGATACAAGAATGCGTACTGTTCTTTACTGACGGTCCGGCCAAGTCTCTCGCTCAACTTCATTTTGAATTGATTGCCAGAGTTAGCTACGTTCACTTGTGTCAATAGTGTTTGTATGGCGGTGCCTTCCAAGTCACGTATTTCCTGAATGAGAAGCAGGTCATACCGGGATATAATCCGCACCAGCACCTCCATTACGTGGGCTTTACTTGCCTTGGTTTTACCAAAGATCTGGATATTGAAGGCACCAAGCAACAGGCCATTTGCACCGTAGATCAGTGCTAGGAACCTAATTGAAGTCAACATAATACGTCTCGTCTCGACCAGTTCTGTGAAAGTCTCACGTTCTTTCTTTACCGCTTGACTGCTTAGACTAAACAGAGTCTTATTTCCACCAGGTTGTCTCTGTCTGATTTACTTATAACTATGGTCAACTTGTCTTACATTAAACGCATTGAAAGAGGTGAGTTTACTTTGTTCATATCCATAGAAGTTCTGGTTTTGTTTATACAGGGTTAATTGACAAACCATGTTAAAAATGACCAGTATTCAAAGGGAAGTCAACAGTATCGACAGACAATAACCAGAAGTGTTTAGAACTGTATTAAGTCGTCTCTCTAAATGATATCTTTAAAACCCTCAAACGCTAATTGCACACCTGTATACAACTTACGAGGTAGCACCATAAATCCGAAAGTACATAATTACAAGTGGTTGCAGTACTCTTAATCGCAATTAGAAATACTTTAGTCTCGTAGCTCTTAAGTCCAGAAGGTAAAGTGCCCACCGGCTAACATATGGACTGCTGGTTTGAACACAGTGTTTTTGCTTGGGTGTGCATCTGTGTGTGCTCGTGTGTGTGCGTGCGGGCGGGCGTGTGGTTGCGGATTTGCCTGTGCGGGAATGTGTGTGCGTGCGTGCATGCGTGTGCGTTTTTTTTTAGACAGTACTAAAAGATCCTATCAAATCTACTGGTTTATACACTTCTAATGTTGTTCGCTTAAAATAGCAAGCCTTGGTTAAGTTTCTAATAATAGTAAGATGTATAAACCAGGATGCCTATGCCTCCGCGACGTGTTGTTCTGTAACTATCTACGCTTCTTATAAACCGTTAATTGTATCAAAGACTTTGTTTGAATGTTTGTTTGTGGAGGGTTATCGTTCCAACAACAGTCTGTCAGTTATCCCGAGACGGTGTCCACTTGAAGAAGATACAATGCTGCGTTCACAGTGTATATCATGCGTGTTACCTCAGATGTTGTTTCGAGAAATCCACATCCAACTTCGAATGACGTCAAGGTGGATTATAGCAGAATCCACCAGCATCCATATAACATACCACTGATAATAATTTGTTCTTTAGCAACAACATTCATGTTTATGCTGACTCAGAAATTGAATTAAATTAGATAGATGAACCTTCCTAGGTTCAGTCTACTGCAAGGAAAATATGGAGGGCGTGCTGGAGTGTCGACTCTGAAGGCGCTCGGATAATATGGAACTTAAAAAACTAATGTTTCAGTGGGAACTTAAATGGTAATGCACGGAAATGAACAATATTCTTTAGTAGTGTGTCCGTGTAAGTACTTAAGGATGTAACTTTCTAACCATGGGTCCCTAACGTTCAGTCAAACTTGGTCACGATAAATAATGACAAATCGACTTGATATGGCTTACTGTGCTGATTTTGTAATCATTTTGTAGTACACAATTACGAACATTAACTATTACTTTACTTTACGCGACGTTCGCGTGTTAAAATCCCAAAGATGATAAGGTCAGTAATTTATTATCTTCCCCTCTGACAAAAAGAAATTGCCACGTGACGTCATCGAATTGCATTCACGCACATCTTTACACAAGCGCTTTAATGATCTCAAAGTGTTACAAAATCCGATTTTATCAGAGTTCAACCATGCTTTGGCTAGTAATTTCATCTCTCTCAATGGTAGATTCAATTAGTTAAGATGGTGCCAAGGACTCAACAGACACAAAGTAAAAAGCGGTATCAGTATTAAGTACATGTTGAGTGTAATCCGTGTTTGTTATTTGTTCGGTATAATAACGCCTCGGTCGACATTACTAGTCTTGGGTTGTTATGTACAAGTAGTACACCAGCGTTAGCTCAGGTGGTAGAGCGTCGGCTTGTGGATCGGGAGGTCGTGGGTTCGAACCCCGGCCGGGTCAAACCTAAGACTTTAAAGTTGGTAGTAGAGGCTTCCCTTCTAACGCTCGGGGCTTAGGGTACAGCATTACGCCTGACTCGTCGGTGTCAGTATAATGGACCGGCCGGGTTCAGTTCCTGGGCACCTTATAAGTGCCCCTGTGCTATAATGATAGAAATGTCGCTGCGCAGTATCGGCAAAAATGCCGGCTAATCCCATCCCATCCGTTAAAGGTTACGTTAGTCAGGTTAAGGGTTGTTTACCGTAATGGTATTGATGACGTAGCATTCGTGTAACTGCTAGAAAATAAGGATCATGCTGGAAAGTTCATTTGTTTATTTTTAACTGGGTTTCGAGAATGTTCTGGGTTTCGTGAATGTTCTAGAAATTCGTTGGTTTATTAAGGGCGTGTTAGCCGATTTAAAGAAAGTTTGCTTTAGAGTTTGGGCATATAGTTTGGAAATATTTGCAGCTTCTATATTAAATCTTTTTGTGTTGGAACTTACGTGGACTTACTATATTCTATAGTGATATAAATATTAAAGTGTTGAATTTGGAATTACATCATTTACATTCGTGTATTGTTCTACCTTTGGATTATTTCAACTGTGCTTATCTACGAGGACATTCTACCAAAAACTCTTCAGGATTATTCGACGTTGGATTATTAATTGGATTATTAAAGGGACACCTCCCAAAGGGACAAACTGTAAGTTAACATTTATTTTGCTATCTGAAATTTTGTCTCATTTATTTGTTATTGTTTTATTACGCCATAGATTAAATTGTTTATTAAAATAAAACATTATTGTACTAGTTTGTTGCTGGCTTGTTTTTTTCTGTTACATCATTTCGTCGTTTAGTAAACGTGCCATTTTAAAAATAAATCTTAAATAGCGACAGCGGTCATAACAGGGTGGACAATACCTGCTATCACCCTCTACAGGATGTAATATTTATATACAATGCACTGGTGTGTGGGGGGAGGGGGGGGCGTGTCCATATCAAACTGTACATAGGTGTTAGTGAGTATGTGCCTTCAAGATAATAATAGATAATAACATGGATAGGCTTATGGTGACATAGTGAATGTAACAGTGGAGCGGGATAGTCCAGTGGGATCACCGCTAATTTTCTTGAGCAAGAACTTAACCTCGAACTGCTCTACTCCACCCAGGTGTATATAGGGTACATTCCAGGTTTATTTGGTCGTGCAAATGACTCCCTAGCCTCATATGTCTCGGCTGCTTATACTGGATTTACGAATATATCCCATGACCAGCGGGTAAAACGGTAAAGTCGGCTGAATATGGATGGAGACTAAAAATGGGACATTATCATCGTCATCTTACTATGAAATAAATATTGGAATGTATGGGTACAAACGTGAGCTGTATCATCGTTTTAAAGCTATACATTGGGTTCTGTTCAAGTGATGATATAAGTTGGTGTCTAGAAACAATCCGGGCTTTCAATTAGGCTGACATAATGTAGATGTACTTTATAATCGTTAACTTGTCGAAAAATATGTAACTTTAATCTATATGTTGCAGTTCAATAATTTTGAATAGTAAAATATGTATGTGTGATTATAGTTTTTCGGTACACTTATTTTTCATTTACCTTTGTATTTGTGAATTAGTTATTATTATACAGAACATGTACTTCACACATCTACAGAAAGCGGAGAGCCAGAAGGGCCATGGTTTACAACACAGTGCACATTGTTGACAAAGAAAAGTTCATCCTTGCCAGAACCACCTGCAGTTAATATAATTGAAACATTCAAGTCATTGATTAAAACAGTTTTTTCGATTCAGATTCGAAGATTTTTTTTATTGGATTTATCGTCCCACCATCAGTTTTTAGTTATCTGGAGACGGTGTCCACTTGAAGCAGATATAGTGCTGCCTTCACTTTTTATAGCATGCCGTGAACACCTGACATGATAACACACCCAGTCACATTGTTTTGACAACGGGCTTACCAGTCGTGGAACTACGCTAATATTTGCTTGAGCGTCAGCAAGGGAGCTAGGGAGCTATACCCCTACCATTTTTAACGACTTTGGTATGTCGCGGCCCTGGATCGAACCCGAGGCCTCCCGTACCTGGAGCTTACGGTCTGCCATTTGCGCTTCCAGTGATTCGAAGTATATTTTAGCGGTTATTACCAATACGTCTAAAGGAGTTATCAGAAAGATAAAACACAGTAGGATGGGATGGGATTTGCCGGCATTTTTGCCGATGCTGTGCACAGGGTTCGACATTAACTTTTTTTGAGAGCTGGACCAGTGGTCCAGTAACGTAGAAAACTTACTAGACCTGACCTAAACTGGACTAGACCAAAATGTAAAACGCATAATAGACATACAAGCATACTTAAATCAAATTGTTATAAGAGTTTAAGCATTGTGTTGCAATAACATACTAATTTAACTAAGTATGAGATATTTATGACAAGAAAATTAGTATGAAACTTAATATTCTATTAATGCAACTTAGGTATGATTATGCTTAATTCTTAGTCCAATATAGGTATCATACATTGGTATTGGTACTTAGTATGACTAGAAAGTTAAGTATGACCATAACTACATGACTAGATCTTTTCACACTACTGAACAGGCTAGACTCACATGACTGATTGTCAACCTGCTTTATTTATTTCCCCAGTATAGGATGCAACAAAAGTAGTGAGCGGTGAGCTGTACTTAAGATCATATTTCCGTTGGTGAGATATATGTGATTCAGATTTAGAATGCCCCTTCTTATTTCGATTCTGACATTGTCCGTACCGACGACAAATCCTCCACATTCTTCATACTATCTGCATGTCTTACAAATCATAACAATGCTCTTTTCTTCAAAATCTAGCCAACTAAACTCATCTGTTGGACAAAATGATCTTATCTGCTTTGTTTTGTCATACAGTTTCCTTCCTCATTTGTTTCGTATTGTTATCTATTTGTTATATCGAAAAACCAAAATTAAGTTTCTCGACGTTTTTAGACTGGTGCGCATGCGCCAGTCTGAAGTAACGATGCTGTGAACTCAGCGACGCGCGGTTTTTAACATCGGGTGTATCATTGCGACCACGAGAGCGTATTCAAGTAGTTGTGCGGCATAAGATGTAGTGCGTTTTTAGAAAACACAAATATTATAAAGGAATGCGAACCTTTGTAAGGAAATGCGACAAATAAAAACAAGGAAACAATGTAATGTTGTTTTTCGAACAAATATGAAAGGATATTAAAAGAACGATTACAAACAAATCAGTCACGTGACAAGCGGGAGATAGCGTTGGTCTTCATTTTGGATAGATCGGAGTGCTTTTGAACGAGTTTCTGCTCAGCTTTCAAGGACCGTAAGTAAGTTGGCAAATATTTATGTTAATGCATTGTTGCGATCGACGTAAAAATTAGGATTGTAACTGTTTCAGTCTCTTAAGTTACGTGGGCCTTGTGCATTTCATTGTTGACACTACTTCAGTTGTGGCGGAAGCTGATCATAACTGCATTAGAACTAGAAAGTTTTTCGGCGTAGCTGTCTAACCACACTTTTGACCTACTTACAAATGCTGACTCAAGGCTAGCCTGAATGAATATCAGAGCGATTCCCATTGGTAGAAATTCCTAATAGCATCATATACCGTAGTGTTTCTAATAAACGTCCTCGGGGTGGCGATATATAGTTATTTATACAGGTATTTAAGTCATAAACAAGTCTATATCAATGAGTGACATTAATGAATAGTCTCCTCTGAATAACCCCTAAATGCAAGTAGGTCCTTTCATTTGTTTTACTCGGTTTTTATGCTTGTTCTTTTTGGAGTGTATGTTGACTTCTTTGACTTTCAAGTTAACCATCATCAACAAACACTTCCATTTTCTTTTTTAAATAACAAATCTCTATAAGTATTTAAATGGATTTTAAGCTTATATTTGTGCAAAAGAAATTTCACCGTTTGTAACTGCATAATCTACAAAAGAACGGGCGATAAAGTCCAAGAATTCCGACTATAAAGGACCTACCTACTCTTTGGAATACCTCGGATATTAACAAACAAGGGAGATAATTTCCAGTTTACCAATGTACCCCATTTCCTACAGTATTATTGTATATAGTGTATAATATGTCACTTGATCCTACATTTGTTTAAACATCATCTCTGTCATATGCCGCAAAGCAGACCGTTCACTTCCGGCACGATCTAACTACTTCGTAATTTTAAGTGCCTATTACGTGAGAATTATGAGGCGCAGATGGAGCGAGCAACTAGTTTAAAAATGTACACCATTTTCATGCCATTGTTCTGACAAATTTATATTCAATAGAAACATAAACACGATAAAAAATGTGTAAGTTAATGCTTCACAAACGCCGCATTGCCTTTTAAAAGAAATTTCTTGTTTTTCCTTTTTTTTTAATCCGACGCCGTTTGTCTTTTTAAAGACATTTCTTGTTTATCGTTAACTTCAGATAATGCATTTTTCGTAACGTTTGTGTTGTGTTGTTAGTTTAATAAGCTAACTGACTTCGGCATTGTTTTGTCTTGAAATCTAGACCTAAATACAGGAGGCTACGATTATAAACAAATCAGTCACGAGACCAAAATTGCGGGAAAATCTAGCCTGGGTTGCCATTTTTGTAAGCTTCTGTGGATTGAGAGTTTCCTAAGCAATATTAAGGTAGCAGTGACATCCATTGGTGGAATATATGTTACATATGTACATATATGTTACAATACTGATGACCGCAACCGTTCACGTAACCTTCATGCTGTGCTACTGTTGACAATCACTGTACTTCTATTGCATGAACCAATTACAACAGCCAGGTTAATGGTTATCACCACGGTACTGTATACTCAGGGATTTCAATAGCTTTCACTTTTGTTGAGAATTTCTTTGACAATTTTCAAGGGGTCATGATCAGATTGACACAAGTCAAATCATGTGTTCACGAACGTAACTAATTTTTAAATTGCTTTAACTTCATTTCCATACATTTACAAGGGTCCAATTAGTATTTACTTCATTTTTTAAATGCTTAACATACTACATTTATGGTTATTCTTGCAAAATTTGACCACTTATCCTACGCTTCTGCATCAAAATGACCCCCAACCTAAGATTTAGGTGAGGTCAAAACTGTAAAACCTCAATTTTCCTTGCATCAAAATGCAAATATCTGGATCTGTTAAAATCCCTGAATATACTGAATTATTTGCTAATGTTGTTGATAGTGACTGTCACGTACAAACGAAAAGAACATACACGTAGTTTCATATGTTTCGAGTTATGATATCTGTGCAGGAAAAGTTTGATTCTTTTGTTCTTCTCCACCTCTCTTTTGTTCATCTTCAAATGTTTTTCAAAGTTTTGTTACATTAAATTCTTATATGAAAACTACTAATTGTTATTCATTGCTCCCCTATGACAGCCAATGTAAGACCATCAACAGCAATCTTTCCAATTCCTTAATGTGCATTTCGCCGTTCAAGACATCTTGATTACTCACTTGGAACTACGCTTTCAACCGTAGCGCCAGTCTTCCAACGCTTTCAGCGCTTTGATTGGTTTTGTGTCTGCGCATAGTGCGTTATAAACAAACCATATAATAGTCTGTTGTCGTAATACTTGGGATCCCAATAGTACAGATAGAATTTGTGCATTTGTATCCCTCGCATTTTTATTTAAATATTATAAATAATAATAAGAACGTTCCGTAAACATTAGAAAATAAGAAGTTAGATGAAGAAATAACCATTCGTATCTTGCTTAACAGTAAGTATTATGACATTGGATATTTGTCAAGTGCGTGGGGGGGAAAAGCAATCAGAACACCTCGGATAATTCAAGAATCATTCGGATTACATCGGCCATTTCCCTAAATGGGACTTCTTTTGTGACAGACATCAAAACAAAGATGGCAACTCGGATGACAGCTCACTATAGTACGGTGCCAGTAAAACTTCACTTTGTGGCTGCTTCAAATTTAAATCGTTTAAAAGTTTAATTAAGCCGTCGCAGCAAAGTCACAGCTGTCAAACGACGCCATTGTTTATGTTTTGTGTGAACTACATTTTAAGCTTATTCTTCCGACTTCCGGCAAACAAAAACGATTGTGATTTCTGTAAGTATTACTGCACCAGATACATCTGAGGGATGATTGTCCCGATGACGGAATTACCCGAGGAGTTCTGATCGGGGGAAAAGCAATGGGAACACCTCGGATAATTCACGAATCATCTCTCGGATGTATGTAAGTAGTCGGATCACAAGGGCCATTTCAATAAATGGGACTGCTTTTGTGACAGACGTCAAAACAAAGATGGCAGCTCGGATGACGGCTCACTACAGTATCATCCAGGTTTAATTTACCCACCGCAGCAGACCTGTAGCTGTCAAACGATGCCGTTGTTCATGTTTTGTGCGAACTACATTTTAGGCATATTCTTCGACGAACAAAACGTTCGTGATTTCATTAAGTATCATTGCAACAGATACAGCCGAGGGATGTTTGTCCCGAGGACGGAATTACCCGAGGAGTTCCGATTAGGGGGAAAACTCGTTCTGAAAACACAAGCCAGTGAGTGAACGCATGTCAAGGTTGTTACTAAATATACTGCTAAATATAGCACACCCGGGTTTCCCAAGAAACTTATCGACAAACGTCAATAGTTTGACCAAGTTTAACCATTATCAATATTATTATTTTTTACTTTTGATTTATTCATAGGCGGATTTTCGGCAAACTTTGTCTGATTTAGAACACGACCAGTTGGTTCAGCTAGCCTAGGACTTAGCTAGACCAGACCACCAATCTACTAGTGAATGTCGTTCGGTCGGGCCTTAATGTCGAATCCTGGAGCCTGTGCAGGACATTTCTATCATTATAGCACATGGGCACTTATGAGGTGCCCAGGGACTGAACCCGGCCGGTCCATTATACTGACACCAACGGGTCAGGCGTAATGCTGTCCCTTTAGCCTTGAGCGTTAGGAGGGGGGCCACTACTACCAACTGTAAAGTCTTTGGTTTGACCCGGCCGGGGTTTGAACCCGCGACCTCCGGATCCGAAAGCAGGCGCTTATAAAACACAGTATTTGACAACATAATTTATCTTGAGGTAGTGAGAACATCGGCTTAATGACAAGCAAGACTTTACCTATGGTTACCTGTCTTATTTTCAAACTCCAAATACAATGCTTTGTTGCACTTGAATATATATTTGATGAAGGCAAACTGCTGAATACAACATTTTATTTATCTGAAAGTACTTTGTGTAATGTTTACGCGTGTTTCTTTAATGGGTGCATGTACTTTTATCTTCATAACATGATAGAATGATAAGTTATTCAATTTATAATTGTAATATTTACATGCTCTAGCAACCCAACAAACAGTTTACAAATCACGCTCCCTTCAAACTGTCTTTCGAATGCCTAACTCAATCATAAAAAGGCGATGATAATAAATGAGCTTATATGAAACTATGTTCTTACTCGATCAGATTGAAGGTTTATAATAGCATATTTTCTGGCCCAGTCCAATCAACCGCTGGTGTAATTGGCCTTGTCATAATTCAGCTACCAAATGACTCTTTTTGTCGTAAAATGTAGAAAGAAAGAAAATATTTAAGCGTCGTTCAAGATACAAGGAGAACACTGATGCGCAGCGACAAATGACTTAAACGTGGACGTACACATGAGAACAAAAAGTTTTTTTGCCTTATATTTCTTTGAAGCTATGCCTTTTCAATTTGTCTGTTCAACAATTAACAATGACAGATCAAGGTGACTATGAGAATCGTGACAAACATACTGCGGCAACACAATACACCCGTATTGTATTGCATTGGCAGCTAGTCACGTTCTCATTTCGTTAGTGTTATTCATATATATATAAATAGGCCATACACGTGTGATGTTTAACAAAATGTTGTGTTTTTTTTCCATAACTCACGATAGGCACTGCATAGCAGCTAATAATACACCCGTTGAAATTATCTTTTACTGACTCAAGACCGTCCGTTGATCTTGTGATAAGTTGCACCGACAAACAATTCGTCTTATTGGTGACATCCAGTTAACTGTGGGCCAGAGTCCTAGAAAAGTGGGGGTGTAGCACTAACGGCGCACAGCAGGTCAGCTGAAGCAGCTGCTCGCATGATAGTTCCCGCCCTGTCAAGGACACGAATCCCCGCATTTAGCGGCTTGTGGGGGTTGGCGGGGTGGGGGTGGGGAGGAAGCTACAAGTCGGTGACCCTAACCGCTCGGCTTATCGGCTAACCGCTTGATGACTGACGGGATCAAAACATGGGATAGAACCAATGACAGGGCGGGTGAAAAGCCGCCCTATCCCCAATATTCATTCCCATCTCAGACGTTTAAAACTTGCATTGGTATAGGGCTAAGATAAAACAGCGAATCCAACAAACTTCCTAATGACATCTCCACCCCCTTTGTTGGTCCTTCCTGAATCCCACTTTTAGATAAATTGACTAATATCAAGGTGGGGCAAAAGAGAATTTGACATAGTGGAAAAACTAGTTGTTGTCATTGTCAAATGGTTTAAGTCTGTATCTGCTTGTATTGTCACTTCGTTCACACCTTTGAACGGTCAGGGAAATGCGGTTTTGTTTTTTTAATATAAATTTCTTTATAGAAACTAAATGACAGACACTAAATACGCAGGAATAATCAATCTTTACTTAATTTTGTGAATAAGGTTTATGTACACGTTGCTTATAATTTCAACTCTGGTAAATATTTCAAATGCATAGAGAATCCGGGATTGTGATTGGGAATGGGATTAGCCGGCATTTTTGCCGATACTGCGCAGCGACATTTCTATCATTATAGCACAGGGGCACTTATGAGGTGCCCAGGGACTGAATCCGGCCGGTCCATTATACTGACACCGACTAGTCAGGCGTAATGCTGTCCCCTTAGCCCCGAGCGTTTGGAGGGAAGCCATTACTACCAACTTTAAAGTCTTTGGTTTGACCCGGCCGGGGTTCGAACCCACGACCTCCCGATCCGCAAGCCGACGCTCTACCACCTGAGCTATTGCGGCCGGTAGAGAATCCGGAGATGGCGTGGTGTTCAAGTTAAGCATATATAGTGCTGCCTTCATTATGAATGGAGACGATGTTCAAGTAAGGCAAACATAGTGCTGCCTTTATTGTGAAAGAAGACGATGTTCGGGTTAAGCTTATATAGTGCTGCCTTTATTGTAAATGGAGACGATGTTCGGGTTAAGCATACATAGTGCTGCCTTTATTGTGAAAGGAGACGATGTTCGGGTTAAGCAAACACAGTGCTGCCTTTATTGTGAAAGAAGACGATGTTCGGGTAAAGCATATATAGTGCTGCCTTTTATTGTAAATGAAGACGATGTTCGGGTTAAGCATACATAGTGCTGCCTTTATTGTGAAAGGAGACGATGTTCGGGTTAAGCATACATAGTGCTGCCTTTACTGTGAAAGAAGACGATGTTCGGGTTAAGCATATATAGTGCTGCCTTTATTGTAAATGGAGACGATGTTCGGGTTAAGCATATATAGTGCTGCCTTTATTGTAAATGGAGACGATGTTCGGGTTAAGCATACATAGACTGATAGTGCTGCCTTTATTGTAAATGGAGACGATGTTCGGGTTAGGCATACATAGTTCTGCCTTTATTGTGAAAGAAGACGATGTTCGGGTTAAGCATACATAGTGCTGCCTTTATTGTGAAAGGAAGTATAGAGACGATGTTTAAGTTAAGAATATAAAGTGCTGCCTTGACTGTCAAAGCAATCCGGAAACGTGTTTACAATACAAAGAGATAGCGCTACCATTAATGGGTTAGAATGTTATGGACACCTGATTTCGTATCACATTCCGTCAATATAACCTGACCCCTGGCCAATCCAGGCCCCGTGTACAATTATGTACTATTTTTACAACTTTGATATGTCGCGGTCCATGGTCGGCTGGGTATTCGCTTAACATGGTGCCGATGACTATTTGTTGCGTTGCGTAAGCGTGTATTAATTGGTATATTGACTACATGATGTGACCCAAGTTTGGTGAAGAGTGTCTTCTCAAAGTGTAAGATAAACAAAAGTCCCGAACGAGCAAAACATCATAACCACATTAAAACACCCTAAAGGTGTTTTTATTTCAACGAATACGATAAAATCGACAAAATAAACAAAAACTGAAATCGTGCTAGAATTTGTTTCATATGATTGCTTGTTTTAACATTCAAGTTACGCTTCAATTATTTTAAATTAAAAACTGATTAACATAATATCAAGCCAATCGGGAAAATCACGACTTATACATGCATAATTCAGAGCGCCTGATTCATCTTTCGTGAGATGAATACGGGTTGAATAAATGTATTAGAAAGACTTTCTTTCCATTTAAAAATATTTTAATCGGACAAATTTATTTCTAGTTTTATTTATTCATGGATCACTTTGATACGGCGACTAAAATGACTACCCATAAATATTGGACATATTTGGAAATAATGGGATAAAGGGATTCATTAAGATTCCTCATGTTCCATTGTATATTTCTATACGTTGAAACGAAACAATTACATCCAACTACTTTGGGATATGGATATGACCAGCTGGGTCCTATTTTAGAAGCGCTCATTCGCACAATCGAAAGATAAAAGTGTGATTTCCTTTACATGCTTTAAACAATTAAGTAATAAGTTGCAACCAGAAGTGTTTTGTTCGAAGCCACATGAAGAGTAACACACGAAACAATTATTTCTCTCTCGTTCAAGTCAGAAGATACCGGAAAGCCAACAAAATGTCAATGTAGTCGGCGCTAACTGGAAACTTTCCAATATTTACATATTTTAATCGCCCATTAAACAGATTGCCAGTGTTAACGCATAAACTATCCGAGATGTTTAATTCAGTACTATTGCTAGTATAACAAAGTTGCTCATCTTTTAGCAAACGTGCATCAAATGCAAAGTTAACCAACTGCATTCATATCGCTTTCCATACATAAGTCATCTATCACTACGTAACACTGCGGTCGTAAAAAAATATCTCTGTGCATGTCATCTCTGTTGTCATTTATTTAATTCATCTTATCAGGATAGTTGCGTAAAATTACCTTTAACGTTCAGTGGACATGATATTTAAATTCAATCTAATTATCAACATGCTTCTCCAACCGCATAGACTACTCTCATGCGATTTTAACGTGACTTCGCATAAACGTTTATTTTACGAGTCGTTTCTTAGTTCTAGTTATAACGCCATCACTTGGCCAACTTTGGTTTAAATTGATACATGTATATTTGTTCCACTTTCTGTATATGAGACAACTCCTTGAAAGTGCCAGGATGTAGCTATCAGTTGTTGTTATTGTATATCAGTCGGATCTTTTGTACGTGCGCCAATAAACCCACGGTCGACGAATGTAGTAAAACGGAATAGTCGAGCGTCGGTATCCGACAAAGTGTTTGTACTGGCAAATTAGTAACAATCGTCGCGCGATGTTCCCAGTACGCTTTTGCAAAAATCGCGCGGAAACTAAAAACAGTACTAAAAGGCTATCTAGCCCTAAATGAAAACACCCCGAGTAAAATAGTAATTTAATTAAAACAGATTATTTACTGTAGCCACATGATGACATTCAATAAGTTGAATCGTAATTATCATTTTTAAATATGATGGGCATCTGGATTCGGTCTTTAAGGGCATTAAGAGCGTTAACAGCATAAAAAGCGTGAAATGTATCGTGTAAATGTACAATAATGAATGATTTATTTGCTATAGCACGTGATGTGTTTTATGCATACATGTAATTAGTTTATCACATGATTCCCATTGTTTTCCATTAAATACACCTATTATATATTTTGTTATATTACACTAGTAAGGCTCACATGAACTGAACTGGTTTAATAAATGTTTGTATTAAATGACAACACGTGTCAGATCCTCTGTGTATTTTATATAATGTAATTATTCTCACATCGGGTATTTGCAGTAAGTACACCAGACAATGTGCACAATGCTAGTATTTCGTCAAGCTGTTTTAAATGGATTACTATACTGATATTAAAAATACGTTCTCCAACTTCGAGTACATTTATACCGATCTATTCAATTACAGAAAAGCGCCAATTTAATGAACACTGTTGCTGTTTATTTCTCACCACATATTTGTTAGCAAAGTTCACTGAGTCAACAGCCCCAGTCATTCACCAAACATCTTGCAAATATTCTCCTGAATAGTGGAGGCCAATGTACCTTACATTTTATAAACGTTTTTTTATTTTCACACGGGATATTTCGAACTGACAGAGCTGATTTTACTTAAAGCCTAGAAACCACATCCGAAAGGTGATGGAGTGATCTTTTCGATCCATAGAAAACGTACAAAGCCGCATACACGATTTCCTTACATAAAACGCTTCGTTTAAAACAGATTATTTATTTAGATTTGTGTGTGCTCCTTAAATGATCTCAATGTTTATACTTGCATTGCTGTAAGCTTGTAATTGATCTTAATGAAATTAACGAATTAAACCTAGTGATGTCACATCTATGTAATGAAGCCCACAAAACAACTTAATTTTAATAGCCTTAGCATTGAATAAAAGAGACAAAACAAATACAATTGATTTGACATAGACTCATGCTCCATCAGATACAAAGAAGAAATAACCACTGAAAATATTTCGTTTCCTGATTACATCCAGTTCAAAATGTTATTAAAAGGCAATACCCAATAGATTGGACCTTTTTTCTCAAGCAACAAAACGAATTATTGTTAACTGAAATGAAAACGAAACAATTTACTCATCGGTGTCCTTCACGTATGTAAAAAGCTAAGAATAACACCCCACTACATTACAAAGATGCATTTTCATCAAAGATTCATCACGTTGCAGAGATTGCTATTTTTTAAATCAGAAAACTATGTGACCTCTTACTCCTTTATCATGTTAAATCGCAATCCGGGTAATCCACTCTGATATCGATTGGTAGCAGAAATCCCCATCGTGCTTATTTATAGATTCGAACGCAATCAACATATAAAACATTTTTCACAATTCGTACTTTCTCACAATTAAGGTAAGGTTCACATAGTCTGTACCCAGTCTTACCTTTCTTGCGGAACTCATTCCCCAAAACAGAGGTAAAGAATTGTCACATGAATTTTATATAAGAAAACTTTCGGTTACGAGCTCTAACTGCACTAAATGTAGACAGTATATTTATTTTTGCCTAGCGGTTAAAGTACTGACAACAGAAAACACTTTGTTAGCTGTTTATTTATCGGGAATTCTGAGACGTGAACGAAGTGGAGTCAGGTTGATTTAGGACAGAAACATGATAGCCGGATACGTGTTATAAAGCGATGTATGTTCCCTCCTTCTTCGCTTGGAGACAGGGGATAGCGGTATGTGCTTCTCTTGGGTTGTTGTAGTTGTCGTCGTCATCTTAGTGTCGACGATGTACTATGTCAGTGAAGACAACTGAGAAGGATACTGCCTTACCACGGTGATGACGACAACGACCATGATGTTTAGTGATTATCATCATGATCATCGTCATCATCATGATCATCATGACCATAGTCATCATCATCAATATCATCAATATTTAAAAGGATACAGTTGTTCCGTAAAGGCAATATCATTATGTACCGCTGTAACATTCTAACTGTAGCTGTAGCTTTAGTGTGAGGCCTTGAAAAACAGAAACATTGACTGATAACAAAGAGGCGTTGAAAAACAAAACAGAACACCGCATTCAGCATTCCTTAACACTCTTATCACCGCTGTACACCTTCCTAACGTAGTTTCCATTCGAGAACATTTGTAAAAAACTACTCTACTAACACATTGGCAAACAGGCACAGCAAGATTGCACTAATTCAGAACTGTATTCGAAAACAAAGTTAACGACAATGACAAGAGCAAAAGTTATAAATTTTATGCAAATGACTTAGATCAATATTACATTGTTGTGGCTTATTCTCGTAATAAAATTCAAGCAATACACTTGTTCCATCCAGCAACGCTTCTGTGAACAGAAACAGTGTTTCATTGATCTATATATACATTTGCCTTCACAGTGATATCATGTCGGGAAAGTTCACATAATACAATCTCAAGGCCTAATGTTTACTGGACCACCTAGCCATGAAGCGCTGATTATAAGATGAGCCAAGACGATACAAAAACAAGAATATCAACCAGTTTTTACTGTTGTTGTTGTTTTACCAAGTATGTATAGGTCTGTGGTCGAAATCGCATCGATCGACACAACACACTGTGCAGCAAGGCTACAAGGCGTAGTCACAATGGCCCCGTATACACCTTGTTTTACATTGAAGATTGAATGCAGTATTGTATATTAATCTGTAGTGACACAAACGCGTTGCGTTTATTTCCCTGTACATGTTATATCCCAGTTAGAAGAGCGAGTGTTATATTGGGACGTCCCTTACATCTGGCTTACTGAAAAACATTGGTTCTACTCAGACGCGTGTTTGGGGTCTTCCTCCTCGTAATAACAGCTGGACCTTACTACATTAACCAAAATGTATCACTGCCATGAATTTAAGTAACTAAAGCAATCAAACATTCACACCGAATGTCTTACTTTGTTGTTCCCTGTACGTGATTCGTAAATTAAACGGACTAGATAAAATGATAAATGGGCTGCGTACAAACATTTGTCATGCATAATGCCGCTTGCAACTAAACAAGCACTATTTTTTCCTGTATATGTAATTTATTCGTCTATTAAGTAAGATAAACACAAGTTTGATATTTAAATTTGCTATCGACGACACTATACTGCCAGGCTACATTGAAGGCATAATGAAATCAGAACGGAACCAATGTCGAAAAGGTTAAGATCAGAAAACATGTAAATAAAGGATCTGATATAAGTGTTCGTTAGATACGAAAAATATTCAACGAGTTCGATGAAATGATACGAAACGAGGCTCTGCCGAGTTTTGTATTATTTTAGACATCGAGTTTAATATTTCGAGTATCTAATAAACACGAATATAAGACTCTGTTTATTACATAATCAAAAAACATTAGCTGTTTTGTTTACAATGCATCATCTTTTTTATAGTATGAACAGTCGGCCTTGATATGTGTACTTCGGTTTGGAAGAATCCGCACAAAAATAGTTTCATTCTTTACTCGACCAATTTCCAAAAAAGGGAACAGATTAGTTTATAACATGACTAAAATGACATTTTTTCATTAATTACAATGAAATTGTCCAACAGAATGCATAAAATGGCAACAACAAAGTGATCAGGAAATGCAATATACACTACACATACTTATTGACGTGCCACTACGATAACTAACAAGTGTGTTACCAAAAATAACGCATGAGTGTTACCTCACGCTCTCGCGATAGGTAATGTGTGAAAAAGGTAGATGTAACACACTTCGAACTTTTCTAAATGTTTGTTGTGTTTATCGTCCCGCCAACAGTATGTTAGTTATCTGGAGACGGTATCCCTTTGAAGCAGATAGAGTGCTGTTTTCACAGTGTATAGCATGCAGAGAACACATGGCATGATACCACACCTAGTCACATTATCCCGACACTGGACCAACCAGTCGTGGAGCTTCCCTTATATTTGTTTGATCGTTAGCAAGGGAGCTATACCACTACCATTTTTAACGACTTTGGTATGTCGCAGCACAGGATCGAACCCGATGAATCCCGTACCTTGAGCCGACGCTCTACTGATTGCGCTACCAGGTCCGGTGAACATTGTCAATACATCAATTGAATAATTGAGGCAGTGAGGATAGTGACGTTGTTTTTATAAGAAAGTTTGATATCAATGCAAATTTTATGGTTCAGCGAAGGGCAGATATGAAAGCTATTTCTATTTCTGAGGTATATAGCTCTAGGGGATTAAACACAAGACCTCCAAACCATAAAGGCCGGCGCATAATTTATCTGCAGGGCCATTTTGATTATCATCTCCAAACAATCTTATGACCTGAATTAATTCTAATGTTGTTTTTTTATCTTGTAAAGACCTTTGCTTTATAAACAAAGAATTTGATGAATGTAATTTGTATAAACATTTTAGTTGAATGTAACAGCATTTCTGTTTTGACATTTTGTATGTAAATACCCTGCCACTTCCATTGTATCGGATATACTTGCATGATGTTTGTGCTGAAGCTGCTCTTCTTTGAACATGGAACTGGTGCAAACTGTTAAATCTTTGGAATGCGTAAATGATTTGCTTGCCAAGAACCCCGCATAAGAATGTATATACATTCTGTTTTCAATAATTACAATGTTTGAAATATTACTTTATCTTTAAAACAAAGGGTGCCTTTTTAAATCTATTGATTAAGGCAACATTATGATGGAGGAAGATGCCAGACAAATGTCTGTAGAACCACCGGCGCACCACAGGTCAGCTGGAAAACTCCTCCTTATGTTTTTCTTTTTGGTTAAAAATCATTGACTATAACCCACGAATTGAGTGAGAGGGAACTCCAAAGTCGGTAACTCGAACAGCATGGTTTTAGGAGCACCTCAATTAACATTTGGAAGGGATACAAGAAGTCGATAGGGTGATGCTATAAAATCTGGTGTAGTGTTGTTGATTTCATTGGTAACAATGTTGATATTGATAAACGCGTTGCTTCTGATGTCGTGATGATGATGATGATGATGATGATGATGATTATGATGATGATGATGATGATCACGATAGCGACTATGACTATTGTAATTCCTCTGTGATGATGATTCTTGATGCGGATTGTGATTAAACTATTGGTCGCGTCTGGTGTGGAACATGTAAAATCATCTACTTACAACTTTAAAAATGACAAATAATCTAAGCATCATACACGATTTTTACATGAAAGTGTTGATTTTCAAGTGTCATTTTTTTACATATGGTATGGTGTGAACCACCTTAAAATAAACAAATAAAAAACTTACTTTTGCGGCGCTTTCCGATTTCACAAAACAAATTGGTCAAAGAAACAGATATCTGTCCGAAAATGGTGACCCTTTTTATTAACAGGTAGATTATTCAATAAGAGTGTATAAACAATATGCACTTTTAGACTCACCTGTGAGTCGGTCGAGCTTTATGTGTATAAGCGTGCGTTTGTTTCTCTAACACACACGTTCTATAGCTGCAAGGGAGGGAATGAGCACACCCGCTCTTGGCCAATCGCTTTTATATGTATACTACGCTGTCGCCAATGTTCGCGGGTACAACTGTTCGCGGGTTTAAAGTAGCATAAACAAATTCGTATACATATTTTTAAGTGGATAAGTGTTAAAATAAAATACTAGTTTTCCTTTGTGTTTAATTTACACGTATTTAAAAAGGCTTAAAACCGTTTTGCAGACTTAAACCTATTTATATGGAATATCATCGTCGAAAATAACCCTTCAGCGAAAAATAGTATTTTAAGAAAACATCATGCCTTCAGGGCGTTCCTTAAATGCGCAATATAAGAGTATTTCTAAAGCATTGAACCGAAGAAATACCACAAAAACAAGAAGAACGGGACAATTTCTGTTATTGTAACCCCTCGGCGATTGACTGGACAACTCAATTACTACATTGTAAATGTAAAGCTGTAGTAGTAAGAAGTTGGCCGTATCCGGACAAGTTTCGCTGAAATGGCCATGGTTGTTCCGAGTGCCTAAAGTGTATGTGTAGAGGGAAACACACACCTTTAAGATAACATATTTCTAAATACTGACAGAAGGAACGTGTGTAGGATTTTCTTCCGTCGATGTGATTATTAAAAAGTTACATTTATACTACACATATATCGTTTGATTACACGAAAGAAAATTTATCAATTAAAAGCACGATCGACGCACAAAGTTCATTATTAATACTATCGCGTATGTTTTATGGCAAGGGCACTGCCAAGAAAACAATGATAATTAATAAACTAATTAAACTATATAATGTATAGTTTGAAATTCGCAGGCCACACCAACTGGACAAAGTCGTGGTTTTGACAAAATCAGACTAACTTTTGGTTCATACGAGAGTGGTGCTTAACTCCAAGGAAATATAGCTCTATACCGCAGAAGCTGGAATATTTAGTGCTATATCCAGTTATATTATCCATATACCATTTCCCTAAGAATTACCCCATAAGCGGAAGTACTAGAGAGTGTAAGCATGTGGGATATATATCATCAATGTTTACAGACTTTCAGGTGCTATCCGAAACTTTGTCTATACCAAATACATGTATCAATGGCTTACATTGTTATTTCATCATAAACTGATATTTCGTCGAAGTACGATTTTGACACTAATAGTTATTAAGCCTGACAAATCGTAAAATTAATCTCTGTAAAGGTTTAGTCCAAAATCAAAATCCATAAAATATTCTTAATACAGGATAATTTACCCTTTTGTACTCAAGAAATTGTCCAGCATTGTTGGTGTATATCTTTTTTGGTTATTTTCGGTCATGGCAATGTTAATCCATATCGATTTTGTTTCCTTTATTTGTTCACTTACTTTGGATGTATTGATCCAAGTATGAACTTCAGGGCGCATATTAGTCGTTAACACTGGTTTTTAAATGTAGACACATGTTAAACCATATAAAATGTATCTTTCTGTCATTCATAGCACATCAATTTCAGTCGGAAACAAATTGAGCTAGATATCTGTCTGTAAATTCATATTTGGCACATTTTACATTAGCGCTTTTGACCGCAGTTGAATGTGCGTTTGACCGAGGTCACATGAGCGTCTTGAAAGTCAAAACAGATGGAAAAAGCTCAACTACAGTACAATATGCGTGGGAATTAGCTTGTATATCAATCGCGAATTGTCAGACCAGTTCTGTATCACGTGCGCATGCACTAGTCTCATTATAACCATAATAACAAAACAGGTTAAATCCTTACAAAACTTGAAAGACAAAGACATTTTACACATCAATCAAAACATTTCTGTATAAGTCTATGATAATTAATGCAGTCTGTCTTTCATACGAATAAGTGCTGTCATGTAACATAAAAATAAAAATCAACAATTGACATGAGTAAGGTTTTAATTGTGAATTTCGTCGCAGTTCTTTTATTGTACAGTAGGTTAATTGTTTTAAGCTTTAGTGGTTGTTATTTTTTTAAACAAAAGAATTCAAAAAGAAACCTAACATCATACTATATATATCAGAACATGATCATTTTACTGCTGGAATAGCAAAAATTTAACAGTTAAAAATAATATCGCTTCTCAAAGCTGTGACGTCACCCTCTAATCATTTCCAAAACAAGTTATAAATACGAGAAAGAGCCAGGATGTGAGACATCCAAGGCGCCGTGAAGAGCACGCGCTTTAAACAAGAAGATGACTATCTTGGGAACTAAGCACTGTATTACGCTGTTGATTAATTACATAAATATTTGACAGAAACGAACCATAACTCTGATGGGACGTGGGGTATTTTTGCTACTTTGTTTGTTTTCTGTGTTCTCTGCTACATATTTTTTTTCACAAGCTGCGTTTCTAGTGTCGGTATACTCGGTTTCTTTTGTTAAACAAAACTTTGCCAAACGGCTACGTTTTTATGCTACTTTTTATAATTGCAAGCTACACGTTATTGTTGCAAGATACCCTGTTAAAAAACGGAACACTTGGTTCTTTTGTCTGAAAAGTGTCTCACGGAACTCCACTGACATGATGTTATTGACTGCCACGCTATCGTCCCCATAAACAAATGCATGCCTATCGAGAGCGGTGCTAATGAGGGTCTCCAAGAACGGCGACCCAATGACATGGTGATCATGGGACATAAAAAGACAAAGGTACGGATATCGAGAATATGGAATCTATCATTTGGACGAATGGTTTGAAAGAAATGACGGCAGAAATAAGCTGCTGAGAAAACAATGCAGCAGATTAAGAAAAAAGAGTCATTCTTGGAATTATACCCAAAATTAAAATTGTAAATCGTAAATTAATTGAATCTTATTATTCAAATTAAGGTGCCTCGGTTAATAAGACAATTAGAACACGCGTGAGAAGCACTGTGTCGTCTCATGCAAAATTAATTGGCCAGTAATACTCCCATACTCACATTGTACCTTATTCTCTATAACTTTTTTCCCCAATCTTTATTCAGAGACATAGGAAAATAATAGTGTTAATGTATAAACCTTTTGCCGCCTATGTAGTCACTGGTGTGGACCTTAGACTGTATATCAAGCACTTACATAGGACTTTTGCCGGCATATTAAAAGCTCGAATGGGACTTTCTCCACACATCAAACATTTGGATAGGTCTTGTTGACCAGACCCACCACCACATACACATGATCTGCAACACCAGGAATAAACTAGAAATGGTCTTATGGACTTATGTCTGCATATTCAACATTTGACTTTTTACCACACGCCCGTCCCCCTATGTAACACCGGCAATGAACTATGGTTAGCTTTTGCTTTTGTAATACTAGGAATGGGGTTTTGTTCGTCTTTACAACACCTTAAAAGTGTCTTAGTCAAAGTGCCGAATGTTGTGCCTGCACGCTACAAATTGGAATGTCTATCTGAATGTCATGCCGAATGTTCTGCCTGCACTGTACGAAATGGAATGTCTATCTGAATGTCGTGCCGAATGTTGTGCCTGCACGATACAAATTGGAATGTCTATCTGAATGTCGTGCAGTATGTTGTGCCTGCACGATACGAATTGGAATGTCTATCTGAATGTCGTGCAGTATTCTGTGCCTGCACTATACGAAACGGAATGTCTATCTGAATGTCGTGCCGAATGTTCTGCCTGCACTGTACGAAATGGAATGTCTATCTGAGTGTCGTGCCGAATGTCGCACCTGCACGATACGAATTGGAATGTCTATCTGAGTGTCGTGCTGAATGTTGTGCCTGCACGATACGAATTGGAATGTCTATCTGAGTGTCGTGCAGAATGTTCTGCCTGCACGATACGAATTAGAATGTCTATCTGAATGTCGTGCTGGATGCTGTGCCTGCACGATACGAATTGGAATGTCTATCTGAATGTCGTGCCGAATGTTGTGCCTGCACGATACGACTTGGAATGTCTATCTGAGTGTCGTGCAGAATGTTGTGCCTGCACGATACGAATTGCAATGTCTATCTGAATGTCGTGCAGTATTCTGTGCCTGCACTATACGAAACGGAATGTCTATCTGAATGTCGTGCCGAATGTCGCACCTGCACGATACGAATTGGAATGTCTATCTGAATGTCGTGCAGAATGTTGTGCCTACACAACACGAATAAGAATGTGTATCTGAATGTCGTGTCGAATGTCGTGCCTGCACTATACGAAATGGAAAGGCTCTCTAAATGTCGTGCCGGTTGTTGTGCCTGCCCTATACGAAATGGAATGTCTATCTGAATGTCGTGCCGAATATCGTGCCTGCACGACACGAACTTTAATGTATATCTGAATGTCGTGCCGGATGTTGTTCCTGCATTACGAAATGGAATGCCTATCTGAATGTCGTGCCGAATATCGTGCCTGCACGACACGAACTTGAATGTATATCTGAATGTCAAGCCAGATGTTGCGCCTGCAATATACGAAATGGAAGGTCTATCTGAATGTCGTGCCGGATGTTTTGCCTGAATTATACGAAATGGAATGTCTATCTGAATGTCGTGCAGAATGTTGTGCCTGCACGAAAAGAAATGGAATGTCTTGCTGAATCTCGTGCCAGATGGTGTGCCTGCACGATACGAAATGGAATGCCTATCTGAATGTCGTGCCGGATGGTGTGCCTGCACGATACGAAATGGAATGTCTATCTGAATGTCGTGCCGGATGGTGTACCTGCACTATACGAAATGGAATGCCTATCTGAACGTCGTGCCAGATGGTGTGCCTGCACGATACGAAATGGAATGCCTATCTGAATGTCGTGCCGGATGATGTGCCTGCACGATACGAAATGGAATGTCTATCTGAATGTCGTGCAGAATGTTGTGCCTGCACTATACGAAATGGAAAGGCTCTCTAAATGTCGTGCCGGATGTTGTACCTGCACTATACGAAATGGAATGTCTATCTCAATGTCGTGCCGAATATCGTGCCTGCACGACACGAACTTGAATGTATATCTGAATGTCGTGCCGGATGTTGTTCCTGCACTACGAAATGGAATGCCTATCTGAATGTCGTGCCGAATATCGTGCCTGCACGACACGAACTTTAATGTCTATCCAAATGTCGTGCCGAATGTTGTCCATGCACAGTACGAAATGAAATGTGTATCTGAATGTCTTGCCGAATGTCGTGCCTGCACAACACGAACTAGAATATCTATCTGAATGTCGTGCCGAATGCTGTGCCTGCACGATACGAAACGTAATGTCTATCTGAATGTCGTGCCGATTGTCGGGCCTGCACGATACAAATTGGAATGACTATCTGAATGTCGTGCTTGCACTATACGTATTGGAAGTTTTCTCTGAATGTCGTGACGGATGTTGTGCCTGCACTATACGAAATGGAATGTCTATCTGAATGTCTTGCCGAATGTTGTGCTTGCACGATACGAAATGGAATGTCTATCTGAATGTCGTGCCGAATGTCGTATCTGCACGATACGAAATGGAATGTCTATCTGAATGTCATGCCGAATGATGTGCCGGCACTATACGAATTGGAATGTCTATCCGAATGTCGTGCCGAATGTTGTGCCTGCACTATACGAATTGGAATGTCTATCTGAATGTCTGTCGAATAAAGTGCCTGCACGGCATGAATTGGAATGTCTTGATAAACGTTGTGCCAATTAACGCGCAAACACGATATTCGTACTTAGGCGTTTTCAATGTTGGACTGAGTGTCGTGTTGGTAGTGTGACAGTACGACTATAGTTAACGAATTTCGTGCTGAATGTTGGGCCAGCTAGACATTTAAAATTAGTCTGACTGTCGAGGTAAATATCTGGCTTAATTCTGCCCCAGCGCAACCTTTATACGTTATAACTTTGAGTGTCCAGCTCAATTTAGAGCTAGCACGGCATTCAGACTTGGTCACTTTAAATGTCTTGCTAATTTCAAACTGCGAACGCGATGGTAACGTCTCACGCCTTCTTCTACATCAGCTTGAAGACTATATATATATAAATATATTAAACAATATTTTTACCAACATATTCAATTAACATATTAAGGAGATTTTAAATCTAAGCAAGCTCAATATCGATTAATAAATTATATAAATGCATAATTTCTAAACATTTGAGGAAAACCTCTTAATATACAAACATTCTTTGGCATGAACCTTCCTTGTACTTGTTTCAAAAACTTTGTGCAATATAAAATTGAAAGGCAACAAAGAGTTAACCCAAACAAAAGATTACTTTCCAAGAAATAGGTCGCAACAAGGCCGTGCTAACCATGTCGTAATATTCAATTGTGGAAATGTAGGCTAATCTGACAAAAGGAGATTTCAAATTTCAGACGACTTACTTCGCTCATGCTTCGATTCTATTTTAAGCCGATGCTTTTGTGTATGATCACGACTTTTTACCAGTCCGTGCAGTAAAAGTCTAAAATATAATACCAACTTTTTACCACAGTTAACGAAAACTAATTCTTACCCTCTTTAGTCACGACGCGCTGAAGCGCGGAGTCTACTGTGATCACGTTTGCTGATTGCTACTGGAGTGTCATTTGACCAGGATGTTTACCGATAAGATCTAAGCGGTAATCAAAAATACTGTTCAACATGGAGTAATAAAAATGTCTTACAAATCCAATGTCATATTTATTGGCGACGCGCTGGAGCACGACGCCTATATATGGAATGCTTTTTGTAATTTGCACATGGGGAAAGTTTGTTGTGTGGACTTTTTTAACCCGATAAAATACTGGTGCTAATTCGGTAAACGGCATGCTATTTTATTTATTTATTTTTATCTTTAAGAAAAATACTATCTGAACAATAATTATTTGTGTGATGTGAGGCTCTGCACATGCGCAATTTCTGTTTGTTCACTTAAGTTTTATAGCAAGTAAAATAGTTTTGCATCTTTTTTTCTACAAATGCAACATCATGGAAAACCTATTGAATGGTGTCGGGTTTTGCTTTTTATTTTGTTTTAAACAAATCCATGGTCTCAGGAATAAATTTTATGCATACCTTTTTTTCTCTAGATTGATAAAATACTGAAAACTTTCAAATAAAACCACTACTTTTCAAATATGTCTATCTACCTCTTCCACTTTTTGCGTCGCTTTTGGTGCTTCGCATCAACTACATGTATTTATCTTGTATTTTCCTGGTGGCTTCTTTTTACCATGACTGTGTCAGTAATTACCCAGTCACTTCATTAATGCATTGACTTTGAAACCTTAATCAAGCAAGGAAAGTATTAAGCGTTTCTTTCCTTACTGTCCCACTATTGCATATTTTTCCCAATTATTCCACTCTGGATCTAGCACGTTTTATAAGAGATTATAGTCTTTACCATACTTTACCTGGCAATGATGTAGGTTTAGGATAGAAAAATAGCACACTTAAAACATGGAGTTGGTATACTGGTTAATATGTTAGTGAGCAAATGATATAGTTTTATGTGTGAGTGCATGTGTTAGTGTATGTTTTATACATGTATGCATTTATATGTTAAGTATTAGTATACACATTAGTCTTATCTTGGTATAAAACTATTAAATATGATATTTTGCTTAATCATTTAAGTAATCATTTAAGTAAACCATGATTCATTTATGAAATTTATGTTGAAATATTCATTGTACTGGTACAATTATGTGAACAACACAAACATAATTGCTACTTTGAACATCAGTCACTTGTATTAAGTCAATTTTATTCTCACAAACATCAAAGGAAATGGGGAAAACTGTTTGATCACCGGATAACAATTTAAAACTGTACATTTATATATGCATTCACAAACTTGCTTTAAACAACAAATTAACTATTTATTAAAAAATTAATTAGTCTAATAACATACATGCAATTATTGCTATCTGTCAATCGGTACAAATCTTCCAACACATTCAATCAAGTGGCATAAAGAGCAAAATTGTATTGATTTGATTCACTAGAAAACACATCCTAGCATTTTATTTACATTTATTTGTCAAATCTAATGTTAACGAACAAGTAATAGTACAGTTTGTAGAAAACCAACGTGGTGGGCAAAGTGTTGTATTGAATGAATTCAGGTATCAGGTCTGTGCGCCATTGTGTCAAGTGTTTATAATATGATAGGACATGGCGGAAACGTTATACATTTTTTTCTTTATGAAACTACAGAATCATTATGAATAACCAATTTAGTTTTTGAGTGTGTATGACGCTAATCTCAGAATCGCAGAGTCCCGTGTTCGATCCCAGTCCTGGCACGTCATGTTGCTCATTATACGTTGTTATTTTGTGCGTTGTCACAGGTTGTAAATACCTGTAAACTGGAAGTAGACAGCCAAATGTGTTAACATACATGTAAATATAACTAACTATATTCCTAATTTGCTTTAAGACCACCGGATTAAAACTAAACTATGTTTAAGTGGCGAAAGAGATGTTTGAAACGTGCAGTCGTGACAGGCTGTTTCTATTTTGAGACACGGGGTGTTATATAATTGTACAAATAGCGTAATTTAAGATGGTATCTTGATACTTCCGTTACATGACAACGTGACTTAACATGTATTCATTTCAAATGGCTGACAAAGGCACTGAAATATATCAAATGAACGAATGTAACCGGAGTATATTTTCTTCATTTATAGGACTATTCAGACAGCCTGAGTGCAGGTAAACAATTATGACAAAACATCGGCCGAATACCCAAGACCTTCCTTTCACACAGCGAAACGAACCAGAAAAATGTATACATACTACATATGATGAAAACAAATATTTTAAAAATGGTATCCGACAGTTTGCCTATGTAACAATATCCTATCATTGTTTAGTCTGGTTCCCAGCGTACTATCCTACGCAATAGTACGTCTGGCTGATGCTAACAATGGCGGCCTCCGCTGTATTGGAAAATAACACGGTAATGTTTGGTGTTATAACCTTTGCAAGTGTGCCAAGAAGTTAAGACTCTATAATTAAGTATTGTAAAGACATTATTGTAAAAACATCGACACTATTCTACTAGCAAATTTCTAGAAACATGTAATGTACCATTTAAAATTACTTATAGTAATCGCTTATATGAACTAAGTTATGATCATAATAAAAACATCTTTCGAATGGCACAGCGATAAATTATAACTCGTGCTTTGCTAAATGTGTCTGTAAACTTACATTGGCGGTCGCCATTTTCAGCCTGTGCCTGACCCGATAACGTAGTGAAGGGGGAAGGAACTCCAGACTAATCCTTGTTCTGGGAAATCCTGCATAAACTTATATGTAAAGGCCATTTACAACATGACCTCAGTTGTAAGACAGTAAGAATCGTGGAAAATATATCGCTTTTAATATCCAATAATTCCAAATCTATATGTAGATTTCAGCAGAGATAGATACCAACGTCAGAGCTAATTACCTCGATGATCATGTAGGCCTGACGTTAGTGGTCATGGTTTTCGTAGTTTTAAATTGCAAACTGTGCAGCGTGGCATGGCGAACGATTTGGTAATGACAAATGGGGCGTTACGCTTGATAATGGATGTAGGGCACTAATAAATTACATTTTACACGATCTTTTAAAAAACAATAATATATTTAGTGGAATGAGAGAAGAAAAATGCTACCTTTCGGATACCACCATTAAAATCATACACACGAGTTGTTTAAATGTAAATTCCAGTATTTACAGTGCGTGTACATGCTAATTATACTCGGTCACAGTTGATCAAATTTTCATTTCATGTTTTATTGTCTGCTAAAAAGCAAACGTGACTGATATCACAATGAATAGTAGGTTGACGTCGATGGCGGAGGATGGCGTTGATGATGAAAATGATGATGATGATCGTGGTGGTGGTGATGATGCAAATGATGAAGATGATGATAATGATGATTATGATGATGATGCACAACTCCTTCTCCTTCTCACCCCTTTCTCCAACTACTACTGCTGCTTACTACTACTACTACTAGTACACCATAATCAGCCTTGCGGTGTTATAAGGAACCTGCGATGATAGTTATAACGAACCATGCGACGATAATTATAAGGAACCTTGCGATGATAGATATAAGGAACCTTGCGATGATAGTTATAAGGAACCTTGCAATGATAATTATAAGGAACCTTGCAATGAAAATTATAAGGAACCATGCGACGATAATTATAAGGAACCTTGCGACGAGAGTTATAAGGAATCTTGCGATGATAATTATAAGGAACATTGCGATGGTAGTTATAAATTACCTTCCGATGATAATTATAAGGAACCTTGCGATGATAATGATAAGGAACCATACGATGAAAGTTATAAGGAACATTGCGATAATAATTATAAGGAAGCTTGCGATGATAATTATAAGGAACCTTGCGATGATAATTATAAGGAACCTTGCGATGCTAATTATAAAAGGAACCATGCGATGAAAGTTATAAGGAACATTGCGATAATAATTATAAGGAACCTTGCGATTATAATTATAAGGAACCTTGCGTTGATAATTATAAGGAACCTTGCAATGATAATAACAAGGAACCTTGCGATGATAATTATAAGGAACATTCCGATGATAGTTATAAGGAACCATGCAATGATAATTAAAAGGAACCTTGCGATAATAATTATAAAGAACAAAAAGAACATTCAGATGATAATTATAAGGAACATTTCGTTGATAGTTAAAAGGAACCTTGCGATGATAATTATAAGAAACCATGCGATGATAATTACAAGGAACAATGCAATGATAATTATAAAGAACATAGCGATGATAGTTATAAGGAACTTTGCGACGATAGTTATAAGGAACCTTGCAACGATAATTTTAATGAACCTTGCAACAATGATTATGAGGAACCTTGCAATTATAATTATAAGGAACCTTGCGATGAAAGTTATAAGAAACCTTGCGATGATAATTATAAGGAACATAGCGATGATAGTTATAAGGAACTTTGCGACGATAATTTTAATGAACCTTGCAACGATGATTATAAGGAACCTTGCAATTATAATTATAAGGAACCTTGCGATAAAAGTTATAAGGAACCTTGCGATGATAATTATAAGGAACCTTGCGATGATAATTATAAGGAACCTTGCGATGATATTATAAGGAACCTTGCGATGATATTATAAGGAACCTTGCGATGATAATTATAAGGACCCTTGCGATGATAATTATAAAGACCATGGCGATGATAATTATAAGGACCCTTGCGATGATAATTATAAGGAACCTTGCGATGATATTATAAGGAACCTTGCGATGATAATTATAAGGACCCTTGCGATGATAATTATAAAGACCATGGCGATGATAATTATAAGGAACCTTGCGATGATAATTATAAGGAACCTTACGATGATATTATAAGGAACCTTGCGATGATAATTATAAGGAACCATGCGATGATAATTATAAGGACCCTTGCAATGATAATTATAAAGACCCTTGCGATGATATAAGTGTTATACTAGACTCTGCATAAATATAAGGAATATTGCGATGATAATTATAAGGAACCTTGCGATGATAAATATATGGAACCTTGCGATGATAGTTATAAGGAACCATGCGATGATAGTTATAAGGAACCTTGCGATGATATAAGTGTTATACTAGACTCTGCATAAATATAAGGAATATTGCGATGATAGTTATAAGGAACCTTGCGATGATAAATATATGGAACCTTGCGATGATAATTATAAGGAACATTGCGATGATAGTTATAAGAAACCTTGCGATGATAAATATATGGAACCTTGCAATAATAGTTATAAGGAACCTTGCGATAATAATTATAAGGAACCTTGCGATTATAATTATAAGGAACCTTGCGTTGATAACTATAAGGAACCTTGCAATGATAATAACAAGGAACCTTGCGATGATAATTATAAGGGACATTCCGATGATAGTTATAAGGAACCATGCAATGATAATTAAAAGGAACCTTGCGATAATAATTATAAAGAACAAAAAGAACATTCAGATGATAATTATAAGGAACATTTCGTTGATAGTTAAAAGGAACCTTGCGATGATAATTATAAGAAACCATGCGATGATAATTACAAGGAACAATGCAATGATAATTATAAAGAACATAGCGATGATAGTTAAAGGAACTTTGCGACGATAGTTATAAGGAACCTTGCGACGATAATTTTAATGAACCTTGCAACGATGATTATAAGGAACCTTGCAATTATAATTATAAGGAACCTTGCGATGAAAGTTATAAGGAACCTTGCGATGAAAATTATAAGGAACATAGCGATGATAGTTATAAGGAACTTTGCGACGATAATTTTAATGAACCTTGCAACGATGATTATAAGGAACCTTGCAATTATAATTATAAGGAACCTTGCGATGAAAGTTATAAAGAACCTTGCGATGATAATTATAAGGAACCTTGCGATGATAATTATAAGGAACCTTGCGATGATATTATAAGGAACATTGCGATGATAATTATAAGGACCCTTGCGATGATAATTATAAAGACCATGGCGATGATAATTATAAGGACCTTTGCGATGTTAATTATAAGGAACCTTGCGATGATATTATAAGGAACCTTGCGATGATAATTATAAGGAACCATGCGATGATAATTATAAAGACCATGGCGATGATAATTATAAGGACCCTTGCGATGATAATTATAAGGAACCTTGCAATGATAATTATAAAGACCCTTGCGATGATATAAGTGTTATACTAGACTCTGCATAAATATAAGGAATATTGCGATGATAATTATAAGGAACCTTGCGATGATAAATATATGGAACCTTGCGATGATAGTTATAAGGAACCATGCGATGATAGTTATAAGAAACCTTGCGATGATAGTTATAAGGAACCTTGCGATGATAAATATATGGAACCTTGCGATGATAATTATAAGGAACATTGCGATGATAGTTATAAGAAACCTTGCGATGATAAATATATGGAACCTTGCGATAATAGTTATAAGGAACCTTGCGATAATAATTATAAGGAACCTTGCGATTATAATTATAAGGAACCTTGCGTTGATAATTATAAGGAACCTTGCAATGATAATAACAAGGAACCTTGCGATGATAATTATAAGGAACATTCCGATGATAGTTATAAGGAACCATGCAATGATAATTAAAAGGAACCTTGCGATACTAATTATAAAGAACAAAAAGAACATTCAGATGATAATTATAAGGAACATTTCGTTGATAGTTAAAAGGAACCTTGCGATGATAATTATAAGAAACCATGCGATGATAATTACAAGGAACAATGCAATGATAATTATAAAGAACATAGCGATGATAGTTATAAGGAACTTTGCGACGATAGTTATAAGGAACCTTGCGACGATAATTTTAATGAACCTTGCAACGATGGTTATAAGGAACTTTGCAATTATAATTATAAGGAACCTTGCGATGAAAGTTATAAGGAACCTTGCGATGATAATTATAAGGAACATAGCGATGATAGTTATAAGGAACTTGGCGACGATAATTTTAATGAACCTTGCAACGATGATTATAAGGAACCTTGCAATTATAATTATAAGGAACCTTGCGATGAAAGTTATAAGGAACCTTGCGATGATAATTATAAGGAACCTTGCGATGATATTATAAGGAACCTTGCGATGATATTATAAGGAACCTTGCGATGATAATTATAAGGACCCTTGCGATGATAATTATAAAGACCATGGCGATGATAATTATAAGGACCCTTGCGATGATAATTATAAGGACCCTTGCGATGATAATTATAAAGACCATGGCGATGGTAATTATAAGGACCCTTGCGATGATAATTATAAGGAACCTTGCGATGATATTATAAGGAACCTTGCGATGATAATTATAAGGAACCATGCGATGATAATTATAAGGACCCTTGCAATGATAATTATAAAGACCCTTGCGATGATATAAGTGTTATACTAGACTCTGCATAAATATAAGGAATATTGCGATGATAATTATAAGGAACCTTGCGATGATAAATATATGGAACCTTGCGATGATAGTTTTAAGGAACCATGCGATGATAGTTATAAGAAACCTTGCGATGATAGTTATAAGGAACCTTGCGATGATAAATATATGGAACCTTGCGATGATAATTATAAGGAACATTGCGATGATAGTTATAAGAAACCTTGCGATGATAAATATATGGAACCTTGCGATAATAGTTATAAGGAACCTTGCGATGATAGTAATAAGGACCCTTGCGATGATAGTTATAAGAAACCTTGCGATGATAGTTATAAGGAACCTTGCGATGATAATTGTAACGATCCTTGCGATGATAGTTATAAGGAACCTTGCGATGATAGTTATAGAAGCGTTGCGATGATAGTCAAAAGGAACCTTGCAATGATAATTATAAAGATCTTCGCGATGATAATTTTAAGGAACCTTGCGATTATAGCTATAAGGAACCTTGCGATGATAATTATAAGGAACCTTGCGATGATAATTATAAGGAACCTTGCGATGATAGTTATTAAGAACCTTGCGATGATAGTTATAAGAAACCATGCGATGATAGTTATAAGAAACCTTGCGATGATAATTATAAAGACCCTTGCGATGATATAAGTGTTTTACTAGACTCTGCAGTGTTATACTGGAACCTGCATAATTATAAGGAACATTGCGATGATAGTTATAAGGAACCATGCGATGATAATTACAAGGAACTTGCGATGATAATAATAAAGAACGTTGCGATGATAATTATAAAGAACCTTGCGATGACAATTATAAGGAACCTTGCGATTATAGTTATAAGGAACCTTGCGATGATAATTGTAAAGACCATTGTGATGAAATAAGTGTTATACTAGACTCTACAGTGTTATACTGGACTACGCAGTGTTAGACTGGACTCTACAGTGTTATACTGGACTACGCAGTGTTAGACCGGACTTTACAGTGTTATATGGACTCTACAGTGCGATACTGGACTCTACGGTGATATACTGACCTAGGCAGTGTTTGACTGGACTCTTCAGTGTGATACTGGACTACTCATTGGTTGACTGGACTCTACAGTGTGATACTAGACTCTACCGTGTGATACTGGACTACTCATTGGTAGACTGGACTCTTCAGTGTGATACTGGACTACTCATTGGTAGACTGGACTCTACAGTGTGATACTGGACTACTCACTGTTAGACTGGACTCTACAGTGTGATACTGGACTACTCAGTGTTAGACTGGACTCTACAGTGTTATACTGGACTACGCAGTGTTATACTGGACTCTACAGTGTTATACTGGACTCTGCAGTGTTAGACTGGACTCTGCAGTGTTAGACTGGACTCTACAGTAATATACTGGACTACGCAGTGTTATACCGGACTCTACAGTGTTATACTGGACTACGCAGTGTTATACTGGACTCTACAGTGTTATACTGGACTCTGCAGTGTTAGACTGGACTCTGCAGTGTTAGACTGGACTCTGCAGTGTTATACTGGACTCTACAGTGTTATACTGGACTCTACAGTGTTATACTGGACTCTACAGTGTTAGACTGGACTCTACAGTGTTATACTGGACTCTACAGTGTTATACTGGACTACGCAGTGTTTGACTGGACTCTACAGTGTTACACTGGACTACGCAGTGTTTGACTGGACTCTACAGTGCGATACTGGACTCTAAAGTGATATACTGACCTGGGCAGTGTTTGACTGGACTCTACAGTGTTATACTGTACTCTACAGTGTTAAACTGGACTCTACAGTGTTATACTGGACTCTACAGTGTTATACTGTACTCTACAGTATTATACTGTACTCTACAGTGTGATACTGGACTCTACAGTGTTATACTGGACTCTACAGTATTATACTGGACTCTACAGTGTTATACTATACTCTACAGTGTTATACTGGACTCTACAGTGTGATACTAGACTCTACAGTGTTATACTGGACTCTACAGTGTTATACTGGACTCTACAGTGTTATACTGTACTCTACAATGTATACTGTACTCTACTGTGTTATACTGGACTCTACAGTGTTATACTGTACTCTACAGTGTCATACTGGACTCTAGAGTGTTATACTGGACTCTACAGTGTTGTACTGGACTCTACAGTGTTATACTGGACTCTACAGTGTTATACTGTACTCTATAGTGTTATACTGGACTACTCATTGTTAGACTGGACTCTACAGTGTTATACTGGACTACTCATTGTTTTACTGTACTCTACAGTGTTATACTGGACTACTCATTGTTAGACTGGACTCTACAGTGTTATACTGTACTCTACAGTGTTATACTGGACTCTACAGTGTTATACTGGACTACTCATTGTTAGACTGGACTCTACAGTGTTATACTGGACTACTCATTGTTATACTGGACTCAACAGTGTTGTACTGGACTCTACAGTGTTAGACTGGACTCTACAGTGTTATACTGTACTCTACAGTGTTATACTGGACTCTACAGTGTTATACTGGACTACTCATTGTTAGACTGGACTCTACAGTGTTATACTGGACTACTCATTGTTATACTGGACTCTACAGTGTTATACTGGACTACTCATTGTTAGACTGGACTCTACAGTGTTATACTGGACTACTCATTGTTAGACTGGACTCAACAGTGTTGTACTGTACTCTACAGTGTTATACTGTTCTCTACAGTGTTATACTGTACTCAACAGTGTTAAACTGGACTACTCATTGTTAGACTGTACTCTACAGTGTTATACTGGACTCTACAGTGTTATACTGGACTGTACAGTGTTATACTGGTCTACTCATTGTTAGACTGGACTCTACAGTGTTATACTGGACTACGCAGTGTTAGACTGGACTCTGTAGTGTTAGATTGGACTACGCAGTGATCTGCCGGACTACGCAGTGTTATACTGGACAACGCAGTGTTAGACTGGATTCTACAGTGTTAGACTGGACTACGAAGTGATACTTCAGTCTGCAGTGCGAAACTGCAGTTTGCAGTCTTGTACTCTACTCTGCAGTGGTAACCTGGAGTCTCCAGTTATACGCTGGACTCGGCAGTGTTATAGTGGACTCTGCACTGTTATACTTGACTCTCCAGTGTTATACTAGACTGCAGTGTTATACTAGTTTGCAATAGACTCTGTAGTGATATACTAGACTCGAGTGTTAAACCGGATTCAGCAATGATAAAGTGGACTCTACAGTGATGAACTGGACTCTAGAGTGTTATATTAGACTCCGCAGTCAAACTTCAAGTTCACAAATTTGAAAGAAATTAACAAATACTGAAATTTTAATTTATTTTATGTTTAAGTATATCCTATGAACAAGACAACACAAATGAGTTTCACCCTAGATTATACTTGTCACTAGAGAACTAATGCAGCTAAGGATAAAACAACATGAGCATCAATAAGGGAAGACTGATTTTAGATACAGCGCATCTGCACATGTCTGTTCATGCTGTCGACGTCCAGCTTATCGTGGCGGAGGTAGACACAAATATCCGCCTAGAACACCCGGCTGGGAAGTTACAAACATATGACCTGGACTGCTCGGCCATGAAAACCTCCCACTCTCCCACAGTTGTCGGTTAAGCCGCCTCCGTCGATCATTTGTGTGTGGAGATCCCAAATGAGTCTGGGAAGAACTGCCGACTCACTAAGAATGATTTAATATCAATCATAAAAACAACAAGTGGGATTTTCGTTTAAATAAATTTTAATGCATCATCCTGTTTTATTTTATATATTTAATAAATGCATAAAATATGTAGCATTTCTAACAAAAGGTTTAGACAAAATATTATTTTGGAGATAACGAGTGGTGCGGATGACATTGGCGTGAAGACACGAAAATGAACTCTTTTTTTCGTTGCAGTGGGGACAAAACTCTTACTGTTCGAGTTGTTTTCTGTTATCTCCCTTGCAGGTAGGTATTCGCTATAAAGACGGTGTAAAAATATTATGATAACTTTTATTAACATTTAACACGGAGACCGATTTAGACTGCACCATTATGCAAATAAAATAATTCTTTTGAAACAATATAAGCAAAAATAGAAGAGAAGAAGCATTGCGATAAAATAGATACTTCATCCGTCAGGAAAAAGATTTTGGTATATTAAGTACATGGAACTAACTAATTTATAAAGTTATTTTCATTTCAAGTTTATTTCAGTGCGGAAATGGGCGCTATATTATAAGCATTGGTATCTACAAAAGAAAGGTGTAACATTTACAGTTCTTTGTAAACTCAACTTCTTGGTTTTGGAAAGTTTTTATAAACTTTATTTGAAAATAAATCACATAATTAAGAACACAACAGTCATTTGATATGTATAAAAGACCGGTAGATAAGGGGCATTAACATTTCACCATATATTCGTCTTTGAAAGTGTTCATGAACAATATTTTATAAGGCAAAAAGATCATTTAGTTATGCTTATGGCAAACACTGGCTTTTAATAACTGACAGGGAGAGGAAGGATATTCACAGTTTTCTTATTCTCGGATTGTTAATGTTTTGAATTTTGTTTTAAAATCACGATACCCACTACATTGTAATGTAATGACAAATGAGGCATAAAACTTTCTAAAAATAAACTCGCTAAATTTCACAAATTCGTAATTTTTTACATATTCTTTACGTAAACGAAAATTCAATTTTACATAAAGATTTTAAAAACCTTAAAACGTAAATTCAACTTCTCAAGACCGGGAAATACGAATTAATTGTAGTAAATTGAGTTGTAAATTGTAAATGTCACCGCCGAATGTCCTGTACAATGAGCTGATCTAAAATGTGGGGATTTTGTTGTTTTGTGCGCTATCACTTAACACTACTGTACATGCAGCTTGAAATCCGACTCTTGCTCGATCTCATTTCAAAATAATTAATATAAGCCCAGCATCCGCCAAAAATTAACACCTTCATATGGTGGATGATTCGAACAAATACTTCACCATTTAATTCACCTTTTTATCAGGGATAATAGTCAGCTTTATTTATCTGCTAAATGAAAAGTCTCGAGTAACATAGTATAATACAAATTCGACTAATGAATAAGTGATTTTAGAATTGTAATTTCATACAAACAGTTATTGCTTCAGGAATTTATAATGAAGTTATGACGGCGTTATCAAACAACATTAAATGGCGCCATATATGAGCCATTCTTGAGTTTTGTAAACTGGTATATGTGTTTAAACTGTTCCAAACTTCTGACAATGACAGTATTCAGCAAACAAAAGGTAACATAAACATGAATTATAAAAAAATCTGATATGTACATGTGCTACACTGTTTTGAATATATTGAAGCGCAAGCAAGGTGGCATTTTTTTCTGTATCAAAATGTCGATTATTACATTAAATTATATTTTTGCCACATCGTACATTTTAATAATAACCTGAATTAAGGCTCTGTACGTGATAGGTTTTAGAACCATTGCCAGGGGAAAACTTGACGTGATAGGCGCTCGATGACGCCGACACCTCGCTTTCGGCGTAGGTTCTCCTGGACTGGACGGGAGGCTCGTACAAGTACTGAGGTGCAGCATTGTAATTGGGTGGTGGTCCTGCGACAGTCATACCGTTGTAGCCGTTCATATCTTGGCGGGGATAAAACGTGTCTGTAGGAGGCGGGTAATTTATGTCAATAATCTGTGAAACATAAAAAACAGCAGCTTTTACAAATCAGTTAATTATTATGGTGTCTTGTGATCAACATTACTAGTTCAACGATATCAGTCACAAAAAAACAACAACAACCGGGCCAATATGCAAAGTCAACACCCTAGAGTGCCTATAAGCCGCTAACAATATATTAAAAAATAAGTATCTGTATGTTTCTGAACAAATATTTAATAAATACAAAAGAATTAAGTTACTTCTTAATCGCCTTTGCTCAAATAATTTACAAATAAAAATATAGTAGCCAAATAAACCTGGTTGTTTCAAGTACGCGCACAACAATTATGGAAAAGAGTTATGTTGTTTTGTATTAGTTGTTTTTGTAAGGTTGCCTTGACCGCTCACATGGACTGTGTTGATGAATAAAATAATCGTACAAACTGTGGTTTATATGGAGAACATCATATATCATTATTGTATGATAATCTAGAAGGAAGGATATCTTGGAAAAAACGCAATAATTGTCAGCTGGAAGACCACTATTTCATGTCAGCTGGAAGACACCCTATTTAATATCAGCTGGAAGACCATATTTTATGTCAGCTATAATAACCTTTTTCATGTCAGCTGTAAGACCGATTTCATGCCATTTGGAAGACCCTCTTTCATATAAGTTGGAAGACCACTATTTCGTTTCAGCTAGAAAAACGTCTTTCATGTCAGCTGTAAGGTCAGCTGTAAGACAGCTGTCATGTCAACTGGACGTACCTCTTTCAGGTCAGCTTAAAGACCCATCTCAGGTCAAGCTTAAATGATCTTAATATCGATAGAATGCAACGTTTGTCAGCTCTCTCTGTCATGTCAACTGGAAGATCCGACATTCACTCAAGAATCAGCATAGATTAGTATTTAATTCAATATTTGTTTGTTTGTTTCACATTTGTACATATACACTTTGAAGACGTAAACAGGAGATTCATTAAATAAAAAATAACTTATATCATAATATACGCTCAATTATGACGTTACTTTATCATCGCAAGGTTCCTTAAAACTAACATCGCGAGTAATCGCCGTACATCGTCGTGGCGGGCTTAATAGCGACGTCAACGCGACTTACGTCCTTTACGTCATTGTTGTGACTGTTGTGGTCTTGTCCGTTAAAATATAGGTTAAGAGTCTTGCGGAAAATTTAAGGACTTCATGAATGCTGGACATCATAGTCAGTAATACATTTTTTTTTCAAAATCAAATACAATTGTTACACGCACATAAAAGGATAAATAAATTCAGCATGTACTTATGTTTTTAAATTTAAAACAATCTAACATCAACATTTCCATTGCCCTTGTGTCTTGTGTGAACGGTTTGAAAGAGAGAGAATGCAATGTATTTTAAGTTGTATTTGTAATTGCTTATGTTTGTATTTGTGAATATTTTCCTAAATAGATCCTTTGTTTATATCGCATTTTATTTAACAATTTGTTAGTGAGAATGTATTGTGTATTTCAGAGAATCACTTTGCTTCACACCATGAAGGAACATAATTAAAGGTTGTAAGAGCGCATAACTCATCGTGTCCAAATTTTGCTGTGAGAATTCCTTAACATTCATTAAGCTTGAAATGTGAAAATCTTAGGGCAAACTTTCTATAGCCAAGAAGCATACCTACCGGGTTTTTGCTGACATCTTTTTTCCCTGACAGCTTTTTGCGATAGCACGTGCCGAGTGCCAGAATGACCAGTAGGCCAAATCCTGCGACCACTACCCCAATGATAATCCTCTCTGTAGTCCCAAGATCGTCCTCATCAGCACCACCATCAACAGGAGCTTGGTTAACTGGGTTTAAACAACAACATATATGTTTGCTTTGATCATTATACCACCAACAATCTTTCAGTTAGCCAGTGACCGAGATTCTTTGAAGCAAGAATTGTGCTGCATTCACCGTAAATAGCAAGTAGTAGTATTTATTAAGACATATAAGAACCATTCGAATTTGTCTGACAGCTGGTCGACCAGTCTTGGAACTACCATTTAACGAGTAATTGTTAGAGCGACTTGGTTTGTTGCTTCCTGGGTAAAAACCCGGGTCTCCATTTACATTCATTTACACGTTCTGTGTCACAAAAGCAGCACAAAAATCTGTCATAAATCACTATGATTTGAATACCTACATTCATATTTATTATTTAGAAAAAAAAAAAAAAACAACAACATTCAAATATCATTTCAACGTTAAGTTGCAATTGCGCGTTGATGTGATTTTAATGCCAAATATAGGGAATGACTGAATTATGGGTTGTTGACGGATCAAGAAGACAATTTAAAGAGGAAGACAATTCATATCTCAAACATCCAAACAATTTGTTGTTACCTGTAAGGCTGCCACAAAATACTGTTTAAAAGTTAAGCATAAAACCCTACTAGTTATTACAACCATTACCTATTTTTAAACTAAGAAACTACGACGCCACTCTCTTCTGTGATCACATTATATTATCTCCCGGGTAATCCGTTCTAAAGTAGTTTTCTATTTTTAGCAGAAATCCCCACTGTGCCTATTCCTAGATTTGCCAAGAAAGATAACTTGGAACCATTAATTTCACACGAGTTCTGTCTACCAATTGAGATGGTGTTTAATATTACCTTAACTTAGACTTTAGTGTATGTTAATGCAGAAATGGTGTCAAATTTCCCAAAACATTTGTAAAATATTGTTACATGCATATGTTATAGGCAAAAGGTCGGATGCAAGCATATCTGTAAATTGAATCTCGGATTTAAATATACCAATGTACAGTCTAACATGTACGTGTACCAAACCGGACCTGTAACCGTAATAGCAAGAACGTCGGCCTCAGCTACAGAGACAAGTGTTTAAACCTGGTCTACGGTGTTGAAAATGGTAGTGGTATAGCTCCATTGCTAATGCTCAAAGCAAATATGTGGGAAGTTCCACGACTGGTCGGCCCGGTGTCAGGATGACGTCACAGTGTGAGGTATCGTGTACAGTGTTCGGGTCATGCTATTCACAGACACACGGTACAACACTATATCTGCCTCATATGGAAACCGGCTCCAACTTACTGAAATACTTTTGGAGGGATAAAATACAAACAAACAAACAAACAAGCATACAAACAACAAACAAGCATACAAACAAACAAACAAGCATACAAACAAATGCAAGTGATCATGGTGAAACACTTTACGAAAATACAATAACACCAACTGTTGTTATTATAATTAGGTTTCCATGTTTAAAATGATTTAGGGAGGTTTGTGTTTATTCTTCCTGCTTAACATGTACTGATCAGAGAATTCCGATTGTATCTACACCATATCATTAACACATCTTATCCGTTATTATGCTTCTGTGTGAAGATTAAAGCTTTAGAATTAATAACAGTAAACTTATGAAGTCCTTATTACTGATCATTTATGTAGATATACATGTTGAGTATAGAATAAATGACGAGTATAGAATACACGATGAGTATAGAATACATGATGAGTATAGAATACATGATGTGTTTAGAATTCAAGTGTCCATTAAAATCAATAATTTAATTAGTTTTGTAAACATTATTTGCCAACGTTTTATTTTGAAATGCACTGCAGATTTCCAACAGCAAAATGTTGTAAATTATTACATATTGAACTGTAGAATAACATGGCAGCACTCATGAGGATTTGCAAATATTTTAAGGGAGCATTTACTTGTTTTAACTCTTGCAAAAGGCAATTTGTCGAAAATCTGAGCGTCATTAGCAAAAATATTTCCAACAGTTTTACAAACATTCCCACTAACTTTCAGTATAAATGTATCATTATAAAATAAATACTTCACATATTTTAACTGTGGACTGCATACTAACATATATTTTTATTTGTAATTCAAAATGGCCTCACTTGGTTCTGGGTTAAGAGCATTGTATGACTCGGAGGTCGTATCCAGCCGGAAGCCTCCTGTCTGTACTTTCGTCACCATCTTTTCCAGCTGCGTGGCAACATCCGTCCTCATGCTAGTCTGTATATCCGCCTCTGTCTGGCCCGACTGTTCTAGATCAACCGCACTATGTACGACCACGCTACCACGGCTAGATATTGAGTGTGAGATATTAAATATTAATTAAGGTATTTGTTGTTGGTGTTAATGCGGAAGTGGTTGTTGGTGGTCAATGTTGTAGTAATGGTGATGGTGGTGGTGAAGATAAAATGTTTACCCATTACTAATAATTAAGTCTTCTTTTTCTTTTTCTTTTTTACATAAAAATCATAATCTTAACAGATTCTACAGTAACATAGGGAAAAAATGTGCAGCCAGTCCGGTACTCGAGCCCGAGACCCTTCGCTAACAGGGTGAATGCTCTTCCGACTGAACTAACCGGACCGCTTACACATTCTCTCCCTATCACCCAGCTACATACACCCCAGGCAACTATATACTCAACATACAACTCACAAGCACTTCTGAAGCACTTGTACGCAAAGACCGCGGGTCATTTACGTTGGGCGCCATTGTAACATAGGGAGAAAAATGTGCAGCCAGTCCGGGTCTCGAACCCGGGACCCTTCGCTAACAGGGCGAAGGGCGAATGCTCTTCCGACTGGTTTCAAAGTACGTTGGGCGCCATTGTTTTCTCCCTATCACCCGGCTACACTACAAGAAAACTATCATAGTTTTGACATTTTCACTTTTCTTGTCCTTACCTGAAACGGTCAACGCTAACACCAATGTAGCCTCTTATGCCTGACATCTCGCTCTTTAGCTAAAGGAAAATAAATGCATAAAAAACTAATTAAATTGTCATGATTTTATTCATGCCGTGCTGACGATTCTTCGTAGGACAGGCACTCTTTAACAACAGGAATAGAGTGAGAGGTTTAAAAGCAAAAGGAAACAACTTAAAAACTGTTAAATTTAAAACAAAGACACGCCTTAAAACTAGTAATGCCGGGGCCTAACAGTTTAACGGCAAATTCTTTTTTCAACCGAAGGCTAGCAAACAACTATCGAAACAATCTTAAGCGACTTAAGTCACAGTTAAATCAAAACAACTGGCCATTTGTATGATTTTCCTAAAGTGGCGTGTTTCAATGGGTCATGTTCGCTAAAATGAGAAAATGAATTGATACCTGTAACAGTATATTTATAAACCTGCGCAAAGACTAATTTTCAGATACACAACTAAGCCTATCATAGTGTGTAATTATGTTCAATTTGTGATGCTTTAATGACATGATATTTTACAAACAATAGAATAATCCTTTAAAAGTCATACCAGTGTCAGGACATCCCGCTCCAGTGACTTGTATGTGGGAGTGTTTTTGTCTAAATATGCTGGATCAAAGTTAATGCCAGTAATCGTGAAAAAGAATGGAACCCTCCTCTTCAGTGTGACTGGGTCTATGGGTAATATTATACATAGTTTTCATACTAATTATTAACACATTCAAATTCATTTTATTACAGGTATGCCTACAATCGACAAAATTAGGCATTTCTTTTAATCTAAGAAAGAGTACAATTATATTTGAAATGATGTTACCTACCAACAAGTTTAGGCATTATACTTTATTTAAGATAATGTACACCTCTAATTAACTTATTTTTATCTACAAAATATGGCATCACTTCATTCGAGATAAAGTACCCTTTTATGAAATTTATGGTTTCGATCGTCAAAATTAGGCATTAAATTTCATTCAAGATAAATTACGCGTTTCGTTAAAGTTCTAGTTGCTATCTGTAAAAAGGTATTACTGTCAATTATAAAAAAACAACATTTTTCACGAAGCATACCTTTCTCTTTCGGCAAAATTTTTCACTGAAGACAACGTATACACATTTAACTATTCGCCATTATATTTCATTTAGGTCAACCTATTTATGATTGGGAAACAAGTTCTTTCAACTTATATTAATACCTCTCGACTGCCCATTTCCTGGGTAGAACCAGTACTCAGGTACTGAGTACCTGGAGCAATGTGCAATAAGAAGTCTTGCTAAACGAGTAACATCACGTTGATATCACATGGACAATGTCTAGGCTCGAACCCGGGACCCACCGATCCGGAGACCAACTAATAGACCGTGGACGTCTTCATTTAAAGGTGTAATCCGACAGTTTGCCTTTATCTAATGCTTATAACACCATGCGAACCCTGTTCTGGGGAATGTGTGCATAATTTGCTGCATTAATATATACTTAGTGTAAATAAAGGCTGTAAATATCATTAAATCAATTGTTAGACTGTACATATTGTGAAACCTATCACGTTCAATGTCCATTACTGCCAAATTTAAAAGTAAGCACGCTGGGAATTTCAGCTAAAGATTTATGTCGACGTCAGAGCTGATTACACGGACGATGTCAGAAAAAAGTGGACATGTGTTTTTGTCGAAGTTAAAAATGCACTGTGCAACGTGGCTAAAGTAGGATGTTTTTTTTTTTTTTGTAATGGCAGGTGAGATGTTATACTTTACTTTTGATATGGAAGCAGGCATCAATAACAGCATTGTGCGTGATGTTTTCTGGTAACAATAGTTAATTTAGTTGCATGATACTTTTTAGCCCAAACTATCGTATACAACCTTAAACATAAGTACACTATTTATTAATCTGTCTAAGGACATTAAAGTGCATTACCCTTTTTTTAAGAGAATGATTATGCTTTTATTAAAATTCCTTTGTTTTATGGCACTCGGTACACGTATTATTTAAGCAATGTTTTGTCGACAAATCTTTGCAAATATTTTATTGCATTTGTTGTTCCAAGTGACCTAATGTAATGCATTATATTTTATTAAAGCAATGATTCATATCGTGAGGTACTCACCTAATTACATGTACTGTTATGTTTTCTAGATTAAACCTACACATAATTAAAATTAAGGTTCATTCAGCAACCGGACGATGATCAAATTAGTTAACATAGTTTTAATGCTGAATCTAATTCCACGAAAACAATATAACGACATATACAAATTCTTAAACCTCACTTCCATTTGGTACTGTTTCCAAAAAGTAACAAGGCCATGTGAAACTGTGAAAAAACGGCAACAACAACATGAAAACAAAAGTGAAAAATTATCATAGTGACTACATTACCTGTGGGTTTGCAGGTTGTAAAACAAATCTCTTTCTCAGATGTAGCTTGGAAAGTGTGCTGGGTCAACTGTCCATTAGTCTGCACAGTGCCGCCCCAGCTGAAAATGGAAGATTTGATTGTTCGTTTGGTTCAACGATCCTCTAACAATAGTGCAATTATTGTGGAGACGGAGTTTAAAGAGAATGTAATGGTGCCTTCACATTGTTACATGGCGCGCGCGTGTGTGTGTATGTGTGTGTGTGTGTGCGTGTGTGTGCGCGCGCGCGTGCGTGCGTGTCTGTGCTTATGTGCGGGTGCGCGCATCTATGTGTGGGTGATAGACGCATGGACATTGTTTTAAATACTTTTGCAGGTCGACTTTTAAAAGGGAGCTCGACTTGCAAAATTCCAAGATGGCTGCCACCTTTTTCAATTTGAAAACCATATGCACAGAAGTTACATTTTTGAAGCAAACAACTTAGCGCAAAAACATGGCATACTGATTGTCATTAATTGGCTTCTAAAAACCTAACGAGTACTCATATTTTAGGATGATTAATACAGACTGTTAATATTTGGGTCAAAACCTAGGGTTTTAAACTCATTATGTAAAACATATAAACAAAGGAAGCAGTGCTAGCGCGCTGGTATATACTGCTTGGGAAAAGGTCATATTACAAGACCATTAGGACCTGTGTGAATAAACGGCATTAACTACATTATTTTGTGTACGATAGCCGCCCGATCTCAACATACACAGCTCCGCCCTCAATTTTGTGGACAGAAGCAGAAAGTTAAGGTTCAGATGATAGCTGCACAACGAAACGTGACCGGTGTTGGAAGTGTGGCGGGCGAGATGGCACTGGTTATATCAAATGTACCACGGTCCTCTAAACAGGCACATTAATTTAAGCATTTGATACACTGATTGATATTTACATATTTAATTATTTACAACTATGTTAATAAAAATCTCCCTCTCACTTCCCTACGCTCTCTCTTCCTCTTTTTTGGTTTACCTGAATAAGAAGAAAGCACAGTCGTCGCTGTAATCCTCCGCCGTATCACCCGTGACCAGTGGCCGTGTGAAGGTCACGGTGGTCGCTCCATTCGTCCTGGACCCACTCACTATTTGGACATTGTTGGTTGCGTCCACTGTCGGTTCGCCATACTGTCGGATGTGCCTAGAATTGTGTTGGACTTTATTATAAAATCTACATCGACAATATTTACAATAATATCCCTCTCGTGACGTTCCAATCTTAAATTTCCCTAGACGCATAGACGATACTTTTTAACATTGCCATTTGACATAACGAAGGGGACTGATCTATTTGCCCCATATCCCTTCTTTAAACTAGAATTGAGGAATTTTCCAAAGATTAATCTACGATATCACCAAGAGACAAAGTATTTGGACTAGGTATCATGGAATTGTTGTGGCATGTTTTATATTAAGACAACACTTTTTATTCCAAACAGCTTACAGCGAGAGGCGTACCTATCTGAGACAACTGGTGAGGTTCCATTCATCCAGACTATGATTGCATCTGAGGAGGGACCAGTCTGAAAAAAAAAGTGTTACTTTTAAACAACCTCAGACTTCTTACCTGTCTGTTCGCCTGATCGTCTTCTAAGAGGATAGCCGAGTATGCCGATATTAACAGTGCAGCTTGCAATTTAAAGAAGATAATGTATCAAGTACTATCAGGGATTCACAACTGCTTTTGTGAAATATTTTTCCAAGAAAAGAACCGAGTATGGTGATGTAAGCAGTGCCGCTTGCATTTACCAAAAGATATGTAGCCGATAATAAGGATAAAAGCAAATTCATATACGACCGACAAAATACTTAACATCAACTTAGACTTAGAAAGTTTATATCGTGTATTAAATCCTGACTTATGCAAGGTTAAAACCGAAGACATTCCTGTGCTAAGGTCTCAGAATTAACCGTGCATATGTTTTGCTGATAACATTATCGGGCACATGTATTTCATGCCTATACACTGAGCATCAACATTCGTTAGAAATTTCCTGCTTAGAATTGCAGTAATTAATTAATTAAGGTATTCATACCAAATAATGAAAACAGCAATATCTTTCATCTATCGTTTGATGACGTCATGAGTATAAGTGAAAGTGAATCGAATAAAGTAAACCGACACGTTGGTATTCCTTAACATTTTAACATTCACGTGGACGTTAAAAAATGTAAACAAAGTGTTTATATCGGGATATACCCCATTATAATGCACAGAGTTTTGTTCGGATGCATCGTAATTAATTACTCACGCCTACGGCTTTTTTGATTGGAATAATGTACACCTAAATGCAACGCCGTAAATTATTTTGGCATAAATCAAGTTAAAATCAAAATCTATTTTCAAAGAAGCACAGCCTGGTTCCAATCATATTTCCATTTCTGGTTTAAAGCATATGTTCTCTGTGATGCCTTCGGTGTCGCGCATCCGTGATCTGTCTTGTATTGTACAGAAGTGAAGTATCGTTAGGCAATTAGGCTTAGCACCCTGCTTCATGTAGTTACTAGATGGTCTATGACTAAGAAATAAACCTAACACCAAACAAAACGTCAAAAAAGATACAGTGGTGTCGATTTGTCAGTTTGCCAAAACATTTAATTTGTAATGCTTACCATTCGTCTTACTGAGTTAAACCCGATGGCCATCCACTGATTTTCAGATATTCTAGCGGAGAGCGTGAATGTAATCTCCCTTGTCGCTGAATCGAATCTCCAGGTGGCGGTATAGGCTTGTGTAGGGTCTGTCCAGGAAGTGGGACAATTGGAACTGTCTTCTATATCTGAAGATGAAGATCCATATTCACTAACCAATGCTGAGAATGCATTATTTGATATTTGATAACATATATAATCAATGACATCATGACCATTTGAAGTTCATCCGCAAAATCTGAATCTGAAGATGGATCCAGAGTGAGGAGGTTGAAGGGATGCATCTTACACAACCAGGTAAATAATAGATTTGTGAAAGCACATACATGTAAGCTTAAAAATACTAAGCTTTTAAAATAAACTGTGTCTGTTGACTACTTAGGTCGAAGTTAGTTTCATTAACTGTGTGTTTATGTCTAGTATTTACTCCGATAAGTTAAATAGATGTTGATGCATACCCACACTACCAAATTGTTCGTACTGAGCACGTTAAAAGCAGGTATATTTAGGAAAATATTTTAGTTTGAAGTGATATATCGCAGAACAATGCACCATGTTGCGTTCAGATTTGAAGAAGGCCGATAGCCTGAGTAATAAATTACACAGCATCTGAACAAAATCGAGCACTATAATATATTATACTATTTGTGGTATGCACTTTGTATTAGATATATTATAATATTTATTATATTATATTATTTATATATACTACGTATTATCACGTATATTCCTCTGCATTAAATTTGACCAAAACCGATGTTTCGGTATACAAAACAAGATTTCGGTTGATAATTTGACTAAAAGGCATGGGCTTTATGCATATCGAAAAAAATGCAAGGAACAGAAATGTTTATACAAATGCAGCATTTTTCGTTAGTTTTGATATATAATTTCTTATTTTTTAAATGAAATTATGTAGGCAGTTGAGCATACAGCTGTTGTAATATAACTTTTAGTAGAAAAGTAGGATTTATGTTTGAAAAGTTCAATGGGCTTTATCTGAACTAGTCAGAGGTGACAGTCAAAACGTAATTATTCAGAATGCTTTAGTATTAAGGATGTGAAAATAATGACTCGGGCTTAAGATCGGATTTATGCGTAGAATGGTTGATAAAATCTGTTTGGTTCTTGTGATATAAGCGACTGTTCGAACGGTCGGACGTGATAAAAGCATATTGTACACTTTGAAAGAATAAATTTAAGCATTCGAATGTAAAGTCTAAATGAAATCATATGGTCTGAAACCTATTTTCTTTGACTACATCATCACGAATAGGGACAACTAATTATTATTACTGTTGTTAGTAATTGCATCAGACTGACAAAATTATTGTTATTTCGCTTCATCCCTGCTGGGAAATGGTCTTTTTGTCGGACCAATTATTGGCGCCGCTCTGGAGAGCTGTGATTCTTAAAGAATGAAATGTTTTGGGAGGAGGACAATAAAGCAGATGACAATAACCGGACATCGTACTTCAGATGAACTGAAAAGAACTGAGCATGCCACGGTTACCAGTCTGTCTTTCATTTTTAAAAAAAGTAGCAAGCAATAATAACATTTCGCAGCTGTTTGGCGTGGTCTTGTTTCAGAAGACAAACTGACTATGCCGAGAAACCTACCGAAAAAGTTCATCGTTAAAGCCCCTCTGTGTCCATACGAAGTATCACTACGGTCTCTTCCGTGGTATTTTAGCTCGTCCGGTTTGTAGAAGGAGGTACCGGTGATGTTGCAGCCTTCTAAACCAGATGAAGGGAAATGATTTACGTTACCAGAGGTCTGTCCTCGGGCCCAGATCACCTCCATGGGAAAGTTCCCTATCTCGTGGTCAGCTTGGTCTATAGCGCTACCTAAGAAACAAAGAAACAAGAGAGATAACTGTATATATAAATATGTATATATATATATATATATATATATATATATATATATATATATATATATATATATATATATATATATATATATATATATATATATATATATATATATATATGTATATATATATATATATATAGAGAGAGAGAGAGAGAGAGAGAGAGAGAGAGAGAGAGAGAGAGAGAAGAGAGAGAGAGAGAGAGAGAGAGAGAGAGAGAGAGGGAGGAAGGGAGGGAGAGAGAGAGAGAGAGAGTTATTAGATACATGGTCCGACGAGTATAATGTTATTTCTGAAGCCCAGGCGGGCTTCCGAGCGGGTCACTTAGTCATTTATAACATATTTTCGTCACAATCTGTGATTCAAAAATATATAACAACACCATATCGTGGAGTGTATGTTTTGTATGTCGACTTTCAAAAAGCGTTTGATTCTCTGGGGCACGTGTGCATGTTCAATTCTCTACTTAAAGCTGGGGCAAATGGGCAAATAACAAAAGTTCTTATTTCTATTTACTAAAAACATGAAGCATATATAAAACTCCCACAAACAGACTTCATAAGTAATAATAATAACATGAATTTAAATGAAAACTATAGCATAGTTTCTTGTAGATTCAGATCTTTAAATAAAAACAGTACACCAGGAATCTCTTTAGCAGGCCCTATACATTGTAGTATTAGCAAGAAAATTTGAGCTCTCCCAAATTTTTTAGTTAATATCTAAATGAGTTATAGACACATTTGAGAAGGCATTGTAATAATGGAATCTTTAACAAATGATGTACCCGATGTGTCTTGTCTCATGTTTGCAGATGATGTTGCCTGCTGCGAAGACACTGTTGTTAATTTTCAGAGACAGTTAAACGTAATATCAACATTTTGTGGGGAAATTTTTGTTTTCAGAAATGGGGGTCCGTTACGTATTATTGAATTTTGGACATATAATGGGAATATAATTAAGCTAACTAATATGTAAAAGTATTTGGGCTTATCGTTTACCCCAAAGTTATCATGGTCACAAAGGAAATTAAAGTTAGCTGCCCAAGCTATAAAAGCTATTTGTAGTATTAAACTTTATCAGAAACCTTTCGGCTATTTTAGCCAACATGAGATCATTTATCCTTATGACTCTATGGTAGTTCCAATATTGACTTATGGCTCTGAAATTTGGGGGTTTAGTTATTCTGAAGAAATTGAAAGGGCGCAAACGGATTTTTGTAGGTACTTCTTAGGTGTTAACACATCAGTGAATAATTCTGTGGTCTTAGACGCGTGCGGCCGTCTGCCATTATGTTCAATATATTTAGTTAACTGCATTAGATAGTGGTATACTCTTCTGTATATGCTTAATATAAGATATCAAAAAGTGCTATAAAATGTTGTATTCATTAGATTGTTTTGGACGTAGAAATTGGGCTACGTATATCAAAAAGATTTTATTCAGATATGGTCTTGGTTATGCATGGATTGCACAGGAAGTTAGTAATGTTAACTCATTTAAATAACGTACTAAAGACTGCTCAAGTCGAGAGTGGATATCAGTAATTACAGACTCTACTAGATGTGACACATATAAATGGTTTACATCCAATTTAAACCCAGAGAAGTATATTTCTATAGACATACCATTCCATCAAAGAAAGGCCTTAGCAAGATTTAGATGTTCAAGTCACAAACTCAAAATTGAATAGGAAGATACCAAGGAATACCATGAAAATTAAGGTTCTGCAATTTTTGTTCAAAAATAACAATGTTCAAGTTTTGGAAGATGAATTTTGTGTGTTTTTTGTTTGTCCAAAAATTTCTGATTTAAGAGAAAGGTATATTTTAGCTGGTAAAATGGTAGAACCGAAAATGCATATTTTATAATTATCTTGGAGTTTAAGAATGTAAAGAGCTTTAAGCAAATTTCGTTGTTTATTCATATAATTTTCAGGTAATAGAAAAATGAGTTTTAAATAACCGGGTTTGTTGTACTGTGATCTAATCTGCTTGAGACAAATCCAAAAAGTCACATCAGATGTACGTTTGAATTGTGTGTCAATATATCTAATTGACATTTGCATATCTATCTGTATTTGTAGATATAGATAACTTCTTAGAGAATTGCAACTCTTGAATTTTATATTTTGACATGTTTATTTGTATTTTGGGCCGGAGGCCTTTATAGAGAAATAAACTTTCCTTATATATATATACGAGAAAACATTGCATTCCAACATTAATAGCCCCTTCGCCGTTATAATGACCACTATTTCGAGAGTAGTAACTACGCACATGTTAGTGCTTTTTGTTTCTTTCGACTAATTTCCATATTTTTGTAAGTTATATAGCCAAAAACCGGACCTGGTAGCGCAATCGGTAGAGCGTCGGCTCCTGGTACGGGAGGCCCCGGGTTCGATCCCGGGCCGCGACATACCAAAGTCGTTAAAAATGGTAGTGGTATAGCTCCCTTGCTAACGCTCAAGCAAATATAAAGGTAGTTCCACGACTGGTTGACCCGGTGTCAGGATAATGTGACTGGGTGTGGTATCATGCCAGGTGTTCACGGCATGCTATACATAGTGAAGGCAGCACTATATCTGCTTCAAGTGGACACTGTCTCCAGATAACTGAAATACTGTTGGTGGGACGATAAACCCAATAAACAAACAAATTATATAGCCAAAAATATCGTACTATTTTGACATTTACAAGAATATTCAGTACCGCAGATTTTAACTCGTTGACGAACTGTTTTAAAAAATGATGAGATATTGACAGCTTTATGTGTTGAACAGTGGAAATACCCTATTTCAAAATCATTCAAATACGTTGATGTTCCGACTTCGACCGCCGCTTAGAAGACTGCAAATGGTCCTCGGAGATAATTAAGCCTAACAAGATCCTCGATATGAAACTGTTTAAGATACTTTTTTATGGACGATTTTATTGAAGGATGGAATCGTCCCAAGGACTTCACGATATACTTGAAACGGCCCTACATGGTTCATCTACTCAACGATTCATTTCTTATATTTACCTAACATTTAGCGTTAGATTAGAATCAATTTATTTAAAAAAATAGATAATGCCAACCTCTTTTAATCATAATAAGAAAACCCCTTCGACTCCTTATAGAGGTTAGACTAAACTTATTTCTTACTCGACGCGTGATAGAATTCTTCGTATTTAAGCTACCTCACTAAGCCAAGAAGCAAAACAACAAGGAAGTAGTTGCTCATTTATAGTTCTTTAAAAGTCACTATTACAATTTTTAACGATGAAGTGTTTGAAACCACAATTATATGAAATGTGTTTGCAAGCAAATGAAAAAATAAAATCTTTACGAAAGAACACATAAATATAAGATCGCAAATTAATGCGGGACCGCCACTTAAGGTATGCTAGGGTGCACAATCGACTGTGTATGTGACGTGGGTTGGGTAACAGCCGGAACTACTAAACTTACTGGTGACAATTCCTAAGAAATGTTGTCAAGGGTCGCACATCAAGCTCCCTAAATTCAGCGAAATCTTCTAATGCAAATAATAATTCTAGCAAATCCAAGCTTTCAAACATTCCATATTCGGTCATGTAGACGCGTTGAAAATATTTTACAAACACGTCTGCTGCAGCCGCGGATTCAGTTCGCACCGATTCACGTGAAACGGTCAAAATTCCTTAAATTAATTTTTCAAAGGCCCCGACTTACTGGTTTCACGCCCTGACCACAACTACTGCTAAGCGTATTAGCTAGGTACATGTATGTCATTTGAATGGTAGTTGTGTTTTTTTTTTTATACAATGAAACATCTTTTTTTATACTTAAAAGGGACCTAGGACTGGCTACATGATTCCCCTCTGTAACTGTGAATAGGTCAAATTTAGGGTCTGGATCCGCTCTTGTGCTGTATAACCTAATTTTGACATGATGTTTAAGTTCATTCATGAAAATAGTCCGTAGTAAAATAAGCTCAGCCCACCTATCGACAATCACAATCAGGAATGCAAGCGCTCACTGTCTACGTCAAAATGTAGTTCATCGTGAACTTAACGTAATATTTATGTATAATTCACTACAGCGGCAAACATTGGAAATGTAAATACGTAAGTATATTTCTTGCTATCGAGCCTATTTTATAAGCGGCCCTCGACGGAAACAATCAGCAATTACTTTTTCATCATTTATTCATTTATTTGAGACCGTCTATCTTGTATTTAAATAAACAACATCTTATTTATTTTAATTAAGCAGGCTTAGAATAACATACTAGATAAAATACATTGCCTTATAAATAATAAATAATAAATGAAATGAAACACTGAATCAAGCAATGCTAGGTTCATTTACTCTTCAAGTTTTAATTACTATGTATACGTATCTGTTGATATGGAAAAAAGAACAAAAAATTCTCTGCTACAATTGTTTCTGATAATCGTAAACGTGCATTATATATCAAATTTGTGCGTTTATGAAGAAATATGTATTATTGACCATGATATTGCATGTTATAAAACTGTTCGACACTCATATTTCCTCTTGTTGCAGTAATTGTATGCTTATTTTGAGTGTTCGATAGTGACAGCGATTAAGCCAAATTTACTGATGAAGGCCAAATACAGGCGATAGTGAAATTGAGATTGGGAACAAACAGGTATGACAACCCATACATTAAAAAATGAAAAAGAAAATCCGCTTTAAATTACAGTTGCATGTCTTAAAAAATAATAATAATATGTGCCATGTTTATCTTATCTGATCGCAAAACAACGAAAGAAACAACAACAGAACAATGATTTATTATGGCTGATGTATGTTTCTTTCTCCTCTGACTGTAAGAAAAGGTTGAAACAGACATCAACCATAATAAATCTTTGTTCTGCTGTTGCTGTTTTTTAACAGTCGGAGGAGGAAGAAAGAGAGGAAGACAGAGAAGAGATGGAAAGACAACATCACAGAATGGACAGAATTGAAGCGAGGCGGTCAAATGTGTGAATGACATGGATGGATGGAGTGGACTGGTTGACAGGTCATCTGTAGCGCCCCAACGGCAACCGCCACATGGCAGGTGGGGTGAGGTGAGGATGTATGTTTAAGTTGTTAATGGCCTACAGAATTAACGAAAACACATTACATTGTGAAATTAAAATAAGACGCGTGTGTAAAACGACTTCACTCAGCCCCGCGTCTCTTCATGGGAAGTGTGTCGGATCCCTTATTGTTTGCAAAGTCTTACGTGTGGGTAAGTATATCTGGTTTACAGGCGTTTGATTGCCGTAATTATAATATATATCAAAGCTATTTATTTGTTTAATTAAATTGTGGTTTATATATACAAATATATATATATATGTGTGTGTGTGTATATATAAACCACAATTTAATTAAACAAATAAATAGCTTTGATGCTAAAATATGAGATGGGTTGTCTGTCATCGCCAGTTGCAAAATCAGTTTTAAATGGCATTAATAGACCTGTAAAACAAAGTGCATTACCGCTGAGTTTCCGCCGGAACACGATCGTTGTAAACCCCCCTTTTTCCTCTCCAATGGCTGCTGACAGACTGTCCGATTGGCCGTAGAATGAGTCTGGACGTGGCGTCGATCGGTCACGGGTGTAGAAGTCACCAACCGCGAAGCGATCTTCTATAGCCGAGCCAATCACAATATCTGAGCAGTCCATGGGTGCCTCCAGTTTAACTGCATCGACAAAAAAGTTGTCCTATTTGTTTTTGTATTAGTATATTCTGCAATAATTAACTATGGTTGTAAATACACAATATCTCGACATTGAATACCAAATACTCAATTCCAAGCCAACATCGAAAGAAAAAATTCCTACAAGGGTTTTTCGGGCATAATGTTAAAATGTAAATTGATTCGCTGTCAGCATCGGTCAAATGTAAAAATAACTTCATTATATAAGCGCATTGGTTTGGTCTTTAAACTGTTGCAGTTATTAACACTAAATTGCCAGCCTAATGCTAAATGTGTAAATTCAAACCCCGCTTAACGCCCCTGTTAATAAATTGTTCTAAATGCTACCAAGTCGTTTGTAAGACATACATTGTATAGATAATAACTGAGAGATTTGCCGGCATTTTTTGCCGATAATGTGCAGCGACATTTCTATCATAATAGCCAAGGGACTAAACCCGGCCAGTCCATTATAATGACACCGACGAGTCAGGCGTAATGCTGCCCCCTTAGCCCCGAGCGTTATGAGGGAAGCTACTACTACCAACTTTAAAGTCTTTGATTTGACCCGGCCGGGGTTTGAACCCGCGTCCTCCCGATCCGCACACCGACGCTCGACCACTGGAGCTATTGCGACCGGTAGATAATAACTGACTCAGTAAGTATTGGAAAGAAACAAATAAAGCAGTTTGCACCCAACTGTCAGCCGCCAAGCCTAAATTGAGCTGGCATATACAAAATGATAAGAGCCTGATCAGGGTCAGCACTATTTCTACTTAAGTCTTTATCAATGTACGTCGTTGCCTAAAATGGAATTATTTGTGAATAACTAAGAATTTATTATTTACTACACAGCATTGATCTTTATTTAAGTGCACACACAATACAATAATAAATTTATAATTACCTCCTGATGTGCCACTGTTCCCAGCTGGAAGTCGACCGCATGAACTGGGCTCCGAACCCGGCTCGCCCTCTCCGCTTGGCTCACCCTCTCCGCTTGGCTCTCCCTCTCCGCTCGGCTCACCCTCTCCGCTTGGCTCACCCTCTCCGCTCGGCTCACCCTCTCCGCTAGGCTCGCTTTCTCCGCTTGGCTCGCCCTCTCCGCTTGGCTCGCCCTCTCCGCTAGGCTCGCTCTCTCCGCTTGGTTCGCCCTCTCCGCTAGGCTCGCTCTCTCCGCTTGGTTCGCCCTCTCCGCTAGGCTCGCTCTCTCCGCTAGGTTCGCCCTCTCCGCTTGGTTCGCCCTCTCCGCTTGGCTCGCCCTCTCCGCTAGGCTCGCTCTCTCCGCTTGGCTCGCCCTCTCCGCTAGGCTCGCCCTCTCCGCTTGGCTCGCCCTCTCCGCTTGGTTCGCCCTCACCACTTGGTTCTGTTTCTCCATTTGGAACAAGGGATTCTGGGTAAGGGAAGAAAATTTGGTGTAGTGGTTTTCATCCACCCCTGTGCACATCAGGGCCAAGGTTTTATAAACTTAGAGTTTAATAAACTCTATAGCATTCGAGCCATTGAATTTCAATGGCCCTTGAAATATTGTCAAAGGGAACCTTTATAATAGTCTTAAACTCCAACTCATTTTTTCTAATGCTTCCAAATAAAAAACAAAACGCTGTATTTATGGATGTAGTTATGAACTTATTTGAATAAAAATATTAATGTTATCTCTTTAAAGACGGTGTCCGATAGCATATTTATTATTGGTTTTGGAAATGCCTATGGGTTGACATCACAGCTTTCAAGAAGTGATCGCATTTTTAAACAGATTTTTTATTCTACCTCAGCTATTAAAGAATACATTGTTACATTTAAACCGAAGTGTTCTGAAAAAGTAACCAGTAAACTGGTACGCATATCGATGCTCAAATTCTTATTTTCAAATTGCAGGACTGCACTAATTCGACCACAATCTCTTCAGTGCCATGTTCATGGTTAAACATGTCTTCGTATGAACGATTTACTGTTTTCTTTGTTAATAATCAATTATCGCAGTTTTGTGGTCTTTTTTTCACTCAACAAGAAACTTTTGGGAGTTGAATCGCGCAATAATAGCTCGGTGAATATTACAACAATTAGTGGTGTGTTTGGTTTAGATTTGGGCAGACTGCACCAATTATCAAACACATTTGAAAGAACATTTTGATAGACATATGTGTAATATTTACTCGGTATTCAAGATTTTGCTGCGTGTTGTAAAGATTTCTCGCGCTATGACGGATGTTGGTGACCTAGTACAATTTCAAAGTCGTACAGCGATTATTTGTTTGGAAACTTCGTACGGCATTTATTTAGTAGGTTTTGTTCACCGATATTGATGTGCTGCCCTAGGAATTAAAAAGTGTCTGTAACATTTACACATTTTCTCAGTTTACAGCATAAGCTTTTTGAAACATTTTTATTCCACAATAGCAGATGAAGTGGTGCTAAATGCTACTTTGCTAAACACGCGTTTCTTTCAGATATATTATTTTCGGCGACTTTGATGCTCTGCATCAACCTTTTCTTGTTTCTACTTAAACTCCTACTGTAGTCTAAGCAGAGCCGATTTTAAACACTACCTCAATAGTTAGACAGTAGATATTCATGAGCAATCGCTCCAAATATAGATCTTTCTAAATCTATAAATAATCACAATGGAACTTTATGCTAAATATAGATATTGACGCCACAGCGAGTTACCGGGATGATATAACTTGATCTTAAAAGTGAGTGGTCACGTGGTTTTCTGAGTTTAATAGTAGTTAAATGTGCCGCTTGGCTCGGATAGGAAATACCTATTGGTTATAATGAGTCCAGTGTCATGTTTTACATTTTACGGAAATGTAGGACATCAGCAAGCGACATTCTTTTCATGTAACAATACTTAATTTGGATGTTTGAGAGAGAAAAAAATGGATCCAAACTATCGCATACCACCTTTAAATGATAAATTATGGTTAGAAATGTTTATCTCCTCAAACTAAAACTTACCACATTCGGGTGACAAACATAACAAAGGGGAAACACTCTTGAAGTCGTGTTTACGTAACATTCCATCAGATGCTTTGGTTCCAGTGGCAAATATCAAGTACGTTTGTGAATTCCCAATCCTGACGTCATTGTCCGTATTTGGGTCATCAGTGACGAATTCTCGCCAGAAGGCGAACGTGAGACTTCCAGCATCAAACGAGGCGTTAATAATGTTGAGATTGCCATGTTCGTCTAGAGTCGGTAGCTGACGTTCATTTCTTACGAATCTAAAAATATTTATTTGGTCAAAATTTTAACAACACTACAGCTTTGCTCTTTTCTGTTTCGTTAAATTGTTTTTATATCGCAGCGAAAATATTATTGTAATATAAGCGAATTCCAACAGTTATTGGTGTAGATAGACCATCGACAAATATCTGGACTGAACCACGAGTGAACTGACTTTGCTAGTGCTATATCAACATTTTGTTTGGGCAATTTAAGAGTGCTGAAACACTACCCCTTATACAATATTTTAGTTTTATAAGTCATTTAGACTTACTTAGCGTTTGAACTGATTATTGTCTAACTACTATTTAATGCCAACTTGAATTTCCTTTTTTCACCTACCTGTCTGTCAGTTCGGGACTATCGGGAGTGGGATAATACAGCAATGCAACATCGGAGTTAGTCTAGAAAAAAGAAGTAACAGAATGAACATTAAGCGTGTGAGCCGGTTAAATTGTAGCCAGGGCTTTCCGAAAGGTTTGAGAGAGTTAAACTAAAATGAACTGCGATAATGATAATGATTCGCATACTTTCTAGTAATACAAGAGCATACAAATAATAAGCAAGAAACGACATTACAACTGACATGGTAAACATGGGGACATGAACGTATAAGTTATGTATGTCTGCTGGTTAAGCAGACAGTATTTATTCGTACATGTAACCATAAATGAATGCAGAAATACGCTTATATGAAGATAACTCACCATACTGAAAACACCTTGTCATTTTGTGTATAAAACATTAAATACATGTATCTTGCTTAAAAATTTATTGAAGAGCTTAAAATAGTCTGTATAGTAGGTCCACCTTTCCATGGATATACCTTGAACCTGCTCTGGACCTAGGTAGCTAGCTACAAGACAAATCGCTTCATTGGTTTCTTGGTGAATCCAGTTTATCTTGCCTTTTAGCATTGCTGATTTTCGTAGATTTCAAAAGTTGAGTAAGCAAACCGTTATCTTTTTCGATGTTTTTCATTATTTAAAATACCTAAATGTATTCTTTGTTTTTATGATCCGGCTTTATACGGGCGCGAACAATGCGCACGGCCTTCTAACTTTAATCATCATACGAAAGTACGTATATTAATTTTAAATTAAAAAGTCAGCTACACGAGGCTGATAATCAATATTGCTGATGTTGGGCGCTATTATCTTTTGTAGGAACATTAAAAACTTGTTAAACTCGAATCTATTTGAAAACAATTTGATTGCGAGGTGTGCGGGTTGGGCACTCGTTAAATCAGCTGGAAACATTGAACATCTTTATCACGCACCAGTTCATTAAAAAACAACAACAAGCTAACTGCAATCTGAAACTCATTCTCTCACCAGAGGGCGTGCTACACAAGTTTCGCTTACACCTCTGTCAACGCCTGGTGTACAAGATTCTTGTACAAAATATAAATAATGAATAAAATGCTCGTGAGATTATTTTGATGTCTGTATATTTTATTTAAAATGAAAATGGGTATTTTTATTTTTTTTAGAACAATGTTTAAGATATATTTTAACCCAAATTTTCGGGGAACTATTTTGCGGAGGTAAAAATTAAAAATAAGATCACTATCACGTGTATGAGAACTACTTTTCCCGGCGTTAACAGAGGTGTAAGCGAAACTTGTGTAGCAAATTCAAACTGTGAGGTCGTTAAATATATTCCTTCCACATAACTTACATTTGAAAAAAGAATCACGCCCCCTAAACTAAAATTCTTGATCTATCACTGTTCCATGTTTTAAAAGTGATATTATTAGGAACCAGAAGAAAATTTATCAAGACATTCGAATGTGCATGTATCTAGCTCTCGTAATGTTTGTGTTATCGTGATTTTAGACGTCGGAAAAATAATCTATATCCGCTCCATAATCTACCTATATACTAAGCTCAATATTAATATGCGCCCCTTTCTACCTAGCAAGCTATTTCCATTAAGTTGACTTGAGATCGTTCTCTTGCCAGAGGACGTACATACACTCGCACGTACGGACAAACCGTGCAAACACATTATAAACTACGAATGTCGGCATTTGGCTATCATAAACAAGGCCCACTACAGTACAGAATATATGTTTATTGATGTTGGTTGGCAGTCAATAGTTGAGAGCCTCACCCACTCCCCTGTTATAGTCGTTCATCCGTAATCGGCATCGTTCATCGTTCTCTCAAACCAATATATTTGTACCTAAACGATCAATGCACCGATATAAGTATAGGCTTTTAGCGATTGAGATTAGAAATGTATTAATTAGACAAACGATTTTTACCCATTTTATTATGTGCCAACGTTCATTGGCTGTTAAGTCCTACGACTTATTCTTCCAATTATCCACTGATGATATTTCGAACTCACCATCGTCGCAGTCTGCGTGATCCCGAGGCCAAACCAAAGATTATGCACTGACGTCAACTGTGTCACTTTTACCGAAAATGTGATTCTGTTTTCGGAATAGCTCCATCTGACCTGCCTACGCGCACATTCACCACCCGGGCACCAGATCCTTGAATTGCTTACTGGTTCTCCTTCACCTGTTGGAGTGCCTGAGTTGTCTTGGTTGGGGAATGGGGGCAGCTCGGGAAAAAATCGCTGACAACCACTTAGGAGGTCTGCAGTAATGAAAAAAATTGAAAATTATCGAACTACATCTATGTTTTTTCCAGACTGTAGTTATTATAGTAATGGAAGATTAAAAGTGGAGTTTGAACCCAAAGCCAGATGACGTATAACCCAGAGCACAGCATATCAGCTGAAATGCCTTCCTAAACTATGTTTTTCACCAAATGGACTCGAATCCATGTGCTGAGAGGCTTAAAAGTATAAGGAGTAGAATTTAGCGACTTTGTTACCTGGCTACGTGCACACCTTACGTTAATAACGTTGAAGTGCAATAGCTATCGTTATATCTGTTCCTAAGCATGGCGTTTTATTGTAGCCGTGTGCGAAAGGTAGAAGTATTCTAAGCTAGAGTATTCCAATTTATTTATGCATTTTGTTTGTGCTTACATGTTAGTATTGTACGATAATTTATTTATCGAATCGTTTTTCTTCTTTCACACAAAAGCAAGAAGTACGTTGTTCACGACGTTTACATATCCTCAATGCAATGTTTGTCCTCCGAACAGTCAAACATAATTCTTTGCTACATTGATAAGGTTATCATGACTACTTATTTTTATAGTGTTGGGGTTGTTGGAGTAGTTCAGGTGTGTGTGTGGAGTTCGTGGTTGTTATTATTTTCATGCTGGTAGTGTTAGTTTTAGTGATAGTTAAGGAATTCATGTAACTGAAGAAGGTTGGCGGTGGTGACAATGTTGGTTGTTGACGTAGTGAAATATAAAGTAGGAGACGGTAGTTTATTCAATACAAACGGCCGTCCCGAGTTTGTGAGTACAGAATTAAAAGAAAATGTTTAATGTAGTAATATTTTAAGTCAATGGCAGGATAAGTTTGTGTTTGTTATTGTATATTGATTGTGAAATTACCAAATAAATATCACATGAAATAAACGAGAAGAATATGAAATAATAAATCAATCCTATACATTTTAAATCGCCATCAAGTATATTATATTCTTGTAAGGTAGACAATGAACATTTCTTTATAATACGGTTTATGTATTTTTTCTGAACATACTTTCTTCAAAATATCTTGGCATATCTATTCTTAGTTTCATACTCTTATGTATAAATATTGCTAATTTATTCAGCAGAATCATTACTTTCTGTTATTAACAATTCTTTAAATTGTATCAGATTATACCCACTAGAAACAAACTATATCCAAAAGTCATTGTAAATATGACATTGCATAACAAAGAGGAATCTGGAAGATGGCGAAACGTACATTTTCTATCATTTATTTGCATACTATTTGACATAGCCCATTTTCCTGATTCGATAGCTAAGCTATGTAATATGCTGACGGTATGTGTGTGTTCGACGTTGTATACAACTCTAGAAGTGATTGCGTGTACTATTGACAGTTGTCCTAGGGTTAGGGTTCGTATTAATATTGTTGTTTTATTGCTGTTGTTGTTGTGTTTTTGTTTTTTGCGAGAATATGGTTGTGAGTTGTAGTGAGTGGCAACAGTAGAGGTTGTCAGGGGTGGCTACAGGATTGTTTTCATGGGAGGTTGTGGTGGAGGTGCGGTGGAGGCGGGGACGGGGCTAAATGAGCGAACACAATAGGTGGTAGCCGTGCTAGCATGCTCCCCCAAGAAAACTGGTCACAACGAGCAAAAACCATAGGTACAATTAGTGTAAGGGGTCTGGGAGCATGCTTCCACAGTAAAAGTATAATCATCTAGAAGCTAAATAGTACCAGCCCGTTGTGGTTATAATGCATATAGAAATTTGATAAAGAGATAAAAGAGTATGTAAGATCCTTCCACCAGATAGCTCATATACATAAAACAAGAATAAAAAGCTACACGGTTACCGCTACCCGCTAACCATTATGCCTTTGCTATATATCGTTCATTTTACGTCAAGTACATGTTAATATCCAAACAATTGGTATTATCTTACTTTTAAAATCTTTTACATCTTTTTAAATATGATCTAGAGTAAACGGAACATACTAAAATTGCAAACTCTTGGCCAGTTTGACAAAAGGTGTCTAGGTTTGCCTATATGGTCAAGTTAATATTGGAACTGTTTTGAATAGCATTAATGTTACACCTGTCTGGATGGTTGTGACGTGATAGTATTGCCTACACGAGGCCATATGTTTCGAGCACTGCAGACTACTTACGTTGTCTGTTTTATTTTTTATTTCGTAGTAATGATTATAATTTCATTTACCCATTTTAATTAGTTTATTACTATAAAAAGGTAGTATTGTCAGTTTGTTAATATTTGGGAACTGGAACCTTTGAAAAACAAAAGGATCATGAAATAAGAAAGAACTATGTACTAGAGCTCCTGTCTGATGTCCGTTCAAAACAGGTTGACACTTACTTGTGGGCCTCCAGCCGATTCCAACCCAAGAGTCCGTCTTTACTTTGAGGGCGATCTCAATTTCATTGGACGCCTGTAGAAATTGTAAGAAATTATTGGATGTTAACCTTTTATTTATATTAAGGCTCCAAAGGATATAGCTGACAAAGCGAGATGAATAGATTAATTATGCTGTATAGATTGTAAGGATAGGCGCTACTTCACTGTAAATTCATATGGTCTAGCAATAAATTTTCTCATATATATGTATATATATATATATATCGGCGCCGTATGACCTATAAAGTGTCGGTGTGCCGTTAAACCCAAAAAATACAAATATATTTATATATATATATATTACAATGTGTAATAGATAAAACAAAGGCGCGTTTAGAAACTTATTTAATCAAAATTTAACTGTTCACTGGTGTTTACAATTACAATTTCGTTTTAAAAATTATTTAAGGCTAATGCTTCAAATTATAAAAGTCCCCCCTCATCAATATTTTGCAAAGGACGCGATCAATTTAAAAAAAAAAGCTGTATCTGCTCTATGATAACCTACCAATATAAATGAATCATTGTGTATTCTGCATTTTCTAATGATAGCACTGTATAAGTTGTCTCTCTTGCGGCAATGTGTATTCAGAATATACTTTAAATTAGTATTTGTCTCATTTATACGGTTAATTTGTGTGTTTTTTTGTAATAAACTTGCAACATTACTGAAACATTATCATAATCAACAGGGTTTGATTATAAATGCAAGTCGAAAGCTGATATATTCTTAAAAGTGTTAAAGGTGTAATTCATGTTTTTACTTAGCAAAATACAAGGGAGACAACACCCTTCAATTTGAGACGTGCGAGTAGAGCCCCCTTGTTAACGATAAACGGGAATTTGCAATAAGAAAACCTCTCCTATTTTATTTTCCTAGAGTGTTCGGAAGGAGCTGAAGGGATGTTGCGAGTAAGGAATTTGTTGAGCTAAATGTCTTAAAAAAACTAAACTTGCCTGCAGAATTCGATGATACATCACGAAATCATCTTCACTCGTTAAGATTGTTCGTTTATAGTTTGCTGTATTTATGTCTGCTGACAGAAGATCCGAACCTGGAGAAAAATATAAAAATGTTGTAGTTTGAACATGAACACAGTGTGATTTGTTAGCATTTTCCCAATGTAATGAAATTAGAAAAATATACTGTTTAGCCACACCGGATATTGGATAAAGTTGTTTTATACTTGTATCTTTAATATTTTATTTAGACTCGCCGAAGTCTTTAACGTTTTTAAGCTGTTAAAGGAATAAAAACATAAACTTTAAATGTTTTCTTGGGGCAGTTGCGTCCGTCATCCAAACACTGATAACGGATTTTTTGGTTCATTTGTTAATATTTTTAATAACTGAGTCAATCTATTATAAAACTTTCAACACACTTTTAAAAAAATGGCAAGGCATTCAAGTCACTAGCACGAAAATCGTTAACAAACAACCAGTACGTACTATTTTTTTTACTACAGTAACATGGTGTACTGAGCAACGCCATAAAAAACTAGAGAAATTAACATCGTTCTTCCTTTATTTGTGTGATACATCGCAGCGATATAATAATGGTCATTATGGCGGCGTCCATCTATTATCGGTGGAAAAAAAAAAACCCCGTCTAAATAGAACCACCGGCGCACCATAGGTCAGCTAGAAGACCTCTCACAAGAAAGTCCTCGCCCTGACCGGCACTCGAACCTGCACGGTTTTATGTCATGGAGTCAGAGAATTTAAAGCCAGCGACTCGCTTGCAACAGGCGCATTTTATTGTACTTTAGAATAATAGACGGTACTGTGTCTATTTAATAGCATCAGTCACATGCATGACATCGAGTATAGTTTCAACTATGATTTTCAAAATGTAATTTTTGTTATTAGTATTAATATCAAGAAAAAAAAATTGAAAGAAATTATGCATTGACATTTTAACATTGAAGAACATACTAGTTTGGCAGTTTTTTCCAAATCGTCCTGGGGAGCAGTAGCAGCGGTTTCGTGGATATGTTTGTTCCACGTTCATTTCGCACCGACCAGTCAACCCACAATCTCTGTTCTCTTTGCAATTTTCTGTAAAGTTGATACATAAATTAAACATTTAGATAGTATTTCATGTTTTTATTTCTAAACATTTTGGGACAAATATCAGTTTTCACAAATGGTGTGTCTAGTTGGGTTTATAGTTTAGAAAACATTTACATCTTACGAATAAAGACCCACACACCTTAAATACCACCCGCTAGATGTTTTTAAAATACATTTGTATTTTAACTTCCAAAGTCAATCATGAGTTTTCGCTCACACCACAACAGATCAACTCGTTCACTCTGGCCCTACAAGCTAGAAAGCTTATTCTAAGGGGTTAACCTTTCAAATGTCTCTCTCAGTGAATTTTTACCCCTTTAAAATGAAAAAGGTGTCGTTAAAAATTAATAGTTTCCCTTAAAATAAAGCTATTTCCAGTTCCAAATAGTTGTTCTCCATTTTAAAACACTTTGTCTCCTCCTTTAATGACTGATTCATTTTTTTTATTTGTAACACATTTAATAGTTGGCAATATCTTAACTGAATGATTATATGTTTCAAATAATGTGTTTTCTTAAAATGATATTTAATCCTTCTTAGACGTTTTGTCTACATCAAATACATGAAACACTATCTCAGTCCTGTTAACAGGAATTATTGGCATGGGTTTTCATGGAAATTTACGAAGTTATTCAAAGAAAGTCGAGGATGTAAGGAAGTTAGGAAAATAGCAACAATAACATCGTTTGACATAATTATACCACATTGCCATATTTGTTGTGAAATCTTTTAGCACTCGTTACACATTCGGACACACAGTCCCATAGGTATTTAATTTAAGTAAGTCTTTCAAAAATTTAACACCTATTTAACAGTGAATATAGAGCTATTATTACTTGACCGAAAATAAAACAATCTCGTAACAATGGGTTGAGATGCATCATCTATTTGTGAAAGTCATTTCAAAGGTTACGGTGCCCTTATGCACGTTAAGGACACGAGAATGCGGTTTGTGACGCAAGCCTATAGTCTGTAAACATATTTCGCTTTTGGTGAACTGCATTAAAATGATCGTCTTAAAAATAAAATTCAACATGGTGGCCATTGCCCAAGGTAGCTACTAACAAATTTAAAAAGGGGTATTTCCAAAGAGAGATTTCCGCTTAAAGTGAGGTGTTATCCCCTTTCAACACGACTTAAACACTAACTTAATATATATTCCTAGAATAAATAGACAATATTGTCTGCGTATTTAATGGTTTTAAGGGTGAGATAACCTTATTTGTTTGGAGCGAATATTTAATCATATAATCGTTGAACAAATGGTGTACACTAGAGCCGCCATTTAAACTTTTAACGGCGAATACTTCAGGACAAAATGGCAGATGTATGTAGATTGCTTGCCCTCGTATTGACACTGGTCCCCGGCCCAAAGTCCATTACATTGACACTGGGAGCCAGATAGTTGACCATGACCGGAACATTGAGTTTGTGAGGCTGAAAACCAAAAAAAAAAAAAGAGAAAAAAAGAAGAAATGAAATGGTTAAATAACGACTTAGTCACGAAATAAGTAAGCATTTGCTTAATCAAGTAAACTAAAGTAGAAACTAAAGAGAATACGCTCTGTGGCAAACGAGCTTTTAACATTCCAATATGTATTTTCAGAACCTACACAGTTTTGATGTACATTTTAAGTAGAAGTGATGCCCGTTAACCGAAACTTACATAAATGCTTTTGACAATTTTAAAAATATTAAAACTTAAACTAAATGAATAACTAACTTATCATATATATCTGTTCATCTTTTTAACACTCGGCAATAAAATATTTCGATTCATTCTGTTTTACGTTCATTAGTAGATGCCACGCTTCTTCTTATTTAGACTCGATTTCAGTTATTCTATAGGTACAATTCGTAAAATAAGCAAAATAAGCAAGCAAACTATCAAACAATCATACATAGCACAATGTCAACGTCTGCACACGAATGAAACTCGTATCTGCCGTTGTTGCATGACGTTCCCCATTCACCAGCGTGACGTAGTAGCTGTATAGAACAGTTCATACACGTCATGTTAGGCAACGTAACGCTGTGAGACAACGTTCTGAAAAACAGTAGGAATGAAACACTAAGTATTTATATATATAGTAGAAATAGTTTGTGCAGCTGTTGTTGTTTACCGTTTATGCGTTATGTAATACGGCAGTGCAGATCGTTGTAAAAAATAATGGTTCCTAAATAGTGTTTATTGAAAACATTATCAACGATATGAGGAAGTTGTGATTTCAAATGGTACATCATATTCGTCGACTAAACAAGACTTACTTTGAAATTTGTTGTGCGTTGACAACGGCGTTGTTTGTTGTTGATTTTTTGTTGTGTTTTGGTTTCCTTTTTACAAAAGTTATATTCAATGAGACTGTATACTTTTGGAAAGTAACTATATTTAGGATGTTTGTTATGCAAGTCTTTTTTTTCGGATTCATTTTTACTTATATAATTTTTGCCATAATATTTTTAATCAGAAAAGGAAAAAAGTAATTAACATCCAAGGATATGCTGAAATAAAAGTAAATGTAAGTGCTAATTAATACTGCTACAGGATTGGAAGAAATTTTAAACATTCTTGATAGAAAGCTATAAAAATTACCGATACCAAATATCAGGGCTCTAGCTCTTATAGTTTAGTACAAGAGGGATTTCGAAGTTTTGCTTTACGGCAAATTGCGGCGCCTCTGGCTGTCATAGTTTTTGACGGATCAAAATTCTGAAAGAAAATCTTGATACAGAACCACCCAAGAAACATTTTTCCAAATATTAAGGCTCTAACTCAGGTAATTTCTCACAAGCAGATTTTTTAAAGCTGTCCTGTATAGCCATATATGGCAAATGGACACGCCCCTAGCTAAGATGTAATTCAAAGGATCCAAATTCTTTGATTAATCTTGATACAGAGTCATCCAACCAGGATGTTTACCAAATATTAAGGTTCAAGCTTTTCTTGTTTCTGACCAAACAATTTTCAAGCTTTCTTATATAACCACCCTGGCGGTCTTGTTTTAATGCGAACAAAAGGTTGTTTCCCATAGTGTCTGAAACTTAGTGTGCAATTTTGGTATAATTTGGAACAGCGGTTTCAGAGAAGATGTCCTTTAAATAATGTTGAACGAGTCGTGACACCGGAAGAGGGACGGTGTGCGATCACAAAGGCTCACCATAAACATATGCTCAGGTAATCTAAAAAGCTGTAATTAATAGATATGTAGGAATTTACTTTCTAAAAATTAAGAAAGGGAAAAATGGACGTCTCATGACTTCAAATGTGGAAACTATTAATTGAACCACAGTGCACATGCAGGCAAGCATATGGTTTGGTTGGATTTAATTTCGTTGATAAACGTTCTAAATAAAATGCCAGAGATTACAGACGGGCAGCTTCTTAATCACGTTGATAATCACCCATAATAAATACATATATTAGTTTACAAGTTTATTAAAGACGATTTGCTTTCCAAGTTTGCTTACATGTATATCTGAATATTCTCTCCCTGCAATGTCCCTTTTCCTAAAGCCATCCGTATTTTTACCGTTTTTACCATTGCTGAGTATTTTGACAATTTCTACAAATCTCAGACCAACTGCACTAATAAACATAACATTTTAGTGCCTTGTACTCCTAATGTATACCGAAAGTTAAAGTACACGTGGACCGAAAGTGAAAGTACACGTGGGACTGTGCCACGTAAAGTCGTCTACATTTATCCAGTTTTCCACTACTATCATTAAAATACAAAGTACGCATCATGTACACGTAAATGAATATGCCACCAAGGTAATATTAAAGCATATCCAATATCTAGTCCGCGAATGACAAAAACGATAGTTAAGATCGGTCTTTATGTCAATAATGCAAAAGATGTGAACAGATCAAAATAAAATATGGTGCAAATCCAGGCTCTTTTGTGGTCCATTGTTAAAGTGTTAGCACTATGAGCCAGATCAGATATAATATATGTTGTCATGTGCTTACGATAGTTGAAGAAATTACGTCTCGTTTAATACCTTCAGTCTGAATGCATTGTAATTCCTTTGGAAGACAAAATATATATACGCCAATGGACTGTGCAGATCGGGCACACGTTAATGCAAAACACTTTACGCCAATGGACGTTGGAAATCGTTTTTTAAAAAGACTAACAGGTAAATGCAAAATATTGTACGCCAATGGACGTTGATGATCGGTTTTTAAACGACTGACAGGTAAATGCAAAACACTACACGCCAATGGATATTGGTGATCGTTTTTTTTAAAACGACTAACAGGTAAATGCAAAATATTATACGCCAATGGACGTTGATGATCGGTTTTTAAACGACTGACAGGTAAATGCAAAACACTATACGCCAATGGACATTGGTGATCGTTTTTTAAAACGACTAACAGGTAAGTGCAAAAAATTCTACGGCAATGGACGTTGATGGTCGGTTTTTAAACGACTGACAGGACAGTATATGAACTAGCCAATATTGAACAAAAAATATTTTGAAACATAAATGTGTTCTTTAACACGGTGAAACCATTCAGCAATATGTAAAGAATCACGTTTTGGAAAGAAATTAGTAACTGTAAGATGAGATTTGAATGCTGTCATATATTCAGTCTGTATGGATATATGTATTCCGAAAAAAATGGTCGGTTTTACTAGGGCTTATAAAAGCAAGCTTCGAAAGTTTAATAAGCCAGTATCTACTGCATTTGCTAGAAAGACAACATTAAGGACGAATGACTTAAAGATAAGTCGACTTATAAAATAACAAAGAAGACAAAAACAAACAAAAAAACACAACAACGATTTGTTTAATGAGAAAAGATGTACACTCACGTCGGTAGGCAGGTATTTTCGTTAACCCACGGTGTAAGATTGTAGATCGGACGCTCGTTCGCATCAAGTAATGTTAGTTTATATCCGCCCTTAAATCAAGACATATGATACGATTGTTATATGTTTCACATATATCATTGTACACAATTACATACATTTCTACATATAAGTCAGTTCTAATGTTTTCTTGTTTAAACCGTCGCATCGACATTACTATAACCGTCATAACGATGTCTAGTTGTTATTTTAACTAGTCTCTCTATTTAATCTAGTCTTCTCATAGGCAACGATGCTGGGGGTCTACATTATACTGAAACCAGAGTCTGTCTGTCTGTCTGTCTGTCTGTCTGTTTGTTTGTCTTCCTAACAGTATGTCCTTCTGTCTGTCCAACTTAAATCTGTCTGTCTAACTGTATGTCTGTCTGTATGTCTGCCTGCCTGCCTGCCTGCCTGCCTGCTTGTCTGTCTGTGTCTTGTCTGTCTAACTGTATGTCTGTCTGTATGTCTGCCTGCCTGCCTGCCTGTCTGTCTGTGTCTATCTGTCTGTCTGTTTGTGTCTGTCTGTCTGTCTCTCTGTCTAACTGCCTGCCTTTCTAACTGTCTGTCTAACTGCCTGTCTTCCTTTCTGCCTGTCGGTCTAACTTCTATCTGTCCGTCTGTTTAACTGTCTGTCTGTCTGTCTATTTATCTGCCTGTCTATCTCACTGTCCATCTGTATGTCTGGCTAACGTTTATATGTCTACTTAACTGTCTGTCTACCTTCTATCTGTCTGTCTGTTTAATTGTCTTCTGTTTGTCTGTCTGTTTGAGCGTCTCTCTTTTTGTCTGTTTGTTTGTCTGTCTTACTGTCTATATGTCCGTCCGTTCTTCCGCCTCTACGTCTGTCTGTTAGTCAGTAGCCTGCCTGCCTGTCTGTTAGTTTGTTTCTTGTAGGCACTTTTGCCTGGGTTTCTTCTTCAAGTTTGCGTAAATGTCAATAAAATTGTACAGTTACTTTTATACAACAGAAACCTAGGCATCTTAAAGTGTTGTCGCAGTTTTGTTACGATCAGAGGGAAGGTGCAGGAGTTATTAGTATCTTTCAGGCATTAATAGTTGATACAAGAGATTTACGAACAGGTAGCAGAAGACAATTGTGTGTGATATTCGTTGGAACCTCACTAACAGCCCTAGTTTGGATGGAGGGCTCCAAGGTGAATCTCTGTATAAAACTAATTACAGGTCAGATGGTAAGCCAACTTTCGTTAAAGTAAGTGCCCTGATCGCATTTGAATATACGGGCTAATACGCACTAGGTTAACCGGTCTTTTTTTTTGACCTTTTGCAAGTAAGACCTTTTGTTATACATGCATGAGAATAAACGTTTAGTGTATATTTAATTTAACACAGCTGATTGTGATCGCATTGTTGTGCTTTGTTCAATTTGGTTGTCTTATATTTCACAATATATTGTAAGGACCACAGAAAAAGTTGACCAGTACTTTATAGAACTTAGGGATCTTTGTTCTCTTTATAAGTGCTATCCGGCAAATAGCCTATGCCGGACACATGGAACGATGGCATTTCACTGTTCGATGAATTATCTTTCGACATGAAGTATATTTCACCCTTACACATTTTAGGCAAGTCTATCGCTATTTTAGTGGCAAGACAGTGTGACCTATTACCATCTCGATTTGCTTTGTCTTTTGTATTTATCATATTTTTACACGGGATGGGGATGAGCTCTCTAAAATGATGCGACTTTTTCTCCTTGATTGTTGTCTGACCGCTTCATCAATAAGCATCTCTAGTTTCCTATCAAAATAACTCGGATGAAATATTACTTTATAAAGGGCTTGTTGAAAGCGGTGAAGTTTATTGGTTGGTTGATACTAAAAAAGATAACAACGATGCGAGTACACATATAGCATTCAATGTCTAAAGGTGATTATAGGGTTTTATGGCGACTTTTCTGCAAATCTGTACTAACATATTAACATGACATTCTCAGCAATTAAAATACTTTCCGGCTCAAACAATAGGATACAACTTTTAACTTACAGGCTTTCTTATGCCATTTAATTATGTTATCAGATGCTCTGTCTTGCATGAATGAACATGGTAATATTACATGGTGTTGTGTACATCATACATTTTGTTATGTACAAAAAAGACAGATACAAAATTAAACAGTTTAGTTATAAATCCTTATTTGTAAGTATGCAGTTACTTACCCGGTGCGGATAGGCAAGATGCCATGTTATGTTCAAACTTAAACCGGCTTTCAGTGTTGTTATGGGTCCGAGACCTAACAAAGCAAAACAAAGCAAAATAAATATATATAAAAAAAACAACAAATAAAATAAATATATAAAAAACAAATAAAATAAAAAAATTGTAAAAAAGAAAGTATTATCAACAGCAACAAACACAGCAGAAGTCGTTACTGCAACATGACCATAGCCGTCATTGTAGTCGTCGTTATCATCATCATCATCATCATCATCATCATCATCATCATCATCATCGTCGTCGTCGTCGTCGTCGTCGTCGTTATCGTCACCATCATCATAGTCTCGTTGTCATTCTTGCCTTCTTTATATGGATATATACTCTTTTATTAAATCAACAAACAATTATTCAGGATATAGATGACAATACACAAATTTGTGTTTCTACCAAATTATTCCCGAGCATCAATGAGGACTATCGAAGTGTAAAACTTGTTCAACCATTCTAAAAACTAAAATTAGTTATAGATGGTACATTGATAATAGCGCATGGCCTTAGTCAAGATAGCTATCTGGTTCTTCAACCATACACTGTAAAAATACAGCAAACTGGCAAGACTCTTTATGGTTAAGTTAAAAATCATTATTCTAGTTAATGATCTGAAGCGGCGTGAAATATAACTGCGCATATGCTTCATGATTTAAAATAACGATAAATGTATCAACCATCACTGCCAGCATCACAATCATCATAACATCGTCTTTACCGAAAACACAAAAAGACCACTAACATTATAAACACAACCTAGAACAACAACACCTACACGGTAAATATTATCATAGTCGTCCCAGCCACTTCCACAAACATACATCAACACCTCAGAACCCTTATACAATGCAACCTTCACATCCTACATCATAAACATTAGCCATCTACCCCGTCAACACCAAAATTAGTGCCACCCCAACATACCTCACCAAGATCAACTCTGCCAACAACGTAATCACCGCCACCCTCTCATCCACTTTTACCAACATAAACACCATTAACACCAAAATCACTTCCAGCCTAGCATCCGCCGCCATAATCATTAAATATCGTCAGCCGCATCATTGCCATCGTCACACCCACTACCACCAACAACTTCGACACCACCATCATCATAATAACTGCCACCCTCACATAACCAACAACATCTATCAACCTCGCCAACACAATCATAACTGCCACCCTCACATCCACCATGATCAGCAATATAATGTCCGCCATTACATTATGACAGCCATACTAATATCAACCGACACCGCCATTATTACAAAGTCACCAACACCACCAACATAAATACTATCAACTACACTACTTCTACCAGCACATTCATTAACAACAAAGACAACATCACAGCCACCATAAACAAAATCCACAGCAACAGTACAACCATCACGTCCATTACAATCCCACCAATGAATTCAACACCAACAACACTACCATGACAACAACACCAAAACCAATCACACACATTTACCCCCACTACCACCATCAATTCCACCACAATCACACCCAAAACACTTATTACAACCACCACTACTATTAATGCAACCACTTTCAAAAAGCAAAGACAGCACCATTATCACCGCCATCACTAGCTCCATCTCCATTTCCACTACCATTATACCCACCATTATTATGTAAATCGCCAACTCTAAATGTATATTATACATTAAAGGTGGAATAAGACAGATTACCTATATCAAATACATAAATACATGTAAAAATATTTTACCACTGCTTTGGGGAGTGTGCCCATAACTAATGCATAAACTTATAACTTATGTATAAACTCTTACTTTTGTCTAAGTCAAGAAGATTTTGAACACTAACTATATTATCCGACAGTACTAATCGCGAAAAGAAAATCACCCTAAATGTTCATTTTACCAAATCTAAAAAAAACCCACACACGATAGTGGTCTTGGCTGAAAATAGATATCAACGTCAGAGCGGATTGCCCGGATGACTATATAACGTGATCTCAAAAGAAAGTGGTCACGTGGTGTTCTAAGTGTCAAAAATATTTATTTCTGCAGCGTAACTGGATGAAAAAACGGGTTTGCAATGACGAGTGGTGATATATGTTTGACCGTTCGCACAGACCTAGGTCATCAATGAACAGCATTTTGCAGGAAAATATTTTGGGGAAAATATTTTGGCCCAAACTGTCTGACATCACCTTTAATGATTACTCCCAGTGGTATGCCCGTCCGACATATGAATAAAATTAACATATTCTACATCTCAGGGCATTGATTTGAAAATAAATTGTGTTGTTGATTACTAGGATCCACCGTACATTCAATCCCATTAACTAACACAGGTTTTGGTAACCCTGTTTGCTATTGAAAAACTATGAAGACACAAAGACACAAAGAGACCGACAGACAAAGACAGAGAGAGACAGAAATATACAGACCGACACACACACACAGACAGAGAGATAGAGAGAGAGAGACAGGGAGACAGACCGAGACACAGACAGAGACAGACAGAGAGACAGAAAGAGACAGTCACAGAAGGAGACAGACACTGAGACACAGATATAGAAAAATAAACAGACCGACAGAGAGGGACAGAGAGAGGGACAGAGAGACACAGACACAGAGAGAGAGACAGTCAGTCATACAGAGAGAGAGAGAGAGAGAGAGAGAGAGAGAGGAGGGGCAGAGAAACAGATAGAGAGATGGAGACACACACACACACAAATTGAGTAATGAATCGTTGATGTAGCCAGGTATCTCTTCAATATTTGATGAAATTTTGTGTTGTCGGTATTTATTTGGATCCGATAATATTACAATTTGATCATACTGTTACTGTTTCAGTCCATATCGCGTGGATTTGGGTACCGGTCGAAGCGAATACTTCCATACGACAAGGTCTTCCAATTATTGATCTGCAGTGCATCGGTCGTTGTAGGCTTTGACTAGAGGCTTCTCTAACAATTTTTGCAGTATAACTAGGTGAAAGACGTCGTTTTGGCAGTGATTGAGACTTCGTGTCTATTTACCCATATAGATAGTCAGCATTGTAATACATAAATAATTCGAACAAAATCATTGGTTTAATAGTAGGGATGTCAAAGGATACTATATTTGGTATCCGGATATCCGTCGAACGATCCGAACGGATATCCGGATATCCGGATATAAATCTTAGTTAATTCTGATGTTGCAGTCGGATGTGTGGGGGTTACTAACGTTTCCATTGACATAATTAAATCGTCATTTTAATGAAAATAAATAAATCAAAATTTCCATAGGCATAGGCATTTCATCATTTTAATAATTAATGAAATACGAACAATAAAACACGTTTAGTCATTTAAATTCACAATAAAATGAATACACCAAACATATATATGATAAAAGAAAACATGCGTACATGCGTCACATCAACTTGCAGATCACCGTGATCGAATGAAAACATAATAAATTCATCAATTCATGTATACAATCCAAACGGACGTAATTAAACATGAGTAACTGATCTTTGCCGACAAACCTGTTAATTGTCTACATAATTGTAGCTCTATCTCTTCTTAATAAAGCCGAACTAACAAAATTAAAGATAATAATCCTTAATCAAAAAGAATAAATAAGTAATAGCCTTAAACAATGGCTATTAAATTAATAGTAAACATAACTTACCTTTAGACATTCCGCAGGGAGGTGGAGTGCGGATCACATCCAAAAAGTCCAGGGCGTATTTACGGGCGGGAGGGTATGTAAGTCTTACGTGAGCCCAACATGGCCCCATCCCTGTCAGGAACAGCACCAGAATCCGAATCAACATGATCTCCACGAAACCTGCCCACTCTTTCAGAAGAGGCGACGAAACACCGGCTTGAAACCAAACACTTCGATTTTAACCACTGCTGTTCTCACGGATTAACAAAATCAATTTATAACTTAAAAAGTACGCCTGGTGAGTCCACCCTGTTTTAAAGCCCAAGTGCAGCTTTCACTTTGTCGCACAGTCACCTCTTTAGGTAAGAAAACTTATATGAAACGTCATTAAGTCTTTATACAATTCACCTCTCTCAATGAAACACTAGATCTTTCAGAAAGTCCACTCAGGATTCACGGTCACTTATACAGATTATACCGTCTTTGTATTCACGCCTTCTACTGATTCACCACTCGCAACTCCTCGGGTAATTCCGTCCTCTACGTAATCACCTCGGAAATAATGCGGTCGCCGCCATATTGACGAACTACATCCAAAATGGCAATCGTACCTACTCGGCGATCTCCGGCAAGCTTCGGATATAGACATCACCGAAGCGTGATCCGAGTGCATGCATGGTAATAACTGGTATATTACACTTTTACCAAATCCTGTTGGTAATATACATACAGTATCAACTAAGTTAAAAATATTCTTCAACGAAGCAATCTGCTCTTCTTTCAAGGAGTGTTGAATCTCCATCATATCTAAAGCGTACTGCATGCACTTTGAAAAGTCAGCCATCTTTGTTTACATAATGCGATGAGAAGTTTTTCGCCGGGGCAAATCACCAACTGGTGTATTCCTACAATTACATACGAGGTGATTTTGTCGGAGATCGCCGAGTAGGTACGATTGTTGATTCACATCAGTGACTTTAAAACCAGATTCGAAGTATACGCAACAAGTTATGTAGGCCCTGAACTACCATACCTTACAGTCCACGTCAATCTTTATGAACCGATACGCGGATATGTTTCGATTGCGCGCTTAAATCGTTTTTGTAACTGGTAATGAATACCTGCTAGAAACCATGCAAGTGTATTATTAGCACGGACAACTGTTTTAGTAAATAGTGCAGGTTAAGTTACTCGAGCACCCACGTTAGCAATCTGCAGTTTGGAGACAAAAGAGTAACATTTGATACGTTGAGGAACAATCCCAAAATATGATTTACTAACACAGGTATCAAGAGTTTTGTCGCCATTGCTGACTCATATAAAAACATTTTGGGTAGAGGCCTTTCGCGGAATCATCCTACAATACATTCCAGTCGTTTCGCAGCAGAAAAGTACCATAAAACCCCCTTAGTTAATCATCTATAACTGGAAAAATAGACTATCCTTTTGAAGCGCGGTATATCTTTTTGAGGTCTCCAATAATTTAGTAGGCAAAGCAGGAAGTCGCCAATGTTGGGCAATGTTTCGTTAAGATTTTTATATGATAAGAATCATCTATTCACTTGGTAAGTGTGAAGCATGAAATTGCGGAAAGGAAGTTATATAGTTGGCAAAAAGGACATTGATTTAGCATAATTGTAAGCGTCCTATATTTAGTTTATATTCTAGGCCGAGCTAACGCAGTCGGCGGTTTCCGAACAGAGTGTACATGCTTGTGGGATTGGCCCGGTGTAATGACCCCTTCGTTGGTCACTCTGCCTTGCCGAGATATGTCCAGGATATTTATGTTGAAAATGAGTTGACTTTGTTTTCCTGTCTGGGATCTCCAAATAACATGATTCGAAATCGAAAAATGAATTAAACACACTTTAATACTTAAGTGGAGACTATAAGAAATTGTAACTAAACATTAGCACCTTTCACAAGTCTCACTTCGTTCTCGCCAATTTTATTGCAAAACATACAGAGTGGACGAAATGAACTCACTGTACAGCCCCTTGGATATCGCATATCGACGAACTTCCTTGTAATGTCTTCTTGATTTTAAACGTGACAGTGCCTTGATCCTATGCAACACTAATTTGTTGGAGGGCAGTTCAATCCACAAAAACAAACTATTCTTCTGTTATAAATCGTTTTAAATGTTTTGAATAAACATTTCTGAATAAAACAGAACGAATACAGAAACGATCCTAACCGTCACATAAACGAAGCTTTACACTGCATTTAGACAGATATCGCAAATTTGTTACAACGAACGTTAAAATGTGCAATAAATTGCAGCATTCTGGTAAAGTATCTTTGTTTTATCATATTTAAGGCATTTGAAACAAAAACACATTGTTCAGAGAAATTAAAGTGCAAACTAAACCTTTTGTAAAGTTGTGGCTTTGTGCTACATGTAACAACAATGTTTTGTATATTTATAAATGGCGTCAAATATCGATATACGTGTGAAAACAGTTACTTGAAACGCACAATTATGAAGAGCAGTTTTTACCGTAAATACATGCCCGCACAATTGACCGCACTCTATTGCACAATCAACACGCATGGCAAACCAATCATAGATCTTAAATTCTTCGTATTTGATAAAGAACATAGAACTTAACTGAATATTACCAGGAATAAAAACCCCAATAGGGTAAAGCGTTTGGTCATTCGAAATTCTGCGGTGATAACTGAAAATCGTCTATGCAAATTACGCCGTACTAAGCGATGTCAAGATCGGTTTTATATAATTTAGAAATCCTTTTTCTGAATATTGGATCTGGAGAATATAGTATTTTGTTTTTCTTTAACAAATTCCGTTTGAGGCCATTAAAACCTTATTAGCTGGATACTTGAATCCTGCGCGTCAGAGGTCACGTGCCTTTCAACTCTTAGGGGAATCGTCAATTATTTAGCGAACGAGATTTGGAGGAAATGCTAATATATTGATATTGTTTATTTAAAAAGTATACCATTACAGTTGACACCAAACGATTCAGTCTAAGGCAGGTTAATCTTTTAAAAGTAAATTGATTTGATTGTTTACATTTACACACTATTGAACATTCTTATGGTCCGTTTATACACAGCGCGAACGCGAACGCGTCCAACGCGAACACGAACGCGAACGCGACTTTTTAGCAGTTTTGCCATTCAAATAGAGTACGAATCCGCACGCGGAATACCGTCGACGGTTTTCGAGGCGACTCGTTCTTTCCTTGTTTTAAGAGCTAAAAATTTGATCATTTATTAGAATCATGGAGTCAGGCACGAAGGAACTTGTAGTGTTGTACTTGTACACAAAACGTAGAAAAAGAAAGAGGCGTGTTTCCGTGCATGAGCTTTTACAAAGACGACATGAATTTGGGGAGTTATTTTTTTCTACTTCAATAATTATGACTTCTGATATGTTCATTTTGAAGCAATGTTGACTTATAAAAAGTGTCAAGTTATTTATGGAAACTGTCATGAAACTGACATTTTTATTTGTGGAAACGATGCCAGGAAAATTCTTGCTGATTGGAAAATAGCAAAAAAAGCCGCGCAACCTTCTGAAAAATTCGCTCTGTGGGCAATCAAGGCGGTCGTTCTCGCGAACAAAAAATTGTTCGCGTTCGCGTGCGCACTCTATTTGAACGGTTCTTCTACAAATAACTAAACTATTCCAGGACGAAAACCCACGTTCGCGGTCGCGGTCGCGTTCGCGCTCTGTATAAACGGACCCTTACATTGACACCGATATCAACGTATACAAGCATAATCTCCAATATGTTCGCATGCTTTTCGAGACGGTTGTGGTAACTATGGCAGCTTAATCTAGTGTGAGAAGAGTGCTATGCTTTTATAATGTTTAGTTTCTTTTGATTTTGAATTTTAACTTGAAAGGTGAGCGTAAACAAGGAAACAAAAGACCATTTTTTTCAGTTGATAAATTGTTCTGATGAAAGACATGGATTGTTTAGAAAGTAACAGTATCTGTCACGTTACTATTGCATTGCGGATGTTGGGAATTGAATTTCACATTTTCAGTTTCGCGGTATAATATATGGTGATAGTTTTGCGAAGCCAGTTGTAAGAAGAAATCATTTATAATTTGCAAAATACCTTGCATGACATCAAACCATAGAATATCCATATAACTATTATGAAACTTGCATCTATGGAATTGAACAGAAAATGATTCTAAAGAGGGCTTAAACCACTTAAAATAAGGTATTTGCCACGGAAGACTTTGCAAAACAAAAGCTATCGAGTCCTTCTTAGAGTTTAAGGCAAATAAGATAATTGAAACCTGTCTTTATTATAACATTATTTCATGTCTCATTCGAATTGAATGATACAACAATATGACTTTTCTGTGCACCCGGGCGGAACTGCACCGTCGGTAGAGAATTTAACTGGCATACGTAAGGTTACCGGGTGAGTTTAATAAGACACCAAAACTTGGTAAACTTTTGCTGCTTTTACATTTTCATCCTTAACTTTTGTTTTATTAAAATCTTTACTAACAACCACATTAAAAACGTTAATGCGAAGGTACATGAAAGTCGAAGCGTCAGTATAACCTTTTGTGACAGTTGCGCTTTATTTATTATACTGGAAATAACGATAATAATGACTTTTCGACGTAGTTCATTACTGCACTCACTTCAGCTAAAATATTCAACTCTTTCTAATTAATATCAAATGACGTGCGGCATACACATGCAATATTGTTTTTTGTTCACCAAAAAGATTGAACATAATTTGATATGATTTATGATGGCAAAATTGAATGTTTTGTGCAGCTGCTTTTGACTCAAGTTCTTTCAATAATTCAAAACCAGTTTAGCGACTTACGTCAAGTCATGTTCAACATGACATCAGCCGAGCGATAAGTTTTGAGGTATACATACGTTATTGGAGAATTAAGCTGTAACCATTGAACCTGTTAAAGCTCGTCATTCGGATGTACCACGCAATTTGAATTAAAATCATGCACCGATGCGTTTTTCAGTTAAGCAAGAATAATGCTAACAGTACATGTACATTCATCAATACTTTCAAACATTTGTCAAAACAGTCTGATATTGCAGGTCGTATGACATAGCTGTCTGTCAATATCGCCTCGATAAATACTGGGAGAGGCTTAGAACTTGGCCCGAGAGAAGCTCTTAAACACGGACAGATAAACTCCCTAGAACAAGACTAGAGTCTCTTGTGTTTAGATTCCCCGTTGGGTATCTGACCGGAAGTGTCAACAACCAACAAACGTGTATTAATGTGTATATGGGCAAAGGCTTTTCGTCATTTGTTACGCCTATATACTTGTATAGGTAATAGTTATAATAATATCGAACATTTTGCCCACTAACAGTGTCGCATTAAGAGGCCACCTGTTTTCAGGTCATTTAACCCAATTATTTGGGTGGTCTTTTAATACACTTATGACAAGTTACAGAGAGTACGCTAGATATAGCTTATTGAATCAATATTATCCTTACAACTGTATCTTGTTGGTACTCACTTAACGTGCCACATAAGTATATCCTGACAAATATTCAATATAATGGCGTAAAAATAATGTTCCTACAGGATTCATATATCTATAGCAGGTAAATGAAGCGTTTACCAGCCTAATTTCCCACGGCCATCAGGAAGCAAAGCGGTATGAGTTGAATTTAGAACCACATCATCCGTACTACATGTGTATTTATAGTCTCGTGTCACGATCGGGCCAATAGGTGCATTATTTTTTTACGAAGTGTACACTGGTGCTTAATACCGCATTCGCATTTAGACGTTAAATTTTGTTGCGCCTAAAACGGATTAAATGGTCAAAAAGCGTCGCTCCAAAATATCATAACTGAAAGATCACGCTAGTTTACATGCAATTTTGGGTGGGTCAGGTCAATAAATCAATGTCGTATAATACAGTTTTTATTAGAAAAAACCAAACAAAAGCCGAACTTTACAAAGTAGGTATAATCGATTTACTAACGTCTTTCTTTGCAGCAAAGTCATATAACGAGTCAGGCAGTACGACTGTTAGTGAATGGGCTTAACTTGTGTTTTTTTAAACAAAATTGCTAGAGCGAATCATTTTGCTGGGTGTATATAAGTTTAGTATTTAGAACACAGGGTGTATAGAAGTTCAGTAGTTAGAACAAGGAACACTTTATAAATAGAATATAGTTGTGCATTTACCAGTATTTAAACAGTTATCAAAATAGAACTTGGCTTAAGGATAAAAGATACACATCGCTGCATTTATTCGCATTTATTACAAAGTTGTCTGTTTTTATGAAATTAGTTATCTGGTAATTTAAAACACACGCAGGTAAAAAACCCGATAATTTTATCTCAGCAAGAGTTTTGACGTGTTTGTACTTTATTTATATCGCCACCACATACCTTTTATTCTAGTTTAACGCTATCTCTTGTTGTTTCATGCACACAGTTTTCTTCGAGGAAAGCTGCATAAAAATCGTATTTTACGATATACTATTTAAAGTATTTTTTGTATTCGTATACATTTTGTCCTTTCAAACTAAAGCAGATAACATGCTACCGTCAAGGTAATAATATGTCGTTGACAAACTCAGTTACATTATTCTGACTTTCCTTATATGCCAAGCGCAGGCCATGAAAACTATACAATCTTGGTAATTCATGGTTGGGTTGCGAACCCCTCGATTTTCTGCACCCAGAACCTTCTTCAAATGACGAACTCAGCTTTTCTTCACTTGTACACAAGAAAGAAGTTGAAAGAGAATAGTGTTATTATCTGTTTTAACTGGCACGTTAGAAATGCAAAGAAATGACCGATACGTGCAAAGTGTCTTGCTGCTCCATGAAAACGGGCTTAATGACAAAATTTCCTATTTTTATTTGTTTAGACAAACAAAACAGTTAATCGTTCTCTTACACGAGACTGACCATTTTTTCCCAACCTGACATTTAGTTTTTGATTTACACGTTATTCTAATAATGATAAGGATAAAGTTTCTTATTCTCAGCAACAACCATGTATTCCATTTATTCTGCTTTTTATCTTTCATATGAAAAATAAAATAAAAAATAAATATATAAAAATTGGAAATCTGTTAACAAACGAGGAAGACTGAAGGAAAAGTAACGGAAAAACGATAGCCGCTTTACTCCTTCTTTCTTTAGACATGGACCTCCGTTTAATTTTTTTTTATTTTTAATCTCCATGTCAACATTTATAAATGTTCAAAAATTCCATCACTGATTACATAAATCGGCGAAAAAGCATTAATTACACATTCATTAAGAGCGTGTGAACATAACTAATGTAAACAGTGTATTCATACGGGTGGTTTGGTCACGTGACCTATTTACTGGATATCACCAAGTTTATCCGGCAAGACTTTATCCTGCACATTTACGCGTGAAAGCAGGATAGATGACCTTGCGGCGCCGGTTGACATCGCGTCAAGGTTAGAACGTTGGCGACGTCGAATACAGTTGATCTAGCTTAGTAAAGTTGAACACTTAGGAGGCTCTAGTCAGAAGTGAAATAATCTTTCCGTAACTGAATCAATCAATCAAATAAATTGAATCAAAATAAGTCCGATTTCCACCGGTCTGTGTGTCAAAGCCGTTGGGTTGTCTGAAAAAAAGTAACAAAAGTTAGTACCTTTGAACGTGTGCCGCATATAATTGTTATAGTTTGGGGCTATTTAAAAAGCAAAATAAGTAACTAACAACTTTACCCTATAGATTTTACCTTCTAAAATAACAGAAATGGTCTTTAAGTTTCTGGTGTTAACTTTTCGCGTCGTTGCAAAGGTGTGACACATTTACGAAAAAAATACTTTTTACACAGGCATTGTAACTGCTCCTCCAATAACCCAAATAAAACATAAAGCACGAAGTGTAAATAACTACATTTACATTTCTGACCAAAGCTAAAAATGGCATGATTGGATGCAAACACGTCACAATATCAAAAAAAATTATTAAAAAAACTGCCGAATACCACTGACAATCATCGTCAACAGGTAGAGGGCGCGTGTTTTCTTTAAACCCATGACAAACGTACGGCTGAACGTCTTTGTATTAGTTAGTGCACGTGACAACGAGTATGAAGGCATGGACTTTTACTCGGTTGATTTTTTCGGTTTAAAATGAAAACTAAAGTGTTCTGGACTAGACAAGTGTAATAGTGTTTAGTTTTGATGCCACTAAAACAAAAGTAATAAAAAAGGAAATAGGAGGAATAAACGGAAACAAATATCGCCTATATTTGAACCAAAATGTACACTTGACACAGGCGGTGTACACAGTGTACACAGTGGACAAACAAGTTCGGATAGCTTACCTGTGTTACCTGTGTTAACCAATGGTGGGGGTGGTGGACATGGACATGGGTACGATAACAATGAAGTAAGTGAAGTATCAAATCTAAACAAACGACAAAAAATCACAGTGAAATATTTGCATTTGATACGCCAACTTTACATAATATGAATATGAATATGAGTGACGGAATGATCTCAGTATCAAATTTCCCGCAGTCCTATGCTGGCCAACTGATGCAGTCTCCCCCACATCAATACACCCAGCAGTTTACGGCAGCACAACAACCGGGCACGCCGACGTTAAGCCAGACTTCTGTTCAACCACCTCCATGGGCTATTAGTATCTTGGATGATATAAAAATCATAAAATCTCGCGTGGAAAAAATTTACAATATAGAAAAACTAGTCAATTCCTTTGAGATTAAAACTCAACTAGATAACAAGGTGAAAAACATCGAGTCCCGCGTCATCGAAGTTGAAGTATAAGGGAGAAATATGATCAACATAACCAAGATTTAACAACAACGCAGGAAAAAGTAAAAACTCTACAACAGTCATGTAAGTCGCTTAACTTTAAAATCAAAGAAAAATGGTTGAAAAGCAAGATTCTTTGAAAACCAGGAATCTAGATCATGAATACCGAAATATGAGAGTGAATCTGATATTCTATAGAATTCCAGAAGGACCCATAGCTGCGCAAGGGGCCGCATCAAATGCGCATGTTCGTGCTCACGACGGAAATGAGGACCAAGCCATGACAACTGCGACTCAACCAAAGCCTGTGTCATGTGGCTATCTTGTGAAAACATAAAAAAATTAAAATAGATACTGAAATTCAACTCGACAGGGCTCACAGGCTAGGGAATGTTAACACCAGTAGATTGTCCAACAAGACAAGACCGATCGTAGTTAAATTTCACAACTACAGTCACCGTTTGTTGAAAAGAACTACGTCATTCTCAATGAGGGATTCCCTTAAACGCGAGGATTACAGTGTTGGAGCTCAGCTACCAAAGGAATGGCGCCAAGATAAAAGAAATCTAAATACTATGTTCCAGAGTGAAAAACAAAAAGGTAACAGAGTTAGGTTCGTTTGAGAAAAGCTATACATGTATATTAATAACTTTGAGTACACTGGGCCGATACCAGCCAGCCAGTCGAGGTGTCTTGAAGAGCAGTTGGATATAGTCTCAAGGAATATAAACGGACGAGTGAGGAAGGTCTCCGATCCCGATAATGTGGACTTAGTAAACGGTCATGACATCATAATTCTTACGGAAACGTGGTTATCAAATAACACTTATTATAATCTGAACATATCTGGATATGGTGCTGAACATTTATTCGGAAATAAATCACAGTATACGAGAAAGGGTCGTTACTCGGGTGGAATCTCTATATACTACAGAAATAGCTTAATTGACAAATAATGAATAGTTGAAGAGCAGCAATTCGGAATTAAATGTTTGAAATTTTGTAGAACTCTTTTTCACTTCAATACCGATGTGTGTTTGTGTTGTTCATATATACCCCCTCCCGGATCACAGGTTTTGAACACTATAAATGTTAACATTTTTGAACAGAAAGACATTGGCAAAGAAAAGTATAAATTATTAGGCAAAACGACAGATTCTTAGACGACAATATTGTTTTATCTCCTAATGTTTACATTTGTAAAAGAGTAAACAAAGACCACGTGCTTGACCCGCATGGGACACGCTTGATTGAACTATGTAAAACCACTGGTTTACAAATAGCCATAAGAATGGGGTGAAGGTATAATAATACCAATATTCAAAGGTGGAGCTTATGAAGCAAAGAATTTTAGAAGCATTACTTTAAATAACTTCTTGTCAAAAATATATTCCAAATTGTTAGCTGACAGACTAGATAATTAGGCTGATAAAAATGATAAATTTATTGACAATCTATATGGGTTTCAAAAGAATAAGTCAACAGTTGATTGCATTTTTGTACTACATGCAATTATTTCAAAGACCTTAGCCAGAAAAAAGAAACTATATGTTGCTTACTTGGATTGTGAAAAAATGTTTGATAGTATTGATAGAGTTCCGTTATGGAGGAAATTGTTAAATGAAGAAATTAGTACACAATTTATAAAAACAATCAAATCTATGTATAATGCTGTAAGATCAACAGTCAGATATAAAAACTTAAAATCTGACCATGTCTCATCAAAAACTGGGGTAAAACAAGGGAAACCAGCAAGGAGCATATTATGTTTATTTTTTCTAAATGATATAATGCATAATATTCATACGAATGTACGTGGTTTTATTACTATTGATGACATACAATCGTTCTTATTGTTATTTGCAAATGATTCAGTTGTATTTGCCCATGATCCTGAAACTTTACAATCTATATTAAATGATATTAAGCGATATTGAAATGTATGGAATCTGACAATAAATGTTACCAAAACAAGGTTATGATTTTTGAATATGGTAGACAGACACTGTATGATTTTTATCTGTATAATACTAAAATAGACATTGTTGATTCTTTTAAGTATTTAGGTGCGTATCTTTTTAAAAATAAAAACTGGAATAGAACACAAAAACGTATTGCTCAACACGCGTCTTTCTCGCTGCATAACTTATTTATAGTATATAATCAGTTAGAACTTCCTACTTACAAAAAGATTAATTTGTTTGATTCTCTGGTTTTACTAGTATTGAACTATGCTGCAGAAGTGTAGGGACATCATGCATGTCCAAATATAGAACTCATCCATAAAATGTTTTGTAGACGTATATTATGTGTTAAACTATCAACTAATGTAGATGCAATGTATGGTGAGCTTGGTTGTATACCGATGTAAAGACAAAGAAAACTAATTCTGGTTAAATATTGGTTAAAACGTCTTAAGCTTAGAGAGCATACTATATTATATAAAACTTATGTTCTGTTCAAGAATGATGCGGACAATGGTATAGCGTATAATGGTGATAATTTGGCATACAGTATCAAAACTATGTTAGAACAAACAGGAATATATTATATATTGGAAAACCAGTTTTATATTAATATAGATTACGAATTTATTAAACAACGTATTTTAGATATGTTTTTATCACGTTAGCCTAGGCTGTGCTAGAAGTGCATTTACGCAAGCTATTTTCCCCCTTATAAACCTATGGAAGCTCCAAATGGGCTATATATAGAATATGACTTTTTTAATTTAAAAAAAAAATTCAATACTTCTGCCACCAGCCCAATTTTTGCATTTATTTTCTCCAAGCAACCCAACATACACTATTTTCATGGAAGGACTTTTTGACAGACGTCAAAAGATGCTCTTGTAACACATACATTGTTTTCCCATTATAACTTTATTGGAGAAAAAAATGTGAAAAAATGAATAAAAAATTGAAGCTTCTACTGGTGCCACTAGGCCAATTTTGTATTTATTTCCTTCAAGCAATCCAATATACATCATTTTGATGGAAGGACTTTATGCCGGATGTGAAAAGATGCTTTTGTAACACATACTTTTTTCCTATAATAAGTCTATGGGAGAACGTGTCATTTGCCAACATTTGCTGTTTTGCAACTGCTCAGTAAATACATGATGGGCACGCAAACTTACTATTTAAAAGAAAAAAAGACGTCAGGGATACAGGACAATTCTTCCTTTTCGCGATAGCTTGTGCTTGGCATGCGGTAGAAGTGCATTTACGCAAGCAATATCACCCATTTTAAACCAAGAGGAAGCTCACACTGGGCGATATATAGAACGGGCTTAATTTGAAAAACATAAAAATTTGAAGCTTCTATTGCTGCGGCTAGCCCAATTTTGTTGCATTTATTTTCTTCAAGCAACCCAACATTTTTTTATGGAGAGACTTTTTGACAGACTTGAAAATATGCTTTTGTAATACATTCATTGTTTTCCCCTTATGTGAGAAACATACTATGAAAAAATTGAAGCTTCTGCTGGTGCCACTAGGCCAATTTTTGAATTTAGTTCCTCCAATCCACCCAACATATCTTATTTGGATAAGACGATTTTATGCCGGATGTGAAAAGATGCTTTTGTAACACATACATTGTTTTCCCATTATACGTCTAAGGGAGAAAAATAATATGTAAATAGCAAAGATTTCAAGATTCTACTTCGATTCTAATGCATTGTAAACAAATCCGAATGCAAAAGAGAGTGTGTTCTTTTGGAAGCGTCCGAGAAGTATATTTAATTGGATTGAATGTAGTTTTAAGAAAACAAAGACCTTATATGGTAAAAGATACTTGTAGAATTTAAATATATACATTAATAACTACTTCTGGCAAAAGATAACGCTTCAATTTGACGCTAAATAATGTTTTGACTTTTTCTGTTTTATATCCTTTGAAGAGTCAATTATGATTTCGTTCTTTTTTTTAACTTAGTGACGTCTATATTTATGTGGTACCGCCACCTAGCGTCGGAGTGTTATCAATTCGTAGCTTGTATATTAGTAATTTGTGACTGATGAATTTTAACTTTGAGATTTGTAACTTGTAAATTGTAAGCGAACATACAATTTGTGACTTGATAATTCTGACTTGAGACGTGAAATGTGCAAATTGTATACGAGAGTGGTGAATTAGATACATGTAAACATGAACGTGTTTGTGTAAACAAATAGCAAATTTAAGCATAATTATGCAGTGTTGCAATTAGCAAACTAGGATTGGCGGATGTCTCCTTCCACAGAAACGCATTGGTAATAATAACTCGAAAACTTACGCGAAAAAATGGCCGAGAAGTTGAATATCTTATTAAAATGTATTAGCCAGTGAGTCTTATTTTGTTTTACAATTTTGGTCGACTTTTTGCATTTTATTTACAGTTGTATATTTTGTTACTTATTCAGTTTGGTCACTATGTAAAAACTAAACTATTATAAAAAAACGGGACCGTCAACATATGTCTATTTGCAAGATACGATAAACTTTAACTATATTCTGTACAATCCAGGAGGTTTTGCCACAAATTGTCTTGTTGACTTGGAAATACAGTTTGTTGTTGGCCCGAGCCCGTAGGGCATGAATGCTTGATTCAATTTTATTTAAAAGATGACGCCAAAATGTCGCAAACAGAGCGCGCGCTGTCAACTTCGTTGTGATTTTGTTTTAGCCTATCAAGCCATTTATTCCTAATATTGGCCCAATCGTATCATCCAATAAAATTGATTTATTTCTGTATTAGCCCTGTTTCTTTTGTGTTGGCATTACTGGACCGAATATCTAACATTGAAAAGGTAAAAACGGGGAAAAATGCAACACAACACAACATATTTAAAAAGTTAATAAACTGTAGTGTTCTACTCAATAACGGGGTACGATTTGGACAAGTGCGCAAGATCTGAGCATGATGTAATGCGTCTGTAATGCGTTTTGCATAACATACGTTTATTCACAAATACACGTTTTTATTTTAACATTAATAACCAAACTTTAAATTCAAACGTCTCCAAAATATCTCAGTTAAAAATAAAATAAGAGAAAATATAGTAATAAAACATTTGTGTGACATATCCAACACATTTGTTCTGACATGCAAATATTCTTGACTAAAACTAAGTTCTTAACATAACGAGATGGCCGATGGGGAAAAAGTGAGAAGAGCTAAATTAGGGCGGAGGAGAAAAGGGAGAAACATCAATTACCCAGGGCCAATTTAGAGTTGTTGATTAGGATCTAAGTCTGTTTCATTTAATTTGCTTATGCCATCAAATGATTTGTTCCCGTGGTATTCTGACTAGATTAATTTGTTTGGTATGCTCACGAGTTTTAGACATTTGAGGCAAGAGAATAAAGATATCGGACAACAAAAAATAATTCTACCACATTACAGTTTGGCCGATGTGAAAACCTGTGCTACAAATCGGGTTGAATATTCAAACGTCTCCAATCAGGGATGGGTCCGGGGTGGGTGCGGGGAATGCATCACACCCACCAACCAGGTAAGCAAGCAGAGTTTTTTTTTTAAAACACATACATGTCAGCGTAAAATACTAAGCTTTTAAAATGAATTTTGTTGACTGCTTTGGTCGAAGTTAGGGTCCCTTACTGTGTTTAACTAGTAGTACTTACTGCGATAAAGTTGAATGGGTCTTAATTCGCACGCCCCCCACCCCCACCCCCACCCCCTGTCCAACAAAGAAAAAATCTGGATGGGCCCCTGTCTCCAATATATCCCAAATATTGTTTAAATGAGAGAAAATGGTGTATAAACATGTTTTTGTACTAAATCCAACAGTTTTGTTCAGAAATCACACATTTTTGACAAAAAATAAGTTTACTTCAATAAGAGTTTTGCTCTTATAATAGTGAAAATAAATAATTTCGAATAAGGCTGAAAATTGACACTTTTCTCAAATGTCTCCAAAAACAACTTTAATTGCCACAGTCGTATGTGTTGTTGTTGTTTGTTCATGATTTTCAGTCATTTGAAGCAAGGATATGAAGATATTGGACCAAAAAACAAGTTTACTACAAAACGAGCTAACCGATACGAAAAAACGTATTTCAAAATGGATTGAAAATACAAACGTCCCCAATATATAACAAGTTTTAACAAGTTTAAACACTTTAGTTAGATTCAAGATTTTGAACGAAAACTAAGTTTACTACAAAAACAGGTTTGCTTCTTATAATAGTGAAAAGAAATTTTCGCAAAAGGTTGATAATTGAATTTTCTCAAACGTCCACGAAAACACCTATAAATGTCGCAATAAAATGTGTTTTCACGGTTTATTCATGATTTTTATCCATTTGAGGCAAAAAAACGAAAATATTAGACCAAAATGAGTTAATAACAAAACGGTTTTTATTACAAAACGGGTTGCAACAACCCAATTTTTTTTCTATTGACAAGAATGTTACGTATGACGGCATATCTAGTCCTAGCTACTTTTGGTAAAAACCTCAGTCGTAAGGTACAAATCAAATCGAAAATTAAAAACCACACCAGCATGGCAACAAGGCCAGCTAACTGCTGTCTGATTCGTATTTTCTAAGTAGCCAATTCTTTATCAGTTGGCAAAGATCACCACATTATTGTAAACCGCTGTACACTCAAGAAGTATAACTACATTCACTCCTCTACCTACAATCTTAACACAGTTGTGCCCCTTTTCTCAGCACAAGTGACAGTAAAGAAAGAGATGGACTGAGAAAGGATTTTACAAAACAGTAATAATAAAAATGTATAAATTATAAGTTTGAATGTTTTATGCAGAATATCATTAGAAACACTTTCAAAATGCATTCGAAATTAATGGTTTTATAGTCCTAGTCATAATATTACATAATATCTCATAATATTACATAACCTCAGGAGGTCAGTAACTGTCCAACAAATCTTACGTTGAAAGAGACGTCCAGAAGAAAACATGTTTCACTTACTAAAGTTATAGTTACGGTATTAGGAGATGTCAATAATAGCTTTGTTGCGCTGGTGTGTGTTCGCGTTTGAGGTTTGATCAAAGGCCCAAATCATAATAATGAGAGAGAGAGAGAGAGGGGGAGAGAGAGACAGAGACAGAGACAGAGACAGAGAGAGACAGAGACAGAGAGAGAGAGAGACAGAGAGACAGAGAGACAGAGAGAGATAGAGAGAGACAGAGAGAGAGAGAGAGATAGAGAGACAGAGACAGACAGACAGAGACAGAGAAAGAGAATGAGAGAGAAAGAGACAGAGAAAGAGACAGAGAGAAAGAGAGAGAGGAAGAGAGAGAGAGAGAGAGAGAGAGAGAGAGAGAGAGAGGGGGGGAGAGAGGGAGGGTGAGAGAGAGAGAAAGAGCATACTATTCACATCAACCACAATATTTATTGTAAATATAAGCCACTGACCCAATATATATATACAGCAGGAGGCACATAGCAAATACATATCCTCACTTACTTTTCTCTGTCAATTAATTGTTTCAGGATTATCATTCTTATTAGCAACATTCAAGCAGTTTGCTAAATTCTTGAAGTTTACATCATTTATAGATTTCATAAGGTTATATATAACATTTATGATATTATGAGCACCATTATACCAACTATAAAGATTATAGGCTCATATCTCATCATCATATTTCAACATGAGTATATGATAATCCTGTTCAGTGATATGCTATATTTTCTTTGCCTTTTATCTGTTTTAAAGCCGATGAGTTAAGATTGCCCGTACAGTTATAACATGAAGTCACATTTATGGGACTTGCATTATAAGTCGATTATTTATTGCTTTTTAACGGATCCATTCCGAAACACAATAAGTTCATTTCTTTTACTATTTATTGTGTATTCTATTAAACTTTGACTGTAACTCAATTGCAGTGTTTGCTCTTTTAGCAACTTTGTCTACTTATAGAATACACGCAATATCAGGTTTATATTCGGTTATGAAAAATGCCACTATTCTGTTTGTTACGAAGAAAGTAGCAACTCTTTTACGGACGGACTAAATACTATTGTAATGGTTTTCTCCCCTTGTCCCGTCCTGGCGTTGCGCTTGAAAGCCTGAGTTGCGTTGTTATAAATAAATTATACGAATCCGACAGTGCAGAGTTTAATACATAGAAACCAGGGCATTATGTCTCTCCTAATATATATTATGGATACCAACTCGGTTGTGTCTTTAATAAGTATGTATTAAACCATCAACTCCTTCCCGAAGTCCACCTCTACGTGTAGAATTTGCAAACAGGTTTTTGTTACCCTTTTCATATGGTTGTATCATTATATTAAGAACTAAAATATTGTCTGCAATGGAATATTCTTTTAAAAATTAGTTTGTAAATCATCTATATTTCTAAACGTTCCAGACCAATTATATATGTAATGCATTGCTTTTTAATGAGATATTAGTAAGATTGATCTGTTGTCGACCCAGACTTGCATACAGATTAAAAACTGTCTGCAAAACTAAAGTACCGGTATCTAAAATGACATAAAATAAGGTACATGGCGTAGGGTATTTGTCAAGTTATCTCATAGAATTTACCTCTTGTATAAATCAATTCCTTCTGCCATTCTGGCTTTTAATTAAAAACAATTTGGTTGATCACATCTTGTGTAATAGGATAAAAGCTTCATAGACGTTTTCCTCTGAAAAAAATACAAGGAATCGGTAATAAGATTTCTATGTACAGAATCCAATTTTTACTTGTCTTGCTTACTTTAAAGGTGGTATCCGACAGACTGTCTATATCAAATGCTTTTAACAATATCTCTTACCAATGATCTGATACATTTTGGCATATTTTTCTGCATAAACTCATACTTTAGTGTATCAAATGACGATTGTAACACTACCTATATTGTTGGACAATACTAATCGCGAAGAAAAGCCCCACACTCTATATGGTCATCAATTTCAAATCTATTAATAAGCACGATATCGATCTCTGTTAAAGTAGATATAGATGTCAGGCAGGATTGGCCAGATGAGGATATGAAGTGATCTCAGATGTAAGTGGTCACGTGGTTTTCTTATTCTAAAATAGATGACTCTGCAGTGTGGCTCAGGTAATATGCTTAACTGTTGACTCAGATCTAGGGCATCAATATACATTTTAGAAGGGGGGGGGGGTGCTGTTGAGAAAAGTCTCCGGTCCAAACTTCTGAATGCCACCTTTAGGACTTTTGTGGTTTATCTTGTGCTTTTAATAATTCTTGTTTCATCTTATTTGGTAATATTTTTGGTTGCTTTCATAATTTATTATACTGGGCTTATGTGCGAATATATCGCTGTAAGTCATTGGTTAATATGACTTCCCTTTTATTGTTGCATATATATGTTTGTTTCATTGCATTTTATTCGCTAATGTATTTATATAAAAAAAAACCCCTTCTTTTAGAAGCCTTTTTCCAAAACTTTATTGTATTCTGAAAACCGACCAAACGAACACCATCAAAATGCGGTTGCAACAACGGGGGTGATATTGTTAGATTTCCTAGAAGTTATGTGGCTTTAAAAGTCCCTCAGCGAAAGTCTAACAGCAATAGCTATAACAGACAACCAGTCTACTGGTTCACACTTTTAAAACACTGATATGCATAGCTTTGAAGAGAATTTCAGACATGACAGTTACTATACTTGAAGCGTTTCAGTTTAATTTTCATGTTTTCTTGCTACAACTTTATATTTTTACATAAATTGGAAAATTTTGTTTGTTTGAATCATTTTAAATTATTTATATTGCATTGCTTTGGAACTGGCTTCAAAATTATACGACAAATATTATAATTGTAAGTATGAAAATAGACAACTGTATTGTTTTGGGTTGTGGTCGGGGGGGGGGGGGGGGGGGGGGGGGGGGGGGCAGGGGGTGACAAGGGTAACATTTTTGGACACAGTGTCGGTCATCAATTTAGGCATTATGCCAATGTTTTGTCAAAACGATATAAAATTGTTTATTGTTTATAAATGACACATAGGTTCCAAGAGATATGTCCAATGCATTAATGTAATAAAAGCACTTTAAACTTTAATGTTTGTTTCACACAATTTGGTAGCTAGTTGGAAATGAAGTTTTTATTTAACGTCTTTATTTATAATCTTCAATCATTCTGCATCCAACAGTTAAATGTACTTTATTACATTGTGTTGGAATCCGTGGTCTAGTTGTTAAGGCGTTGGAATCCGGATCGGACGGTCTGGAGTACCGGAGTATTGATTGGGCAGTCGAGACGGATTAATTTAAGTTAAACGAGCTTGTTTCCCAATTGGCTATAAATAGGTTTAAACTTACCGTATTACATTTTATATTTTACAATTCATACATATAGTTATTTTATGATAGAATTTGACGTTTTTATCTCTGTTTGCGTTTGACGTTGCTAACATTTTTTAACTAATGACGTTACTAATTTTTTAACATGCTATATATGAAATGAAGAAACATTTTTTTTCTGATATAAATATCTGCAGTAGTTTATTTATAAATTAAACAAAATTTTAGCCTTTTACGTTGACGTCATCAACGGAAATTAATAAAAAAATCCGGAATTCCGTATATATCAATTCAGAATACATGTATTTTGTAAGGAGGTGTAATTTGTCACGTTTTCGTCCAATTTTATTAAAATATATGTGAATTTTAAACGATACTTTTTACGCCTTAAATGTTACAGTTTAATAGATCATTGTATACATTCATGTCTTATAATACGTTCGAAGTGTAACAGTGTAGTAAGTGCATATTTTAATATGTTTTACAAAGACTTTGTTCTGTCTTCAGGTTGTATTTTTATCTGATTAAAAAATATGACGTTTACTCAACGATCTGATTACGGTTATTGCAATGAGGTAAATGTCCTCTGTCGAGACTGATTGTTTTCTTTTATTTTGATAGAACGACAGGATGACATGAACTTGGCTAGGTTTAAACTCCATTGTCTATCACAATGAATGTATAGTTTAACAGTAAGTTTCTCTAATGGCATATTATATAAAATTGTCAATTTGTTCCGTATTCCTTCAGTTGTCAGTCAGCCTTACACGGAACTAACTATACACGTTATTCAGCACTTTGCAATGTGATCGTAACTTAATATGTCTAAAGTAATATATAATATATACAGTTTAATAGATCATTGTAATATAATAATGTATAATACTTTCCTTTCTACTCCTCGCTATTCTGTATTGCTATACTATTGTCTATTATATATACATACATATATATGTTTACTAAACGATAGTATAACAATACAGAACAGCGAGGAGTGGAAGGGATACTTCAGATATTGAACTTATTATGAGTTATTTTCTTTGCAATATTGAATCTCCGCAATACGTGAATATCACCTGCCAAATGGTGTATTTCTGTTGATATTGTACATATGATGCTTTGCAAGTACAGAAGCCTAAAGATGCGCTATACTTTTAATCAGTAAAGGCAATTCAAAGCAAGAGGGAAAACGGCATAGAGTACGATAATCTTACAAGTTTCTATGCAAATGTCCACAAAAGATTTTAAGTTAAAATCCACTTGACAAATATTGACACGTTGAAAATTGGCAAAAGCACCAAGACGAAAAAAATGACATAAAATAGAAATGCCAAACAGATTAAACTGCATGTCTGTATTTCTTGTAATATATCAAAATAAAAATACACATGTTTTTTGTCATACTTATATGACAATGTTATGTTATATATAGGCCATCTACGCCTGATAAAATATTATAGGTAAACCAGATTTACAATAGTTGTCCTTGTCCGGGACTTTTGCAAATGCTGTAAACAATTATATTTAGTTACAATTAAAAAGCTTCATTGTTTATTGTTAAATTTCTTTATAACTAAAAGAACTCGTGAATAAACGTTTTATATATGATAATAACATATATCTAACAATGAAAGCAATGATAAAAGAAATAAAGAACACATTATTGACGTCAATGATAGGGTTATAACCTATTTATTAAAAATAATCACTTTTATACAATAATGCTATAGCCTTTTTTTATAAACCATTTGTACAATAGCATTGTGCCTCTTTTCGTTGTTTTAAGGACAGTACCACTTGTGAAAGAGGGTATTGTTACTTTGTTTTCTTGCTGTTTTGATCATCCGATTGCGAAGAATTAACTTGAACGAAACAAATGCGATTACATCAATTTTCTCTTCTTTGTCTTAGACTGCTAGATAGATTGCTAGATGGTTTTAAACAAAGACCTATACTGAGGACGATAGCATTTAGGATCCACCAATATTATTTTAAAGCCGTCTATCATTAATCTCATTACTTTAAGGCCTTTATAAATACTGAAAGATTACTTAGACCTTCGCGCAGTCGCACACAAATTTTCCTATAAATATAGCATTTCTGTTAACGTATTAGTATTTAAAATAGTAAGTTTAACATGAATCGACGCTCTGTTTTGTTAATGTTTTTGAAATACATTGAAGCGACCATTTATGATCATTAAAACGACGTCCATCTGTTTTGGTGGAAGAGGGCCCCAGACAAGACCCCAGACAAATGTCTGGGTAAAGCCATCGGGTCACCGCAGGTCAGCTGGGAGACCTTCCCACATTAAGTCCATTGCTCCGAACGGGACTCGAACTTACGCGGCAGAAGGCTAAGCCGTATCAAATCGGCGGATCTGCAACTACGCCACTGGCGCCCCCATCACATTAGTCTTGTTTTCAGTCATCTCAGCCGTAAATGCGAGCATGACTCAATTCTGCTGACATTTATCTACTTACTTCCACTATATATTCAATTTAAACACACAATATCTGACGAAAATAAAAACATAGACCGTAGCCAGTAGTCGACGTTTTCCCAACGTTCTACAAACGGACGTCCGCCATTTTGAATAATAAAAGTCTGCACTCATAGCGCTTCATGGTATTGGAGCAAAAAGTAAGATATAATTTTAGTAAATTTTGATAGAAAACAACAACAACAGACCATACTAAACGGAAAAGGGTAGGATGATTATAAGGATTAAACAAGCAACTGTCAACAACTTCGATTTTTACGTAATGTCATCGGGCATAGTGTATGATACATAGCAACTCTTCATGTTAATTTTTACTCCTTATTTTTATAAAAATAATTCCTAAGCTAGTTGTTTCTGAAACCACATTGTCGCAACAAGTATAAAAGAAAATCTGGAAGTCTAAAACATAAATACAAAAACGTGTCATTTTGAATCTTATATTACTAAATTAATAAGCTAAAATAACATGTTTTACATGGCTTAGCTGTCTCTCAAACAGGAAAGGAATATGTCAGATCTACGTCATCACACTGTATGTTTCTGTATCATTCGCCATCATCCATTACACTACATTGCTAAAATAGCAACACGACATTCAGTGATTTCACCTTGAAGTGATTCTTTTCTGCGCTTTTTTCCCTGATTTTTTATTTTTTCCAGGATCTCCAGACTCCATGCGAATGCTACCGGTATTTACTGACGACATATGTTGGTTTTATAATTCGTTGAAAGGCTGGAATTTCGAAATTACATGTAGTTTGTGATAGATTTTGATTTGAGATTATTTGCGTAATTCCTATAAGTTTGCTCTCAAAAACAAATACGTTAACCTGGTAATTTTAAGCCCATTAACATACAGTAATTAAACAGGTACGCCATATATTTCATGAATGTTTGTTTTCACGCTCCCCGCTTTTTCGGTTACCTTCCTCAAAATAATTATGAAAAAGAATGCTGCGTGACGTAATCGGCAAATGCTGATTAAACTGAGGAAACTCTAGGCATAATGCATTGCTACATATAAGTAAAAAAGAACCCATTTGTAACACGTTTTAGTTCTGTTGGAAAGTAAATTTAGAATAGATTTAAGAAAGATAACTAGATTACATCCACTTATGTGTAACATTCGTTTAGTCATTGGAAATATGCTAGCAGAACCGAGATAATTGTAAAAGGCAACGTATCTATAATAATCCATACAAAAACCCACCTACATGTCCACTTTCAAACTTCGCGTTGATTAGTATTTAGCATTAAATTTTCTTTTATAACACTAATTAGCGACCAATCAAGAAAACTGCATTGCGTATGTCAGACACACGGGTACTTAGTTAACGATCGTTCAACGATACGGATTAGTAGTTACTGTAGGCCGCGTATAAGCTAAGGCCACAGTAAGACGCTCCGGCGACCCAGAGTATGGATAAAAATGCCCCGGCAACCCAGACCAGTTTTCAAAGCTTGTAACAAATGTGTTTCTTTTGCATGAAACTTTTTCTTTTTTTTTAATCATTTAACTCTTTAACTGCTTATTTCGTTACATAGATTGAATTTGATTTAATGTAAATATTACCTAGGAATAATCACCCATATAATGTTAATGATTTCATTGTTCTTTATGTATAAATACATACTGTGATGATATTCCTAACACCATGAAGTGTCAACAGTACTGTATATCTAATGTCATGAAATATCATTAAAATATTTCGCTTTTGAATAGAACATCTATATTTTTAATCAAAAGTAGACTTCTTTAGTCAATTAACAATGGTGCTTGCAAATGAGAAAGTATGTATCATATATCAAACACTATCAATATTTTACGGTAATAAACAAATAAGCATTTTGCTGTGACCAAAAACAACAACACCAAAACAAAACGATATATCATGGCATTAAGAGAAAATACTATTTTACGGCAGTAGAATACTGTTCTTTTTACTTTCCCTACCCATTTTCGTATTACAGAACAAGCTAATATATTGTGATAAGTTGTTCTGTTCGTTCACATTCGCCTAAAACTTTACCATAACTTGGAATACCGATTTTGTTATACTTTAAACATACGTATTAAATTATGATAAAAATAAATTAATTAAATATGCAGTTTCGTCGCTTGTTAATATTGAAAAAAAATCAATAAGTACGCGGGGTGAATTAGAACATCCAAGGGAAACAACCTTAAAACATTGCGTAAATTGTAGTTCGCATTGTAGTTCGCATGTGTGTTTCTTATAAGTAAAATCTTTGGAGAAAATGTTAGAATTCTCGTTCAGATGCGAAAATTTTTAAATTTTAATTTTAAATTAATATACGCATCTGAACTCGAAACCATGATATATATGGCCTGAGATCACGCAAACTTAACATTTGTTTCCTAAATAGATTTAGTTTCAGTTATATAGTCTTGAATTGAAATATAAAATTTGAAATAGATGTGCATCACAGCGACCAATGAAACCCATTATCACGATTTTGGCGGAAATAGACAAATGTCTGGGTGGAACCACCGCAGATCAGCTAGAAGACCTTCCCACATAATTCACCGGACCTTTCATTAAGAATAACCCACGTTGTGAAAGCCAAAGTAGTTTGGAGGTAAAGCTTTGTACACTGTACTTGCCATTTGCACACATGTACATATGTATATGTTCTTTTTCTTGTATTTGTACATATTTTTGTACATATAAATGTTTTAATTAGGACCAATTCTAGCAGATTCAATTTTTTAATCCAACAGATTTGAATCCTAATTAATATTTTACGTAGGAACATTGAAAAAACAAACGCAGTAATTTATGGATGATACTAATATTCTCCAATACTTATCGCAGACACGACATTTTATGACGTCATAAACCATTTTACACATATTCACATAACCTTGGAAAGACAATCAAATATTGTTTTGAAATTCTTATTTTATTCACAAACGACGCACAAAAGATCTTAACCACGAATCAAAACAAGTTTGGAAACTATAATTTTACTTGAAATAACAAACACAACACACAGATAAAAAACACGCAGATGGAAAAATTAAGCAACAGCAGACTCATCTTTGGTTCTTGCTTACGAATATATATTTATATAACGTCTTTGATAAATAGAGAATACCAGGTTAGTGTTGATATAGATTAATGTTATCATGCGAGGCTAAGAAAATCAGAAAGCACAAGGCTCTGTCCACCATCAACAGTTTTTTTCAAATGGATTAAAAAAGGAAACATTTAAATTTGAGATTGGTGTGTGTTTGTGAATATAACAAACAGTTTGCTCATGGATTTTAATTGTTGATGACATTGAAAAATTCTGAACATTGAATATAGCGCCGTTAAATTGCGAAGATAGTCTTTAAAAATGGTAGTGGTATAGCTCCCTTGCTAACGCTCAAGCAAATATAAGGGTGTTCCACGACTAGTTGGCCGGTGTCAGGATAATGTGCTTACGGTATGCTATACACAGTGAAGGCAGCACTATATCTGCTTCAGGTAGACACCGTCTTCAGATTACTGGAATACTGTTGGTGGGACGATAAACCCAATAAACAAACAAACAAACCAACAAACAGAGTGACTTGCGAAATTTGGAGAAACGTTTGGATTGGAGGTGTTGTGCTGGTGTTCATGTTTAAGTCTAGAATTTGTGATTTGTTGGCACATTTGTCCAGATCTGTGCAGTCAGTTGTATTTGGTCCAACTTTAAGATTATTCTCTATCTAAACCATTCGAATGTTCATTCATAACGACATTTGATCATCAGGGTCTGTCCTCAGATTAGGCAGCTGATTGCGGCTTTTTGAGAGAGTCACAGATTCAAGATCAATTTCCTTCTAAAAATGTTGGAATTAAAACCAATTTTTGCCTCGAAATCATCGTAGCTTTCTCTACAACACTGCTTAGGTTTTCACACGATTCTTTATCACATGCTTTCAATTCACACCAAATAACATCAAAACAGCAGGGACTAACATAACCCTGACATTTTGACAGTTGTTTTTATTTTTGCAGACTACAAATCTGTACTTTCATTGATTTCATTACTATTCCTATTACATTTTCTTTCAGATTTTTGCCAGTTTTTTTAATTGTAAATGTGTTCATTTTGATTAATAAAACTTATATATTTTTTTTTGTTTACAAATTTTCTATATCATTGTTAAATAAAACTTCGGAAGTTCGCGATTAACTGTCCGTTTAGATCAGTCGGTTAAGACGCCGCTACTTACATTTTCAATCCTGAAATACAGAGATCGAAACAATTATAACATATCAATGTTTTTTTTATCGCATTTCCGCCCATAAGCACAAAGGCTACGTTATGCTTTTAAGAAAATTTACATGACTAATGATAAGGCAGATTATCAAATGTCACGGGCAATACGCACTAACCGAGTTAAAGCAAAAGCACATCTTTACTGTTGACGGTTGAATAAAGAAAGGCGAAATACAAAGGTAAAGTACTAATATTCTGATTTTAAGTAGCTTTCGAATCAGCTTTTGTCATTTTGCACTTTTAAGAGCGTGTGTCTGACCTTGTCATAAAATTCAAAGGAGCTGGTGGGCAATGGCCTTTGAATACTGGCTGATTGATAACATTTTAGAGTAATTTTTATATGATTTTTTTTTTTCATGTTTAAGCTGCGAAATTGAAAAGGGAGTGAACTTTTACTAATAAAACCCTATTGTAGAGGCACATGCTTCGTTAACTTGATGCAGATATTTTTTTTTCAAATTTGCTAAACGTGTTCAGGAAGGTAGAATAGATTTATGCAATGAATAAATATAAGGATGTTTTAACCGACATATAAAAGGAAATCAAAAAGGCGTTCCATTCTCGAAAATACGTTTCTCTAGAAGAACGTAAATAAATAACAGATAAAATAACAACATAATTTAACAAAATGAAACCTTGTAAAACCAATGCTTTTGAAAGTAATAAGGAATGATTGCATCCTAATACTCAATCAATTCTACTGTAACAAACGCGGTGAAGGATTGACAAACTTTACAAAAATAATACTAATCAGCCATTATGACAATATATAACGAATAAATTAACGGTGATAATGTGTCAACTAATAATTGTATTGGATCTTTGCTATATGCTGTTGGCACCTACTTGTCGATCATATATGCAAAACGCCGAATGCTGAAGGGGAAAAGATTTCTTTCGTATTTTTATAGTAACTATTATGAATTTGATGATTGCTCATTGATTGTTGAGATTGCGTTGTATTATTATTTTATGTAGATTTTAAACATTTACACAGATTTGACTTCTGCGTCAAGGATGCTCTTGTCAAATTTGTTAAAGAATTCATAAATATATCAACAAGTTAACGATAAACCAACGTCCATTCAAACAGATTACCAACAATTTCAAATATTAGCTGTGGTCTACGTGTGAAATGCTAGTAATAAGCAATCTTAAGTTTATGATTTACTAACTTGTATTATATATAAGATCCCTAGTTCTTTAAAAGCATATAACATTGCGATGTCCAATAGTTGTTAAGGGTCTTTATCCGTTTATATATTGTAATCAACAATGCGATTTACGTGATGATTCGTGATCTTCATTCAAACAATTATATCTTTTTTGTTTCCATTACTTGTCTTTTTTCTTCTTCGTGGCTTTTTGAGAGCATTATTTATAAATAAAAGAAGGTTTGGTAAAAGTCAGAAACCTCTTAATAACATCCCAAACTTGTTCATATATATTATCAAATAATCATGTTATTGGGTGCTATATACAAGACCATCTAACATTAATTAAAGTTGCGAAGTATATTTTACTAAAAAAAACGTTACGCTTTTCAGATTTTAGAGAAAACAATCGTGTAATCCGCGTTTAAATGTCTCGAATGCAATAATAAAAAGAGAAGCAGTCATTAATACGTGTTTGCAGCTCTTTTGTGAGGTCATGTTTGTATGTAATGAACAATCAATGTGTTTATTTTCTATGGTATTCATCTTCTTGTTTAAAGCTCATACTGTCTTTGGCGCCTTGGATATTTCATATCGGTGCTCTTTCTTGTTGACATCTATAAGACACGAGAAAAAAACAAATAGAATCCCCCTACTTTTTTGCATTTAATATCTAGTATTGTAATAATTTCCTTTTAATCTACAAACACGAGTGTTTATTGTTACTTAAAAGTTTTATTACGCAGTTGCTGCACATAAATTAAAGGCTTGCGTTTATGTAAAATATCCTTTTCGACACGGTAAATGACAAATGATGTCATCCAATATAACAAATTTCAGGTCCGCAATTCTCTAGATATACATAATTTCAAGTTTTCCTTAAATGTATGTTTAGTGTATCCCATTTACTGCAATATTCAAGCTATTTTACTTTGCAGTTTAGACAGCTAAGTACAATGTACAAAGGTTAAGCTTTACTTGCCAAGAAAGGTCTGACTACAGCGTTTTATATTCAAATGTCAACTATTTATTGCTATTCTGAATCAAACAAATATAATAACAACGAAAACAAGAGTAACGCACAACGCATACGTAAAATAAGCACGGTTGCAGAAGTTATGCATAAAGTTTTATTGATGTTGACATTAAAGTGAAATTGGGTAATGCATCCACATTCTACGGAAATTATTCTGATATGTCGTATTTATTTATTTATGTATAAATTCAGTTCTAGCTTAGCCAGTCGCAAACAAAATATTTATAAATAGTTTTAGGTGTGATTAGTGTTTATTACCAGACAAGTCCGCAATTACCACAGTGGGAACTCGGCATCATAGAATATATTTAAAGTATCAAACAGTATCAACTTTTGAAAGTATTGAGACACCAACAAATTCCATAAACATAAGAATTGAAGTAAAAGTAAATAACGTGGAAAATAGTCGCAGTGATGTAGGGCTAGCTAGCTTCATCAGTTGCTAATGGAAACTATGAAACTAAAGATAAGCTTGACAGATTCCCAAAATCAAGCACAACGTTCTACGAGATAATAAGTGTCCTCGAAAGTGCACAACACACTCGCGTACGCACGCATAGACACACACGCACACACACATACACACGCGCGCGCACAAACACGCACACTGAGAAAATTCTAGATGCAGAATATCGAAGAATGAGGGATAGCCTTTTATTCTTTAGATTACCAGAAATACAAAATGACCAAACAGTAAATGCAGCTTACATGGACCATCGAACAACCCTAAAAAAGGAAAACTTGAAAAGATAATATCAAAGTAAAAGGTTTATTAAAGGGAAATAACCAAAATATAGGTACATGTGACCAATTAGTTGGACGTCTTTCCTTTTAGTTTAAATACAATAACAAATCTAATAGACAACAAGATGCGTTATGTTCAGAGTCTATTGATCGGTTTGTTGGCACATGTGAGTTATGTTAAGTCAAGTTTCTTTTCAGAGTCGGATAGGCTTAAAACAAGGGAGACAATATCACCGCTGTTAGCTTCTCTATACTTAGAGGATTGTTCATATTGAAACTCTTTCTTTAAATATGATTTTATTTGCAGATGGTCTGGTTGTTTTTAGGGATTCGTTCGAAATGTTAATGCAATATTAGAGGTGTTCACGGTTATTATTGCAAATGGGGTTTAGAGTTAAATTAAGATAAAACCGAGATATTAGTATTTAGGAAAAGGGGTAGTGTATTAGCAAACGGCAAGTCGACTTATAATGGTTTAAGTGTCGAAGTTGTGACTGAGTTACTTAGGGAGAGATTTTAAGTATACGTGGGCTTTCGATTTGCATAACTAGTATACGAGTTACAGGCAAAAGACTTAAGGCGGTGAATACTTTAGCATGCAATTGTAAACATGTTCCAATCAGCCCTAAAAATGCGTCAGCTGTTTGATGCGTTTGCGTTTTCTACGTTGAATTAAGCATCTGAAATATGTGACTTTTCTAAGGCTAAATCTATTGAAAGAATTCTCTTTAATTTTTGTAAAAGAATGTTCAATGTAAAGGTAAATAGCAGCTCAGCAGGGCTGTATGGGGAGTTAGAAAGACGTCCACTGTATATTGTTATATATGTGAAAATAATAAAATACTGGTGAAAAGTAAGAAGTTGTCAAAATGTAATTTTAAAGAAGTGTTATAATATTTCATTAAATGATTGCTATGATGGAAAAAGAAATTAAATTGCAGCATGCAAGAATATATTAGAGATGACCATGGGTTTTGATATGAATTAGGATTTTAACTCTTAGATATTTGTGAAATTGTTTAAAAGTGTCTCTGTCGATTGTTTTATACAAGGCTGGATAGAATCTGTCGAAAGCAGCCAAGTACTAGTTGAATATAATCATGCTTTAAATACAAACCTTATTTGGATTTAGTACCTTAGGATCTACGTTTTTTTCTTTTCTCGTCTACGTATATCTGCGCATTCGTTTAGAATGCAAACAATTCGATATTCAAATAGTTATTTACCGAAAACGAGCGGGTATGTACATTTCGAAATTCAGGAGATGTTGAAGATATATCATTGTGTAGTTATTTGTCAATTGTATAATGACTAACGTAAAAAGTACTTTTAATGTAATATTTACTGCAGACTGTCTGTTCATAAGTTTCGTTGCATGATGAGTTCAGGGAATAGAACTATTACTTATTAATATTTCTCAGTTTGTTAAGCACGCATTTTAAGCGAGAACTCATCTCTAAAGCAAAATTTCTCTCCTCTTGTAAGAAAACATAAATGAATAAGTTAAAAGTCATATTGGTCTCTGCCTACATCAAGGTGACAGTATGTCACGTTGTTTGTTTTTTGTGTCATGAAAACAATGCATGTATGTACAAGTATAATGAATACATTATGTTCTGCTCTATTCTTTCGTTTACTTTCTGGTCTCGCCATCAATATTTCGACTATATTACGATTCATCAGTCGATTAACCTCAATGGGACCAAGCGCCCAGGATGGTGTGAAGAACAATTAAGGTAAGTGTGCATTTCAATACTTGTCTTGATTTTTGTTTAAAATATAAGTTTTACATAAGTAGTTACTTTCAACTTAATACAAAATCGTTATTATTTATTACTACTTTAATAAAAAATCAATATTATTTCGGCATATAACTGCTTTTTCATTTTGCCTAAAGCTAAATGTTTTATCAATATAGATGATCAACTGAAGTACTAAAAATTTCACATATTAAAATGCATTTCGATAAGAAGTATTATAAACTTTGGAGCTGGTAGGATCACAATGGAGATTTGTTATATTTAAGGCAATTCAGAATTTCTTTCTGATGTATGTTAAACACACACATTTCATTTCTACAAAAAGAACCCCAGACATTATACTTTCAAAGCGTGTGTTAATTTATGTTAATAACCCTTTGTGCATACTATATAACGCTAACGGGAAAATATCTGTCTTGTACAAGAGATAAAGGATGTTGTATTATTACTAACGATGTTTATTAATAATAAATACATTATTTCTTCTGATATACAACACTTGTTTGTCTAAAATATTACACCAACATTCCTTCCTTCTTTTAAAACATTTAATATATATATATATTTAGTTTGATCTACACACATTGAGTAGTCTCTTTTATATATCTTTCAATATAAATAATCTGTGCAGCTGACCTATAAATATTATAGCCTCATCATAGTTCTATCCGGTATTCAAGGAACTCAGTCAAAATAAAAACCAGTTATCCTTCATACATTATGAATTGGTATAAACTATGTATTTGTGATAAAATAATAGAAGGAGACCTTAGTGACAATATATCCTGGTATATAACTATGAAAATAGACAACAATTCACATGGAGGAAGAGAGAAATCATTGAAAATGTATAACTGGCTATTTTGTGTTTTAAATACAACTATATTAACTCATTATTTTTCCAAGCGACATAAGACCAGCTATCACCCAAAACACCAGGCATATTTCTATTTCACTTTTAATCAGAATGACTGATGAACGAGAACCAGGATATTGGAAAGTCAGCAATACACTTTTAGAGAACACATCACATGTACATGTTATCAATAGTGAACAACGATTGAATAAAATCATGAATAAAGTTGATTCTAGTTAACAGAAAAACGGCTATACACTTATCCTGCTTTACCGAATAAAAAGTTGGAGCAACTAGCCTTTTCTTCTTATTCTTTGCTACCACTCGCTACTTGCTATATAGTCCGGCAGCTGGATATGGTAACCGCGCACCAACCCGCCAACCGCCACCTCCCCTCCTCCCTAGTCTTTTTTTCATGGGTAGAAAAATGTTCGTTAGGGTGTCTAGAAACAGAATCTCTTATGTACTCAAAACTAAACTCATTTGGGCCATATGAAAAACAATGGTTTCCATGGCAGCCATCATGAAATGTGGACAGGAGGGTATGTTTAGAAAAATGCTAATAACTTTTCCAAGCATTTTATGTATTTGTGGTTATTAAATGGCCATTATGACCATTTGTTAATAATGCAAACTAGCACTAATGAATATTCATACACTTTAATGAGAATCTAAAAATAGACTTTATTTTTTTGAAATATTGATTCTATTTGTTTCATTTAAAAGCAATTTTCAAACAAACTCAACAGTTTTTAAAGTTAAATACATACCACTACTTGGTAAACAGATGTTGGTATAAGTTTCATATGATTTGGTTCACTTTGTGATTTTAATGATATTTTTTATATATATTTTCGTCAAAATCTTTCTTATTTGATCTCAATGCACAAATTGGTTAGACTTCTGCTTATAACTAACCATAACTTTAAAGAATACGTGTCTTGTTTCATTCATTCAGTGGAGGCTATCACTAAACTTAGATTTGAAATAATTAATTATGCAAATAAGCTAAAATGAATATTCATATATCTTAATAACAATCTAAAACTAGACATAAAGTTGATTAGATTCTTTTTATTTTAAAGCAATTTAAAAAAAACCTTAACAGTTTCTAAAGTCATACACATGCCGCTAAAAGTCCCACACATGTTGGTCTACGTTTCTTATAATTTGGTCCATTTTGTGATTTTTTGTTTGTTTTTGGATTTTAAAAAAAATCGTCTAAATTTTGCTCATTAAATCTTAATGCATATTTTGGCTAGAAGTCTGCTAATAACTCACCATAACATTGCAGAAGAATTTTTATATGGTCTTTAAATTGTGGCTATCACTAAACATAGTTTTGAAATTAATAGTTCTGCAAAATCAGACAACCTGAATATTCATATATCTTAATAAGAATCTAAAAATAGACTTTAATATGGAAAAGTTTATCCATATTTAAACAAAATGAACAAACTTAAAAGTTAAATAGACACCTCTCTTAGTCTGATACAAGATGATTAAAGTTTTGCATTAATTAATCAACATGTATTTTATATAGTTTATGACTTCATGTTTAATTTCTATGGAATTTTAATCATTGAGATTAACCGCAGACATATTATCATATATTATTTGACTAACCAAGGTCACAAAGCATACAACATGCCAAATAAAATGAGTGTGTATAAAATATATTTTAATATTTGTTATGAAGAAAACATGACAACTTGTAGAGATTTAAACAAAAATCTATGCAAAACAAAACGTAAAATCGTATTAATTAAATTTCTCATTAAATGTGGATTAATGTTGTTCAAAGGAAACGAATCCAATCTCATATGATACAATTAAAGGTGTTAATTGACTCATGGTGTGTGTGTGGGAAAAGCAATATGTTTATTGATTGCTGACTGGTCTTGTAAGAAGTACGAACTAACAATAAATGGTGTAAAAGTGGCCGTATAATGCCGACGTAAGTAGTGTTTTAAGAGAGAAAAAAATGTGTATGTATTCTTTAACATCCTCCTCCATGACTTTGGAGCTTCTAAATATTTTTTATCTTAACTCCTTAAATATCATTTTGCAATTCACTCTTAAATGATCCAAACTGTGCCTCCAAACAAGCCGATAATCCTATTTGTCTCTAATGTAAGTCATGCTTGACCTTTCAGTTTGTGAGAGATGGGAATTGTCCGTGATTGTCATAATCATACTCTCTCAGCTTAATAGATATCAGACAACATTTTAAGAAAACACAACATGTACAGGACAAGATGATAAGTTTATCTTTAAATCAAGATTGTGACAAACACTTTGTTAATTGGGCATTTTTCTTGGTGGCGGCAAACTTCAGAAGGATCAAAGTAAATGCGGTGTCTTTTTCGTGAACTCTTTTAGCCCTTTTAAACATGGCCGATGTTTGATTCTTCATAGCTTCTCAGAGATTTCAGTTAATAATAGAAATTTTCTTAGTGCAATTTAAGCGCAATTTTATCGAATCTTATGCATACGTAAAATTAACAAGAATATATCGAAACATATAATGCCGACGACTATTGACTACACACACGCGTTGTTAAACTAAGTAACGAAACATCTGTAAATCAGTGGCATAAACATAAAGTAGACAGAGGCTGTATGAAGATATGAAACAATGACATTTTTGCTGTCACTATGCAAATGTGTACTGTAATTTTGCCTTATTCACAATTCCTCTTTTCTTTTAAGACTGAAATAAATTTATTTTGCAATGCTAAGTTGAGTACGCTTACATGTTGTTGACATAAGAAATTTGAATTTGTTTATATTAATATAACTTTGCTGTTGATAACTTATTCCTCACGAAAATAGGCACAGACAGGCCGGCATATAGTGTACTTTAAGGTGGCCCAAAAAGTGCAGTTTGATTACATTTTTAGCTCTGTTTTCCCATCGATCGTCGATTGCATATAAAGAAAAAAATCGCTTAGCGCATTTTAGCAAACTGTCATTAGCGTATCATTAGATCAGTTCAAGAAGTCGTTTTGCATAATTCTGCAAACTAAGCAAGATAACCCAGGAGATAACGTATTAGTTACAACTAAAACTTGTCTAATATGACAAACAAAACAGTATTGATACGAAGCAACCGATGCACAGATTAAGCCTTATTGGGAAGTTGAACCAAACGATATGGAGCTTTCAGTAAATGTTATAAAACATTATAAAACATTTTTCAAAAGATCGTCCACTGGACATTCGGTAAAACAAAACATATTCATCATTTTCAAATTGGCTATGCTTTCCTCTATACTACACCTTTGAGTTTCTGCAAAACACATATTACTTTATCTCAAAGCCCTTTCTTAAAAATAGAACGTTTAAGCGTCGTGTTTCCGTACACTGTTCTGTTTAATAGGGCGAAGTACAGACAGACCGACAAACATAGAGACATGCACAAAGAATTGGGAATTACATAATATGCTTTTCAGTTGAGATACAGTTATGTGACTTAATTAAATGTTTTCAATCTGACAGAATGCATCCGGATGCATAAAGTACGCGATATCAATGATATCAAATGCTATTTGACATGAAACTGCACAGCGAAAAATTGTTTTTATTTAATATATAACAGTTTTGCCAAGCATTAATAGCACGCAAATATAACTAAGTGTTTGAGGCAAAAAGTATAAAACTGCTTTGTTGTTAAATGAATTTAATCTGAGGCAAGCTGTTGATTCCATTACTTATGAAGTTAAACGTTATGACTATAGACCTTTCCGAAAACATAATTTATCTGCCCTTACATTTTGCTCTTCAATTGAAATTTAACTTCCGGAAAACGCGCACCTGTTACTTCCTGGTAGTAAACTCAGCCAAATGTGAACGCCCACATTACTTGGTTCATTGAAGCTAAGTGTAAAAATTTCCTGCTTATGTCGCGGAAGTCCGCAGCAAAAAACATTTCTGTCTCTTTCTAAAGGCATAATATTGATCTTAATTTTTTGCTCACATTTGCAATGGGAATGAATAACATTCTTTTGCATCTTACGTACACAAAGTTATCCGCAATACTGGTGTGTTCTATGCTATTGACATGTTGATTTACAGATGTTTCGTTACTTAGTTTAACAACGCGTGTGTATAGTCAATAGTCGTCGGCATTATATGTGTCGATATATTCTTGTTAATTTTACGTATGCATAAGATTCGATTAAATTGCGCTTAAATTGCACTAAAAAAATTCTATCATTAACTGAAATCTCTGAGAAGCTATGAAGAATCAAACATCGGCCATGTTTAAAAGGGCTAAAAGGGTTGACAAAAAAGACACCGCATTTACATTGATCGTTCTGAAGTTTGCCGCCACCAAGAAGAATGCCCAATTAACAAAGTGTTTGTCACAATCTTGATTTAAAGATAAACTTATCATCTTGTCCTGTACATGTTGCGTTTTTCTTAAAATGTTGTCTGATATCTATTAAGCTGAGAGAGTATGATTATGACAATCACGGACAATTCCCATCTCTCACAAATTGAAAGGTCATGCATGACTTACATTAGAGACAAATAGGATTATCGGCTTGTTTGGAGTCACAGTTTGGATCATTTAAGAGTGAATTGCAAAATAATATTTAAGGAGTTAAGATAAAAATAGTTAGAAGCTCCAAAGTCATGGAGGAGGATGCTAAAGAATACATACACAATTCTTTTCTGTCTTAAAACACTACTTACTTCGGCATTATACGGCCACTTTAACACCATTTATTGTTAGTTCGTACTTCTAACAAGACCAGTCAGCAATCAATAAACAAATTGCTTTTCTCTCACACACACACACCATGAGTCAATTAACACCTTTAATTGTATCATATGAGATTGGATTCGTTTCCTTTGAACAACATTAATCCACATTTAATGAGAAATTTAATTAATACGATTTTACGTTTTGTTTTGCATATATTTTTGTTTAAATCTCTACAAGTTGTCATGTTTTCTTCACAACAAATACTAAAATATATGTTATTTACACTCATTTTATTTGGCATGTTGTATGCTTTGTGACCTTGGTAAGTCAAATAATGTATGATAATATGTCTGCGGTTAATGTTAAAAGTAGTTGCCTTGTGCGCTACCGTAGTTACCAAACCTCGCTGTAGTTAGCAGCGTTTTTTTAATTTTCGCTTTTTGTTGTGTGTGTACACATGCACATAATTGTATGTAAAAATAAAATTTTATCATGAAACTATATTTGAATGTTTCTCTTTTACTCGTTCACCATGTTATTCGTATAATTACGTTAAATATATAACATGTACATTCTGATCGTTTAATAAACATATAAACTGAATATCAATAACTGTTCAAGAAAGGTGAACAATGACAACACATACCTTTTATATTTAATAGTTCAAAACAGCCATGGCTGTAAACCGACAACAAAGATAATTTTATTTAATAACATCCTGGACCTATGTGCATCATAGTGCGAAATATCTGGGTAGCGAAACATATATCATCCGACATGTTTATCGCCATTATATAATAATCAATTCGATCTGCGCCATTACTCCGTTTACGATGCACAGAATGGTCCGATTTTGACAGCTTTCCCACACCTTTAGCTCGGAGACCAAGTTACGCCTTCTTCTCTGTCACTTGTTCTTTTTGAAAATGCAAATAGTCTTTCAATTTGACTATCGAAAACTGATCTATCATTGAATCACTGATAAACTTAGAATTTTCGTCTGTTTCTTTCGCCATCTTGCCAAAAGATTTACTAACCAGAGCCGAAGCTTTTCGAATGTTCGACTATTAAAGGGGCGTAACTCACTTTTGGGAAAGGTTTTACAGTCACACTGAAAAGATAAAAAAAGAGAATTATGATCTAGACACATTTCGTTTTTGGAAGTCTCAAATATAAAGCCAAGGTAATTGCAAAACTTACTTTAATTTCATAACATTTTATGAAAATGAGGCGATTTATAACTTAAAACTCATCAAATTCGAAGCAATCGAGTCTAAGCATCTGCAAATAATTTATAATAAAATGGGCCTTTTCTATATTGTTCTACTCAAACAAAACTATCCAACGAGTTCCTTATATTAACATTCAAAATGCATAAGTTGAATATTTGTTACACTTACGAATGATAAATGACTATAATTATAAATATAATTAGGACTGGCACTTACAAACTATATCACTCTGTCTCTTTTTCTCTTTTTTTGTTTCGTCATTAGAAATATAATTAAAATGGCGACTTTCATTACTTTATTTGTTGAAATAAGTGTAAATCTAATAAAAAATCAGTCTTATATCTATGTCTGGTAGATTTAGGTCAAGACAGTAAGTACGTCGTGTTCAGTTTCTTCCGAAATTAGGTACACCTTAATTATTTGTATTATCATAATACTATTATGTATTAGGCATGAGACTGATCAGGGAAATCTGAGCCAGCACTGGGTTCCATTTATATCCATGAACTGTGATAAGAATGTACACTTGAGCAACAAAATAACGCATTTCTCTTTGTTTTCTACGAACTCTGGTGGGCCGCCACTATTTGCCATTATTGATTATTTGTATAACCTAATGTTTGTTATATTAGTACACAATTAAATTCAAAATTGTATTGCACTAAACTGTTACGTCTTTGTGGCAACAATTAAACAATCATAATTTGTTTATCTGAAGGTGTGGTCGCGTGTTTGCTAAGCCAAGTTTAATTGTCGACTAATCATAAACCAATTAAAGAATAATGTCTTTAAATCACCAAGATCGGCAAATCAGGTTAAAAAAGCGGCATTATACAAGTTATTGTCTTTGCAAAATTGAATATCTGCCATACGTGAATATCACATCCGTAATGATGTCTTTCTAGTGACGTTAACTTAAACATTCGCTTGAAAAAGGCTGACACATGGAAAAGTGCAAAAAGCACCAAGACGAAAAACTTGCATGCACGTCTATATCCTTGTCTGTTACTATATTAAAATTTAAGTACATATAATTTCTGTAATAATTATAATAGGACATTGTCAATTTTTGTACAGGTGATCTACTCCTGAAAATATATTAGGAGAAACCCAGATTTAGGATAGTTGTCTTTGTCCGGACCTCATGGTCGTAAATAATTAATTCAAGTTGAAATTCTAAATGTACATAGTTTTTTTTTCATTACAAAACCAGCGCTCTTGGATAACCGCTTCAAATATATGTAAAACAAGGAGATGAAAGAGGAAAAGAGCAAATAAATGACGTCAATGATTTATTAAAACTTATTTATTAATAACTGCTTTCATCCAATAAACTTATAAGACTTATATTAACACCCGTTTAATTTTCATGAACTTAAGTTGGCCGTTACTACGATAAGTCGAGAAGAAAATTATTCGGAGCTTCTAGGTTTGTATCGAAAATGTTCGAGTCGCGTTTATAGTGGACTCATCCTTGCAAAAACAAATCCAACATGTTGGCCTGCAACCGAAATAGTCACAAGTCGGTAAACAACTACTAACTACTGGTCTATTGGTTACGAATACAACTAACGGCTATACGTTTAGCGTAAAGTAATGCTTTCTTTAGATCCAATTTATTTTACAATCTAGTGCAATAACGTTGTATTTTTTTAATTTCTTTGTTTAAACGGTGGCGTCTACATCGATTTTGCGACTACAAGAACCGGAATATTGATTCTCTCAGTAAGAATATTGACAGAAAACAGTAATTAGTAATAATGTGTTTATTACACGAAAGACTGGTGGACCTACTTAAAAACGTCATATGAATCGAGTTTTCATTCACTATTGAAGAAAATGCAATCAAGACTCAATTCTGCATTAATACATTTACTACGTACATCTACGATATAGTTCATTTGAAGCAAACAATGTCCGACAAAAACAACAACAACACACACAAAACCAAAACCAAATAGACCAGAGCCATAAGGCGACGTGTTTCCAAAATGATACAAACGGACGTCCACGACCAAGTAAAATCAATATAGCGACTTCAAGCTTTTTGGTAAAAGAAGACACATGTCTGGGTAGAGCCACCGCAGGTTAGCTAGAAGACCTTCCCACATTTAGTCGTTTACCGGACTCGAACCCACGTGGTGAGAATCCTGACAGGGCACAAAGTTAGGTCGTTTTTCCAATTATACACGAAAGTGTAACGCGAACGTGCAGCGCAAACTTAAAAAAATAAAACAAACGATTTTCTATTGTTAGTATTCCATATCGGCGTCAGTGGAATGTGAGCGTGATGCAAATCAATACATGTAGCGATTTTTCACGCTCACAGACGCATTCGCGGACGAGAAATCAAGATGAAAGGTCCTCTATCCAAGACTGAGGTGACTGAAAGGGTCGTAGAATTTATCAGAAAATCCCCTGTATTGTATGAACAGTCGCCTAAAGTTTACAGATACACATACATCAATATATTGATAATATTTCTCCTCCGCTAACCATGTTTGCATTTGTGCTTGTGTGCATGAAGATATGGGAAACCACCCAAAAGTGTCAGAAACGGCGACAATTTATCTAATGTTTTAAACATATTCCGTTTTTATTTTTTATACAAACCCCGGGTGTAGATTTTTTTCTTTAAAAATCGTTCCGTTGTGGTGTATTGAAGTCTGTAGAAATCCAAATATATCTCTTCAGTGTAAGTGTACAATCATAAATATCACTTGATTCGTTCATAATTATCACAGACACAACCAAAAGACACTCATGACATTATTTGATATCACAAACGTTTTCACAAATATTCACATAACCTTGGAAGAAAAGGAATCATATAGTGTTTTACAAATCATTATTTTAATCACAAACGATTTAATAAAATCTTTATCACAAATCAATCAAAACATTGTTGGAAACTATAATTTTATTTTAAATAACAAACACTATACACAGATTAAAGGCACTCAAACGGAAAAAAATACAACACACGTATCGTTAGTTTTTGATTACACACAGACCTGAAACGTCTTTGACATGGAGACGAAACTTACACAATGGACCGTTCTGCGATTTGTACCTCACTCCTCCAACTCTTGATTTTTGCCAGTTTTAAATCACGCCTACCACAAATGGCCACAAACAGTATCACAAACAAAGTGTTGTGTGTGTGTGTGTGTGTGTGTGTGTGTGTGTGTGTGTGTGTGTGTGTGTGTGTGTGTGTGTGTGTGTGTGTGTGTGTGTGTGTGAAGTAGCCCATCCATTCACCACGTGTTTAACACTTGCGCACTTATTGGATAAGCAGTTTTTTTGCAAACAGGCTTCACCAACCCGCTGGGCGCGGTCCGTCGTTTTGTTTCCTTGAAAAAAACAACAACACGAAAATAAAACAAAATCATACAGAAGTAAACAATGTGCAAAAAGATATCTAATTTACTTAAGAAATAAATTTTTAATTTCCCTTCTTTAGATGAATATATATTTAAGGACAACGAATAAATCCACATCGACATATACTTAATTACCAGAAAAACAACACTTATCCGACATATACGATAAAATATGTTTGACCGACTTTGGGTTTGTATGAAACAGAAACTGAGTTATGATCATTTTGTCAATTGAACATCGCTTTTTAAATCACTGAAAAGTTAGTGATGAAGGTGTTCATTCTGCCCTTTGGCACTTTTAGGACATTAAAAAAACTGCTGAACAAATAAAAACTATCGATGGTAAAATTGGCAATTCAAAGCAAAGTGTTCACGTTTTATGTAAAGATTAGCATGTAGAATCTTTGATGTTTCCTCAAGTTATTTGGGCTTTCGTAACGTACGAAGAAATTGACATCTATACATTGATATATTTTTTGCTTATGTTGCATGTCATGAGTTTGCTTCAATCGCATTTCAACTGTAAAGACAAAGGGTACATTAGGCTATTAAGAAACTTTACATAACTAATGAAAGTTATGGGGCCAGTTTTAACCGCAATATAAACGAAAAGCGAAAAACAAACCTTTCTCGAAAATGATACGCTTTTCCTTTACAACGTAAATAACTGATAATACAACAAAAACATAATTAAAATATAAATTTTATCAAACGTTCGGTGACAATGGACGATTGTAAATTTCAATAAGGTTGGATTACGACCTACTGTTCAATTGATGCTAATGTTAGTTACATGGTGAACAGTTGACAAACTTTACTAAAACAGAGAACTTAACTGACATAAGCTGACATTATGGCAATAGGATGATTTATAACAAATAAATTAACGGTGATAATGTGTCAACAAATTAGGGTCTAACTGTATTGGACAATTGTCGTTAAAATATACAAACATGGAGGTCTTCGTGTTTGTTCATTGAATATTTTGATTCTCATGAGTGCCTATGAAAAGTATTGCTGTGTAGATTTTAGAATGGTTTGTACACTGACTTGACCTCTTCGTCCGGGATGAAATACATGCCCTCTCCAAATATGTCAGGAATATGTGTGCATCAGTGGCCGGACTTTTTGTTTATATATTTCATTAAATAAATATCACAAAAGAGTCGATCGAAAGATATATACAGATACTTGAAAGATTTTCACTGGTGAGGTCAACAGGTGATTTGCTCATGTTATAAAACTTTACAGGCTTGCGTCACTAGCTAATATTATTATGATCTTCAGTTGTTTTTATAAAATCATTTAAGAGTGAGATTTTCAATATACTAAGTATACATATAGTATATATAAGTAAAATAAAAGCCTCATGGTTTGACATACAGTACATACAGTAAAATAACCATTTATGTATATATTTAATTAAACCAATTAAAATGCTGGGTTGAAAATAGCATCGCATGAACACGTTGACAACACTGAGGTAAGACTATTATTAAAACTGTGTTTTTATTATAAAACGTGTAACATATCAAATCCCAAATATCAACCAGACTATTGCCAATGGTCTGACTATTCGAGTGAGGTGATCAGCAATTTAAAGACACGAAAATCTGACGGCATTTGCAAATCTTTTTGACAGAAAGGTTTTGCTGTTTTTGGGTAGGTTTGTTGTAAGGCAAAAATGATAATTGTTGAACAGGACCCCAAAGGCGACCTTCGATGCTTTGCATCAATGAGCTCTTATAATATTTTGTATTTTATCCTACAACTAGTAATACAATCAGCACTTCTGGTGGATTTGGTCAATAGCTATCAAAAAACTACTTTGGGACAGTGCAAGTTCAGTTTATAGCCAACCTTTCACACTTTTAATTCATCTACCAGACAAGCCTGCAATCACTAACTTTATGAGTATTGAACTAACAACGATTGAAGTAAAAGTGTATCATGTGGAAAAAGGTCGCAGTGATGTAGAGGTGGCCAGCTTTATCATTTGATTTTGAAAACTATGAATAATAAATGAATCGCAACGATATTAATAAAATCAAGGACACATTTGACAAATTCTACAAATCATGCAATGCATTCAACGAGATGACAAGTTTCCTCTAAAGTACACAAAAATCTGCCAAATTTCTTGATACAAAATATCGAAGGCTGAAGAATAACCCAGTCTCCTATAGATAACCGGAAATACAATTTGATCAAACAGTAAACGCAACATTCATGACACAATCGAACTAGTCGGAGCATCCAAGTAAAACAACAAGAGAATCGAGGGATAAGAATATATAAGACAAAGTCCTATGAGCATTGCAACATATACAACAATTGACAAGACACAGGACCATTTAACACCAAGAGCAAACCCGACAGTTACCACCTTGGAACGGTCAGTCGGCAATATGGATCGACTGGGGTGCTCTTCATGTTTACATTATATTAAATACTTATTTAACGTTGTCTACTTACCATATTGCATTAGAGATGGAATCCTGTTTTATTATTATCTGCTTTTGGCTATAGGAATAGAAGAAAGAATACCTTAAATATAATTACATACAATAAAATAAACTCAATCATAAGTAGATACTCGAATACCATAACGCATATCCAAGTACATACCCTCTCACCCAGGATCCTTTTTTACGATTAATTGCACATGAATCTAGCGTATACTCATTGATTATGATAGTGCAATGAACTTTCAATTTTACGTATGAAAGCACTTTCCACCATAAGTCATTAAACTTTTAAGGTTTTCCAAATTCAGACAAAAGATCCAGATTAATACAATGGGTAAATCAACAACCTGCAAACATTATTTTTATCAAAGAGACTTCTTTTACACTATAACTCACACGTGTTTTATAAGGCGTTAATCGACTAGATTTCCTGTGAAAGTAATTGTCCGATTACTGTTGGCTGTTCGATCTTTATTAATATTTTCCTTATGTTAGCTAATTACCATATTTCTGAAATAAAAGACAAATCAGAACCAAAAATTGTATTTTTGAACACAATTGACAAATTGAAATTTATCAAAACAACTTCAGAGAGAATAAGAATCAGGAACACAAATACAAAAATATTGGAAACCAGTCTTTTCGCTAATATCATACATTTATTAGTAGAAGACCATGCTACTTCCTTTTTCCACTGAGCACCACCATTGGTCTTGATTTTAGTTTAAATATTTTAATAAATTTTAAAACAGTATCTACTTTAAATTTTAAACAAAAATCTTGTTTAGTTATTAATACTTTAATATTAAAAATCATTATTACTTCAGTAACTAACTGCTTTATCACTTTAACTAATTCTTAATTTGTTATCCTTATAGATGATCAATTGAAATATAAAACAAACTCATATAAAACACATATATAGTGTTTCTCGGTATGAATATATACAAACTTTGGAGCTGGTAAAATCACGAATGGTGATTGGTTATATTTAAGGCAACGCAGCATTTCTCATGGCTGTATATCAAACACACTCATTTTATTTTATTATACATTCAAATCATTTGTAAATTTATCTTTATACATGTATTACTTTTTGCATAATATATGACACTTAATGGAAGACCTGTGAGCTATACTTAATATAAGTAATCTTAATTCTGATACTGACGGTGTTTATTTTTTATAAGTACCTAGTTTATACTAATATACATCACATGCTTGTCTGACAAAAGCTAGACATACCATATGTCGCTTTGTAAGAAATCAAATTATTTGGGGTAATAGATATGTTAAGTATAATGGACAACGCTTACTTTTTAAGAACTGGATAGATTTCGGAATTGTCCTTATAAATAATGATCCAGCGAAGGGACAGTTGACACAATACATATATGATCGATAATTTAAGACAAGACCGGGCATTTTTAAAGAATCGTACCCTCTCATTAGTTCTAAAAGGATGTTCTGACCTGATACAAAAAACTTCTTCTATTAAAACAAAGATTTATACTGAAACTGTTGTTAAACTCAAAAGCCAACAGATAAAACATGACAAAGAAAGACATCTAGTTTAAAATGACAAACACTTCGATAAATCTTACATTCATTCACAAGATCTGGACACACGTGTGTAATATACATAGACATATACTCATGGCACTATAAAATGCATTAAGCAAGTTCATAAATAAAGTAAAACAGTTCAAGTACAAACTACGTCATAATCCCATCCTACAAATGCAAACATTTTAATTCGAACTTGACATCATCTCCTTTATGCCTTTTCTGAAATGAAGTAGAATATTACAATAATTTCTTTAAAACATGTACCGTCTTACAAACCTTTAGGGTAAACGTTAATAATACATTTTAATAGTGCAACATAGCGAAACGTCTTAACCAACATAAATGTATTATTATAAATTACAAAATAGATACACCAGACTATAATATGGTTAATACAGTATTAAGTCGTAAAGGGTACATTATTTACAGAATGTATACTATAGGTGGTAGAAGGAAGAATGTAATTGATATATAAAACCATCTTTTAGTATATAAATATATTTTTGCAATATTATTTCATGCAATTCAACAAAACATTTTTGAAAAACCTTTTGAACAAAATTAATATTAAAATGTGTAAATTGTAAATGCTCTCACTTTCTTTTGAATTATTTAAATCCTATCAAGAACTGAATGTTTTGAATACTAATTACATATCCATAACTTTGTTAAAACGTTTTGCTTTCTATTTTACCCGTGTTTGTATATATAAATATTTATGAAAAAACGGATGGTAAAAAGCAATCCAAAATAAACGAAACTTAAGCGACGAATGGCGAGATGCTTGCTAAGGCTTCGCTTGATGGTTTATTTCAATATGAAGAAGCAGAAACCAGGCAAAAAAGTAAAGTTCGTCGGAAGAGTTCTGTTTGCCAACGAGGAACACAAACCATCATCGCCATGAGGCGGTCAAGAAGAGCATCTCCGTATTGACATTGTTGTTATTAACATAAAAGTTTTAACTCAAAACACCTAAACATAATTTGCTATCAAAATCTCATGTCAACCTAGACTTAAATTTAGAACATTAATTTGGAAATAAAACACCATGCGCACGACGTGGTAAACATTCCGGTACAATATATTTTACTATGAAAATCATTTTCTGATCAAATGATTGTTGTAGAAAGAAACCAGAATGGTTTAATATGATAAAACTGATATACAACACTATTGTCCCTTAATTTAGACATATGTTTCACCATTTAATAATTAAAGCAATGAAGATAACCAGGATGTTAATATTTAAACCTCTCTTCAACAAGTTGAAGATTTGTATGCCAAATTCGCAACTGAAGATGTAAGACATGTTGTCTTTCAATAAGCTAATTCCGAACTTTGTGGAAATAACGGACTTACAGCTAAAATTTTAAAATTTTCTGTTGATTGTAGATCAAATTTTCTCTTTACATTATCCAATAAGATATCACATGACGCTTCGTTTCCAGATATTTAAATGAGGGAATGATGGTGTCAATCTTTAATTTGGGGAGGGGGCGGGGGCACATGAGACAAGAACTTGAATCACTTTAATAATACTCATTAAAATGTATTTTAAATTGTTTGTAATAAGATTATAGATTCGTCAACTAAACACGTACCAATCATACATCAACAACTCGGATTTCTAAAACGATATTCGATTATTCCCCAGGTGTTTTCGAATCATATTTTGATTTCTTCTTTTGAAATACAAATGGCAAGATTATCAATCCGCCACTATCCTGTTTATAGTGAAAGACCAAAGGGCATAGTTTACTCGGTCAGTAGTAATTTACAAGAGAATACTGCCAATTAAAATTGCTAATAATGGTGGGAACAATGTCACGGTTCCTTAACAATTATTGTTATTATAAGGAACATTTTAACTCTTATAACAAAACTTATACAGTAACCAATAAACGTTAAGATGGCCTGCAAAGCCGCGTATGATTAACGCATTATTAATTAGTCACCTTAATATCTTTTTGTTGCGTGTTGTTCTTCGTACAATAACATTTACAGTTTAAAGACATGTTGCGTAAATAATGACTTATTTGTATTAACATATGACTTGTTAAATTTAACGTGCTGCTTACGTTGCTTTTTAATGTTAACGTACCGATTTAATAAGACCATATTATAACTTGAAATAAATTTATATGAAATTTTTAAAACAAGTAAAAATAGCTCACAATTTTACTATTTTGCATTTCTAAACGCAAACGATGTATAACCACAAACAGTCTTTTATGTTCTTGAACTAATCTTTTAAATGACATTAATATGTAAAGGAGAAATTAAAAAAAAAACAGGATGCAGGTGATCGACTGTAAGACAATTAGGCAAAAACACGTATGCTTTATTAAGTGAAAAAGTGTACAGCCAATTAACGGTCTTGACTGGTTGGTGGTTCGATTGATGTTAAATTGTGATTGGATGATAATCGCTAAGAGTATCAAATGGACGTTATAATGAATGTTGCACCATAGACCTTCAGGTTTGCATCAGGTTGATATAGTTTAAAATGTAACACTCACTTTGCAAATCATTTTTTGTTCCTTAGTTGAACTGTTATGGGGATACCCGTATTTCTACCCTCACTAGCCTAATAAACCTAGGGTAATTAAACAATATTTTGGTCACTAGCAGACATAGTGACCGAATGAAACCGTATTGTATGACAAGAAAAAGGGCAAAATTAAGATGAAAAATTGCAGATTAAATCTTTTATCCACATTATCTTACTAAGATTGAAATGATTTGCAATGCACGCACACTATCCTAATTTTGTTGATCATTTTTTTCCGCGTGACTTCATTGGCATACAGTCATGAGTTTTTTTAATTATTTTATTGTCAATTATGTGTATCAACTACAGAGAAGGTGAAAATACTTTCTGTCACATATACTTTGTTTCTAAAATGTGAATACACCGATATGTGTCGATTGCATTGTGCTATATTTAGTTTTGCAAAAGTCTTTAAAACTCTAGAAAAATATTAGGACGACGTTCTCGATTGCGTACACTCTTTGTTAAAGCGTTTTACGGTCTCTACCTCTTTCTATCGGCCTTTTATTATTTGCGGTTTAATGTACCAGTTACATGGCTTAACATTAAAGCCTTCACTTAAACCGTTGAGTTATTATTTGAATTCAGGTGCTGAAGTAAGAATGAGTTAAGCAACTTAAACTATTACAAGGCCAACTGCCTCACGTGGTGCAAATTCGAGCCTCTGTTTTAATATCTTTGGATTCGACTTGTCGTTATCTTAACGCCCGTCTTAAGCTAGAATAATAAGAGACTTAAGAAAGAAATTCTCATTCCCACTGAAAATACAAGTGCATTAAAAAGACAATCAGGCAAGAAAAGAGTTATATTTTAATCTGAGTAAATCTTAAAGAACAACCAGAATGCATAACTAGAAAATGTGCATTATTAAATTATTGAAACGGGACGCGTATCATCTACACGTACGTACTAGCCTAATTTAAATGTGTTATCCAAAAGTTTGCTTATTTTAATTATATGTAACAATAGGTTATCCCTACTTGTGGCAATTTCACATTATTTTTGCATTAACTCATACCCAAGACTCTGTAAAGATGGTTTTGAACACAACCTCAATTATTAGACAATACAAAAGGTGAACTGTTTCGATATAAATATTTTTTTTCCAAATTAATAAATAAGCAAAAGTGGATTTCTGCTAAAAAGTTATTGACGTAAGTACGGATAACGTGGATGATGATGTATTGTAATTTGAAAACTAAGTGGTCAAGTGGTTTTCTTAGATATAAACTTGCTACCTATACAGCGTGGCTCGGATAATAACACGTGTTTGAAATGACGAGTTTGGCATTTTGCTTCACTTTTCACATTCATGCAGTACAGCAACATTTCGCGGGAAATTTTTATTTAACAATTACGCATTTGGTTGTTCGCGTCCAAACTGTTGGATACCACTTTAAAGTGCTAAATGAGACGGGTCGTATTTATTCAATTAAGAACAAACCCAATTCTAATCGTATTGTACACTATATGTTATGGCCTTGCGCTCATACCCTACTTTTGTGTTCAGTGCGCTAGGATAAATAAAGGCCTCGGACTTATTGACCACAGAATGTGAAATTGAAACATTTAACATCAAAACGAGTCTGTGGAAGGGGTCACGGTAACCTGCGCATACGACCAGCATCTGCTTGGTACAGCATCCCAGCTAGTAAACTAGCCCCGTGTCCATTCTTGTAAAACCCTCTGTTAGCGTCACGTGATCAAGACACGTGGAGTTCTTTAGTAAACATTTAGTGAAAGCGTGAGTAAAACCATGACTCAATACAACACCATACAATACATTTTTATTGCATATAACAAAGACATGTTCATAGGAATACAATATCATGCATCTCAGCACAATTGACATGAATCATTTTCAGAGGAGTAATGGTAAAATAAATAAATGTAATAATATGTGGCAATACTGTCATTATAAAATTATTCTAAATAAGTCAGCATGATAAATATATTTACTTAAATTATTTATAATATTAACAGATGTATTTGACTTAAGATTTATAATTTTATGCAGCGTGGAAAATAAATGTAAAATAACATGGTCTGATATACTTTTTCTTAGATTTGAATATTTTGAACAGATTGAGATAAAAAGATATTCATTTTCTATTTGATTAAGGTGACAGTTTTGGCAATTTTTGTTTTTTCTTGGCAAGTTTATTTGTCTTCCTGTTTCTAAGGCTAAATTATGTGAACATGTTTTAGTTAAGATAATGCTATCCTATACTTGGGTTCTGCAATTATGTTTTTCAACATTGAATTAATGTTTAAATAGCCAATTAGTATTAAGTCGACGAGAATTATTTATTTGTGTACACCATTGTTGATGATAAAAATCAAGAATACGCTGTTTATGTGGGTTGTAAATCTATTTGAGTCATTTTGCCATATCATCTAGTATTCGTTTGATATTGACTCGGAATCACCACATATCATTTAAACAAAGAGAAACATGCCGTCTGCTAAGTCAACATCGTTGTTTCTTTTTCAAGTCCAAGCGCGAAAACAGGCAGCAAAAGTAGAAACTTGTGATTGTCGTTAAACACAATAAACACAAACACCGACAGCGACGTCTTCCGAAAGTGAAATAACAATTGAAATCAAACTACGAAACTGCTGTTTAACGGGATTTCTCATTTACCCAAGGGTGTAATAAAAACTTTCGTCATTCTACATTGACAAGGCACATATTATCTGTGCAACACAAGTCTACGTAGAATCACCATGCAAAACAAACTTTGTTATAGAAGCTAAAAATGAAACTACAGTTAGCGCCATGAGATCGGCATACTGGCTAGTAAAGTATCTGAAAAGATACCATACTTGAAAGCCTACCAGCAGATACTGTCAGATACCATCTTCTATTTCACAACTATTTAGCGATTTGCACAAAGACGCGAAAAGGCGAACAAATAGAAAAGGTGCTGCAAGATCACAAACTTTAGTACAAGGACCTGCACAGTGTGAGGAATTGTAATCAAATCAGTGTAGCTATATGATAAATATTAGTCTAATTAAAATCAAAATTAATTAAAATCCTTTTATGCTAGATTTTTTTTCCAGACTAACTGCATTATAATTTCAAGCATACGGGTAAAATAAATGTAAATTAAATTAATGTAAAACTATTTAGTATTATACAAATCATAAACATTTATTGTTTCATTTATTAATCACATAATTGTAATTGTATAATATCTTAAATTAAGCATACTTGACATTTGTATTACATATTCACAAGTTGTTGACACCAACTGTATTGAACATGTGACTATCTGTTATAACTTAAGATTATCTTAACGTTTTTGTGTATGTACAGATAAACAGAAATAGATCTAAACACACACACACACGCACACGAACGCGCACGCCCACCCGCACGCACACACGAACACACGCACACACACAGCTGATAGGTCATGCCCACCAATCTACACGATATTCATGTTGTGGTCAGTGTGGTCAGGAATAAAATCCTATCAGAAGGCATAATTTTTTATTTTTTTATTTTTATATGTTTATTATTCCTGAATCCCCCCTCTCCAACAGACACTGTCCAATCTAGTGACATATTGGGAACAAAAGAAAAACAATGAACAATTTTAAATACATGTATCAAACTTCGACGCTACTCCATTTAAAACATGTTGCGCTGTAAAGATTTTGATTGCGATGACATCGCCTAAGCCTATTTACAACTAAAGGTCTCTTATAGCACAGACATATACACAAAAACAAACAATGAAGCTTAAATATGGACTTGATACATTGGCAACTGTCCTTTATTATAGTTAGCAATTTAAATCTTCATTTTTCATATTGTACATATTTTGTCGGCCTTTTTGTTGACTTACCGTTCTATTTGTTTTTCGCTATTTGTACAATATCTTGACTTACTCCTTTTTCAGTTGTTTATGCTCATAGGATCATTGTACATATTCCCCCCATCGCATATCTTTGCGAATGCTACTTTCTTAATTCTATGTTAGTTTTCTTTTATACTTTTAGTAATAGGAATATATGACAAAGTCCTGTGAGCATTGCAACATATTCCAAAATTAAAAAGAAACAACACAGGACATGCAAGTCAAATATAAAAGAAAGACAAACAAATTTGTGACTATTCATTAAACAAAAAGAGACAAGCCAACAGTTACCGCCTCAGAACGGACAGTCGGCAAAAGGGACCGACTAGGGTGCTTGAGTATACTTGTTTATTATAACTAAAATGTATTAGTTATCATGATCACAAATCCCTGCGTTAACAAAACAAAATAACGTAGATATGTTATAACTGTGATACATGACAATCTTTACTAGAACATCTTCGGAATGATTCTCTAAAGTCTATGTTTTACTTTCATCCGTGATGTAATCATGATTTTATTGCGGTTTCTTATTAGTACCGCAAACTATTCCCCCCAGACCAGATCATTAACAACTTCTTTGCTACATATAACGGTTTTTCATTATATTATTAGTTCGCGTTCAAGTATACAGTGATAGGCGATTATGAGGCCTGGCCGCTAATTATCAATAGATGTTTCCAGTAAGTGTCTGGTATTACGAGTTTTAACAAAATAAATTTAATAGCTTATTAAAGGTGTTTACCTTATTCTATTACATTTCACATATTCTCCTACAAATGGCCACAAATGTCAATATTTTTCACGAATTAAACAAGTTTAATATGTTAAAATGGGTTCGTGTCTTTTGTACACTTGTAATAAGGTGGTATTTTGTTTTGCACTAAAAATTAAACATTACTTGGCTAATGTCTATGGATTTGTTAATTTGTATTTTTACGTAAAGCAGATGTGAATTTTGTCAATCTATTTAATTCAGACACTTGTAACTGAGACTGAAAAATGATTCTCCGCTGGTATTTGAAACAGAGATCTCCCCAATACCAGTGTGTTGCTTAACCCTCTGAGCTATAGAGAGGCTCTTTATGTTTATGGCAAATCTCGGATATTGGACTCTTACCACCAGGAACGATGTTGCAAATAACTAGGGGAAATTAAAACATTTAATTATATAACTTGCCCCTCAGGAGTGACATAAAGCAGTGATATAAAATCACGTTAATCATAGCACGCGTGTTGTTTTGTACCAAACGCCTTATTTGCAAACAACAACATTGACCGGTGACAGTTTTAAGTAGGAATCCGAGGGTTGTTCGCTGAGTAACAATCAAGTTTTTAGCCAATTTGGAAATCCAGAATTAGATATTGTCACTTTATACAAACAATACAAAGCTAAACATCCAGATGGCTTTGCCTTTCAAAGCAACCAGTTTTATACAGCATCAACAACAAAGAATCTACCTTCAGACACAGTTCAAGAGAAATCCGGTTGATTTGAACAAATTGTCTACCATGATGCCACGAATGGTGAAAATTTCTGGAATTTCCGGCGAGAAACGTCTGTCAAACCTTAGTGGAAGAAAGTATCTTGTTCAAAAGTCGTCTGATAACAACGTTCCCGCTAATCCGATTATACATACTTCTGGCCATAAAACCGTATCTGCAGTTAATAATTGAAGACAATTAAATGAAAAACAACATATGAAAAGCTTTCCTCCATCCTGCAATTATATTTGATAACTATTAGCAATCCAACAACGATTCGTCCCCACAATGTGAATACTATATCATCTGCTGGATCTTCACTCCATATGGAATTGTATGGTGGAATTAACAGTAATTTTCTTGCACAAATACACGGTGGAATTTTCCAAATACAAATACACTAAAAAGAAACCTCTCTCCTGTCTCCATATGTCCAACAACCGGGAAAATAATTAGAATAGTGGAACTAGACTCTTATTCTCTATAAGAGTTGAGGAAAACAGCGTAAAAATCAGCTAGACACAACATGTGCATACATTTGAGTTGGCCAGTATGCCGTCACTTGAATGACGCAATAAACAATGGATCTTAGTCGCGTATTTGGTGCAATTATGCTTAATTTTGGATATTTATATAGACGTGCTGTTGTAAGAAAGTAATTTTCGATACTCGCCTGGTGAAGTTTGTATAAAATCAAAAGGCTACTGCTAAGAACTACTTTTCACTGCGGAGATATGCATTAGAACTTCCGGGTAATCTTCGGTCGCTGTGCATATGAGAACAAAGAAAAATATGTCTATCCACAGATTGAAAACAATCGTTTTATGGTGCTTTGTGATTCTTACATTCGTGCTTATTTGATGTTAAAATGAAACTCGTCATCTGAAACGAAAGCGCACCCTATTTAGTGTTACTAAAGTTTATAGCAACCTTATGACTTTACATTAAACATAAGTTTTAATTTATAAGACGAAAGTACTTGAAACAACAACGCATGTGCCAATTTGGCTAATACATTACCATGTCAATGAGGAAAGATACTTACTGTACACCTTCTGGAAATGATCTCAGTACAAACAGAAAGCAGTGATGCAAGCATTAAAGGTCGTTGTCGATGTACTATTAACCAGTGGTGATGTTTTTAAAAAGATTTAAAATACGGTCAAACTTAAAGTGGGCAGTTTAACGTTTGTAAGTAGTATACCATAGCGTACCATTTTCCCGTAAAATTAATCTTTGTGATTACATAAATAACCGTAAGATCATCGGGAGGCAGCAATTGCTATTTTCTGTTACATGTCTGCTTTAAACTAAAATGATAAAGCGAAGAAACTAAAGTTACTTCCACAATTTATATTTTATTTTTATGTTTAAAAATGATAAGCAGTAACGATTGACTTTAGACGTAAAAAAAGAGGTCCGAATTTAAAACAACAGATGAGAGCACAACGTTGTTTTATTTCGACTCGTGCAAAGTACGTCATGTAGACAAGTGCAATGTAAACCTATCATACATATACATGATGAACACAAACCATGTCAAGGGAGATATAAGGTTTATAGGTTTGTTTTTTTTGGGTTTTTTTTTATAGGTTTTATAGAATACAGGTGTTTGTTTGGTTTATCGCCCTACCAACAAGAATATAGATAAAGTTTAGACTTAAAAATCTTAATATATTCTGATATTCAGTAAAATTTGAGCAATGACAGAAATTTCAATGCATGAAAGCGCCGATCTTTACTTGTTTATGGAACAAGTTGACACCTCCATAGGACCTTTCCTGAAATTATTACATACAGACGCCGCGCACATGCGCAGGGTCCAAGAGGTCTGTTTCAAGGGATGGAAATAAGTTGTTTGGGAACTGACAAATTAGTCAAACTATGTCATCAAAAGTAAGATAACTTGCGTCATTATAGGCAAAGTCTTTTTTCTGGGACAAACTCCAAAGTTTTGACATTTTTATTTGTTTATATCTTGTTGTATACAGTTTAAATGTGGCCAAAACTTTAAAAGCGTCCAATCATATTCATGTTAATTTCATGGTGTCGACTTTAATACATTAACACTTCATCAACCTGTACTACTACCATGGGGAAAAAGTTCGCGCTAAGGACATACAACTCTCAAACAAAAATATAGAATACAGGTGATTAATGAGTCATAACTTGTCAAACAAATCGTCAGCGCTTGGACACTTATTCAAATGGATCGGTTTTCTTTTCATTGGTTGCATTCGAGAAACCAATCAGGAAGTGCGAGAGTAGAACTCTGTAATACCGGTTTAAATATCCAAGTCGGTCCATATTGTCGACTGAACGTTCCAAAGCGGTAACTGTCGGGTTTGCTCTTATTGTTGAATGACTCATCACAGATTTGTTCGCACTTTTACATGTGGCGTGCTTGTGAATACCGTGGTCCGGTGTCTTCTCAATTTTTGTATATGTTGCAATGCTCCTAGGACTTTGTCTTATATATTCTTATTCATGATCACAACAATGTTACTTGTGCAGTGTGGCGGTCGAAAAAATATCCCCGTGAATGTAATCTATGCTGTCATTTAATTCATCCTGTAAAGATTGTTACGTGTATTTCCTTGGATGGACATTGGACTTTGGTTCCTCATTTCCATCTCCGCATGAACAGGACGCTACAACCATTAACTCTTTTCTGGTCATTTTTGTTTCTGATTCAGAAAGTTAATTTAATTTACTATTAACGTTTTTGTAGGTCTTCTAATCGAAATAATACCTATCTTTCTTCTAAACACTATGTGGACATTATTTTCAATGACGTCACTACTTTCGTCATAACTTGTCAAACAAAAGGTCAGCGCTTGGACACTTTTTCAAATGGATCGGTTTTCTTTTCATTGCTTGCATTCGAGTAACCCATCAGGAAGTGCGAGGTTAGAGCTCTGTAAAAGGTTTAAAAACCTAAGTCGGCCCATATTGCCGACCGACCGTTCCAAGGCGGTAACTGTCGGGTTTGCTCTTATTGTTCAATGACTCATCACAGATTTGTTCTCACTTTTACATTTGGCGTGTATCTGAAAACCTTGGTCCTGGTCCTGTGTCTTTTCAATTTTTATATATGTTGCAATGCTCATAGGACTTTGTCTTATATATTCTTATTCTACGCGTCAATTAAGTAAAGAAATTACATAACATACTTAATGAAATTTAGTGAATTTCAGGTAGTAAATACAAACAGTATCATCGCTTTACGCTAGCTGCAGACGACGCAGTATACGGAAATTACCGATTGGTCAATGAACTTTCCTGATTTCCAAGTGTAAAACAAAATGCGTCCACTCCTACAAAATGTGGGGAACCTGTTGGAATTAACTACTCAACTCGTACACAAATTAAGTCGTAATCAACGTCACACAAACTGAAGTTTTTGTTTGATTTTAAATAACCTTTATTAATAGCATTCAATAAAATCAATAAAATCAACCTTTTTATCATTGTACGGTCTAATTTTATAGATTTGGTCTTCAAATAGAGAAAAATTTGGTCTTCAAATAGAGAAAACATTTAGAACCGTGATAGAACCTTATGCTAAACAGGTGCAAGCAACCAATGTATGGCTGTAAAATATTCCTCTATTATGCTTCTGTACTCGGCAACCAGTCATATTGTAGATATAACAGAAAATCTTGTATCTTGTTTCATTTGCACTGTCCTTTATCGTGACTAGGTAATACAATCCAATTGTTTTGTTTGAATTTTTAATTTAGATATATACGAAATATTAATCTTACTTGCCTACTGGTATTAATTGTTTGTCCACACGTTGCATATAATATATTAGAAGGAAACACAATCCCTAAGAAATGTTTACATGATATGTTGTGATATGAAGTCATTAAGAGGTAGCCGAGTTTAATTATCATTTTTTAGTTTGTATCAACTTATATAAGCAAACAGTCGTAATTATTGTACTATTAAACCGTTTAACATAGAATTTCGCAAAAACAAATTAATAATAACACCCATTAACAACTCTACAGTAAACGTGGTAGAATGAAAACATATTTTTCTTTTCCGTGACACATCGCATTCATAGTGTTGTGTTTGTTTTGTTACATTAAGAAGCAACCTAGACTTACATCAGAAATAAACCAACAGCGCACCGTATGTTAGCTAGAAACCCTCTCCACATGACGTTATCGCTCTAACCGCGGTAAGGGAGGGGAGGCTGAGGAGTTTCAAGTCGGCGACTTTAATTGCCAGGCCATGGGCGCCAGCGTGTTTCTAGACTCTTTATAAATATCTTAAAACCAAGGTCACAAATTGAAAAAAGACCGTATGCAATAAGAAAAGGACAAGTCAACTGTTTTTATGCATTGGATCAGTTGGATCAAAGGTCTGGAAATTACGTCCTTCTAATCGAACTAATAACCTATCGGCTTACAAGTACTGTGGTTAAAGAAAACCTTATTTCAATAAGATATTTCTATTGAATAACTTATAATATATATATATATATATATATATATATATATATATATATATATATATATATATATATATATATATATATATATATATATATATATATATATATATATTTATTTATATATGTATATATATATAATATATATTATATATTAATGAATAACCCTGTCAACCTGCCTACTGTTATCCCTCTTTATGGTGTGACATAGACACAGCTGTTGACTAAAAACGATCACAAATAATAGCCTTACAGAAAAAAATCATTAATTGATGTATAACATGTATATTAACAGCTGTTAAAACATAGTTTTAAACGATGGGAATGAACTTTATATTATATATGCTGTATCTAACACAAGGCGCTGTGCCGTAGGTCAGCAGGTTGACCAAGGCTTGGATTTCTTGCAATAACCTTTACATTTACGTTACAGAATCGTTGATAAATAACAAGGGCCTAAACCTAAGCAAAGCTAAGTTAATCCTTCATTATAATCCCACTGTACCTAAAGGGCCTTGAAAAGTTACTAAACTGCAACTTAGTAAACCTTCAGGTCATTTCATAGGGATGCGCTGTATCTAAAGATGGTGGCACAATGATGTTGGCGATGTAGATGCCTCTGTGTATTATGTAGAGCGTAAGTATTCAGTTTGGTTGCTTGCAACAACCTTGTCTCTCGCACTAAATACACACATTACCACCGCCACACACACCACACACAAACACACAGACCACGACCACCACACTCGACAGCACACCACACACGCACACACATAACGCCACCCCTATCACTCCTTCCACCATCTCTGCGACACACAGCCACCACACCTATACAAACACACACCACCACCATACACCACACAGAGAAGCACATCCGCATGTATATGTTTGCTTCTTTTTCTACAATTTCCTAGTCATTGTACCATTATTGAGTAAGATGTGAGCAATGTCAGAAAAAACTCCACTTGCTAACACAAGTCTGGATCATGCTTGTTTAGTCATATTTATATTATCACAGGTACTCGGCATTCTTAACCAAAATTTACTTACATTTCAGTCACTATTAATTTTAAAACAACATACAATTGCTATAAAAATAAAATATGCCAAGTCAAAAAATATATAAGATGCACGGCCATACCCAGAAATACACGTTTCACACCCAACGGGGTGCCAAGAGCCCAGCCTTGTTTGATCCAGATAAATGCAAAAAAAACCCGTAAACAATGCATTTTATCGAATATTATGGAGGTGCATACAAAAGCGACTTTGTAAAGCCCGTTGTTTATACAAAATAAATATAATTTAGGAGCTCTTATCATTGGTTTAAAGTGTAAGTAAAGAATCATTGCCTTCGCCTATGGAAGATTGAAATTAACATTATTTCTTAATATCGATCAAGTAATTAATACCCTTAACATGACTTTGGATTTCAAGATATATCGTATAAATAACACATACATTATCCTATACCACCATAATACAGGTTTACAAGGAGGATGCTTAGACTCACCTATCTCCTGAGACGATAGTGCAATTTCTAAAACGGCGATCAAAATTAGAAAGACCAGAAATATGTTGCTGTAAGCTGTTTGAAACCTAATTGGACACAAATTTGTGAAAATGCCTGCATTACCAGTATTGGGTTGTTATACATTATATTAATAAAACTCTAGTGTATAGCGTGTTGGAGACATATTAAGATTGTTATTTAGAATAAACTGCCTTAAGTTTTGTAGAATATAGAACTTTGAAATAGTCTGAAGATTGATGTTTGTGCTGTGTTGGGGCCACCTTAATATTGCTGTATATAATGTGTTGTAGTCGCCTTAAGATTGCAAGATCAAGCTTGCTAGAGTCATGTCAAAATTGATGCATAGTATGTTGGGGTCTTCTTAAGATTTGAATATATAATATATTGGAGTCGCTTTAGAATTGCAATGTTAATCATGCTTTAGTGTAGTTTGCAGCATATATCGAGTTGGTTTCGCATGATGATGGCTGTTGGAGTCACCTTATGATCGTAGAACATACCGTGTTGAAGTCGCCTTACAAGTACGATAATAAGTGAATTGGAATCGCCTGAATATATAATTACATAACGTATTGAATAGGTAAATAAGAAAAGGTCCTATCACAGATGTTTAAATTTTATCTACCTGTAGACAAAGGCAAACAAGGTAAATGCAAATGTGACAAAAAACACAGAGACGAGACATAACACACATGAAGAAAAACCATCAGTTACCGCCTTGGAACGGTCAATCGGCAAAAGGGCCAACTGGGGTGCTTAATCCTGGTTTGTGGAGCGCTCAAAAGCCGCACTTCCTGAAGGTTTTTCGAGCAAACAAACAGTGTAAATAACAACATCTCGTCAAAGTGAAACAACTAACAGTAAGTAATCTTAAGTCGCCTCAAGATTGCAGTAAGTGTATTAGAGTCGCTTTAAGATTACAGTACACATTCTTTGGGATGTATGTTACGCCGGAGGCGCCTTAAGACTTTACAGGTAAATTGGGTTGGATTCGTATCAAGATTGCGATATAAGTATCCGGTTTCCAAATTATATGATTAAAATACAGGGTACATCTATATGTAACGTTATCTTAAAATTTGCAATCTACAGCCTAAATCTTAAACAAAAATAAAAGATTATATGGCTACGACTTATGATAACGTTTTATCTACAGATTAATGACAACGATATGATTAAAGTATGGTATATTTACCATTATAAATCTTTTCTTCAGCGTCTTCATTTTGTGCACGTTACTTTTCCTCTATTAATTATATAAACAAAAACAAAGTGTTTTGAAAGCTGCAAAAAGGGTATTTATATCTTCTTGTACATTGAATGTAATCATACAATCTGGTTCCCAATACCCACTTACCGACACAATTTCTTCTTCACATCTTAATGTAAAGCCCTGAGAAATGAACGAGAAACCTGACAATGCTGAAAATTAGTTGCCCCTTAGGTCTAAACCATTTTTACGGATCTTAGCAGCATACTTTCTCTTTCTTCCGTCTTGAAAGCGTAAGGTATTTCTGAGCGTTTTAACAGCTACTGCATTAGGAATTTAAGTAGGAATAAATTCGCCGCCGAGAAACTAACGTCATAAACAAGCAATACAGTAACGACCTCTTAATACAGACTCGCAAAACTAAATCGTCACTTAATTGCAATGCAAGTCAGTATGACATGTGTTGCAAAACTATGAATATAAATGGAATTTTGTGCTTGCAAAGCATAACAAAAACTAAAGGTCAAATAAAAATTATTCTTAAAAATCTCCAAGACTTTAATTGCTTTCTGCTCTTGTCTACCTCTACGTGCATTTTTTTTTCATCTAAAATTCACAATACTCTTTTCATAGAACAAATACATCAACAAGTATTATTATGTAAAAAGCACAAAGTTATCATTTTAAAATAAAACGTAACATAAATAGAAATCATTTTTGCATTTACATTGGCTTGAAAATTAGCTTTTAATGTTTTCAATTCCACCTTGTATGGCATTTAGCTGATGTATGTATAAGGACAGAAAACTAAGGTTTTGGATGTGGACCATCACAAGTGAATTAAAACTCAGATATTTTAGAAAGTACACACGCGCACACATGCACAACCAACGCACGCACGACACATCACTCTTCAATACCTGATCTATGGCGCATATTTTATTTCCTTACACTTAATGTGGATATAGAATACAATACAAACTTATTATTATTGTGTAGCAAATGTGATATTGAATGTTTCGTATACATAGTTAAATCAGGGCATTTTATGATGTCAATGCTAGGTATGTTTCAACATTCCCTAGTCTGATTTATTCGTGCGATAAAGCGAATGTAAAATGTTCAAGTATGTTCATGGAATATTAATGTCCGACATTTACATACAGTCAGTTTCTTATGAATAAAGAACATGAAAATTATTACTAATAATGGATTACTGTAGCTGAATCCTTAGATATGACCCTACATTTAATGTCAAAGCATAGTCAAAACATATATATATATATATATATAAACATAAATTGCATTTAGTAAAGAAGTAATGTATGTCCTAAGTAATAAAAACTAAGCAGTTTTCAACATTTTTTGTTTCATAAATTTGAAAATGTTTTTATAAATGTTTTCGAAAATCAATCGTTTATTAAACTACAATGAGAGTCGTGTTTAGAAAAGAAATCACACACTATTAAAGAATCTTGATTAAAATTGTTCAGATTTATTTCTTGTTGCCACGAGTGAGACAGTTCTGAATAATTTGTTTTCTTGTCGGAAAAAGGCATAACTGAGAAACTCTGATATGATATTGTAAAAGATCGTTTAACTCCGAACTTGACCGTCTGACAATGCAGACAATCTTATTAAACAACACAAAATTATGTTTCTCAATTATTTTGTTTTTATAGAAAAGTATTAGGTTAACAAAACATCTACATTTATTTAGTTTTTGTGTATTCTACTTTAACTATTTTAAGTAAGGTGTATTGTATATAATTGTAAGAATGGCGTTTCTTGCCAAAACCCGTAGAAAACAAAATTAAACACTTATTCATTTATACTGGGTAACATAGAACTGCAAATATCTAGTATTGAATTAACACCAGTCAGTCGGAAACAGTTCTGTTGGGAAACAGTATTCAATAACTATACTGTGATTTAGGAGCACTCACATAGATAATATGTACAAGCTTTAAGATGGCTTACGATTCTAACTTCAATGACTGCCTATGAAAAATAAAGTATTGTTTTTATTAGAAGATAGAAGATACACCAAAGTTGGTAGACTGGCAACATAAGGCTTTGACACTTGACTTTTTCTTTTGTATTCGCTTAATATATGTTTCACATATAAATATTTAAAATATTAACATCTTTAATTTTCTTCGGTGAAATGAACAACATGTTAATATAACGGTGGTTTGAATATTTATATAAGTTATATGTGAAACATTTGAACAAATTTATACTGAAACCAAAGTCGATGTAGTCTCTAAGCTAGCTACTTCCCCTGCATAGTCACGTATTTATGGACCAGCAATACAAACTGCAGCATCTTCTAAAATAACAATTTATACATTGTGACTTTACATATTTGCTGTTGTTATAGATGCTGTAATTATATAATATGGGTTTATTGATTTATTAATAACAATAGACATATTTGGTAAAACACCGATGCTATATGCCAAACTTAATAATTACCTTTAAAGTTCTCATACATAGGTTCCTTAATATCTAATAGAGCTGTGAACCAGTGTCTTCTTTCTTCATAATTGAAAGTTTGTTCGGATTTTGGGTTTGGTGTAAGCTAATCCCAATCCCAATCTCAATTATTCAGTATTGAGACGTTTGATCCATAATATGCAGGGTGGCTAAGGCCTTGCTGCATAAGTGTTTTCATACTACTATTATATTTTGAAGTAATTTTATCATTGTAGTGAAATAACTTTGAAAACGCCTTCGTTAATTTGTGAAATCGAAAGCCATGCTTGAACAATTTAGAAGTTATAACCTGGTTTCTAGCATTGAAGTCTTTTACTTTAGTTCAAGCTACTGAAAACCTTGTAAGTTTTTATATGCAAATACGATTGTAATATGTACTCTATTGCCAAACAGCATGTAGTTTTTGTGGTTATTATACTTCCATGTTCAACTACAACAAGATTTTGCAAACGGATTGAGTTAAAGTTCTTAAACTTAGATGAAACTCTCCCTTGGATACAAATAATAAAACAGCTTACATGGCAGGATAGGAATAACACAAATAAAAAATGTGACAATTCTTAGTTGTCATTTGGAACAATAACTACTATCCACGATCAATAAATATTACATGTTGGGAAAATATATAATATGCCTCTTGGCATAGCTAAAATCGATATTGTAGCCGAAATTAAAGAATATTTTGTTGTTATGGTTAAAATGGATGATGAGGAGAGTTAGGAAAGAGCAGAGAGGGGAAACTTGCAGAGGTGAAGACGGAAGTGAGTTGAAAAAGAGATAAAGTGGGTTTTTTTAGGGGTGATCAGGGATTGTTTTAGGATTTTTCAATCGTTTCGAAGTAGTAATAAAAATTTTCACAACGTAAATAATAACGTTATTATCTACGAGTGAGGATCAACGATTGCCGTTTAATAATAAATCGCAGTTTGAAGGATGTACCTGCGTGTATCAGGAAATAACTGAATTCTTTGATCAGAAAAAAGTGTACAGTGAATTATATAGGCTTCAGCGGTCTCAGAATATGACAAGCATATAAAGAATATTATCTATGATATGGTTTGTAAATAAATCGTTCATGTCACCGCAGTATTTACGTAATATAGTCTGCATCATATACAAACATCTTGATATTTGGTTAAACTGGGAAGATACTTATGCTTGGTTTGAATCTTATCTGCAAAAGTATGCGTTTAAGTGCAGCAATAGATTGATATTTTGTTTTTGGCGGTGGAAATGGGTTCCAAGGGTCAATAGCAGCACTGACAAAGGAATATGCAAATTATGAGGTCGGTTTGCTAACGTTAACAAATCAGTACGGTTTCTTAGATTGTATCGTGTGCCTACGTTCTAGGGAAGAGCACGCCCAGAAAATAAGGTATTAGGTTGTTTTGTATTTTAATAGTTAGTATAAGTTTCTGGTATTCCATTCGTTCGCTTAAAGTTAACCAGCCTGATAATTTATATATTTTTTTAAACTAACTGAACATGTTTAGCCGGTTACAATGCTACCAGCTTCAATTAAGTTTTTCATAACCTCGTCTTTTCATTAGAAGTACAATTGTCCCACACTAGAAGCATAACCTAGCAATGGTCATAAATTGTAGAGTCGATTTCAATGTTTTGCTTACCTTAAAAAGCTTTCTTAAGATACCCATTCTTAAAATACCCAATGTTTCAGACGCTGGAGATAATATATTGTTAAGATGGTGAGCAATTTGCATTCATTACATAATGTTACACATAAGTGTTTATGTGAATTTGATACGCAAAGTTGTATTGCTAACAGTAAGAATTGGAGGATCCTGATTACATAAATATGTAACTTCTGTTAAACGTTAATAACCATTGTTTATAACATTCTGTAATTTCCCTTAAGTCATGGTTTAGAATATCTTGTAACTCTGAGATGTTTGAAGATGTTAAAACTAAATATGTGTCGTCATCAAATGGTTTTACTACTCACAATAACTGTTCAGGAATTTCATTAACATAAATGAAACTAATAGAGGTCCGTGGACAGAGCCCTGCAGAACTCCAGCAACCACGCTTCTTGGACAAGAGTGAGTTCAACTAATATCAACTCGTTGTTTCCTGTTACTTAAGTACAGTACTGAAAATCACGAAATTGACAATTTTCCCGTTTCCACTCCGTTTCGTTTCCATTTCAGTTGGAAGCGTTTGCCGCTCCGTTTCCATTCCGCTTCCGTTGCGTTTCCGTTTCGTTTTATTCGCTTCCAGCGCTGCATTTCAAACGCTTCCAGCGTTTCTATCGTTTCTACCGTTTCTACCGTTTCAAGCGTTCCGTTTCGCTCCGTTCCGATTTTGACTAAAAATTTCGTTTAATAAATTTCTAAAGGTAAAGTACTTCCGGTGTGTTTGCAAAATGACGAAAGAAGTAAACATTCTAGGGAGAGGCAAAAGTCTTCCATCACATATAAAGGAATCGGCAGTAGATTGTTTGCGACGAGGATATTCAGTGTCAGTCACCCGGAGGGAAATAGCAGACAAAAAATACCCTTAACAACCAGCACCTGCAAATAATCCTCAAAATTCAGGGAGTGCAGTATTGAGAAGATGCCTACCTACTTGTCTTCGCCAGACGTCATATCCCGGAATAAACAAACAAGAAATAACTTTCAAATATGGTCCACACACACCCAGTATCCTAAAAAGTTAACTTCTCTGTGACGTGTTAATCCGCAAAAAAAGCGTAATGGTGATCCGACCTTAAAATAAGACGATATCACACACAATTTTTTTTTAAAACTTGCTCCCGGACGTTTGCCCCCCACCCCTATAAGTGCAGACCGGACGTTTGCCACCCCCTCTCCCCTTCATATAAAAAGGTCCTTCAAATAAAAAGGCCCAGCGTTTACCCCCATCCCCACTGCCAAAATAAAAAGGCGAATGTTTGCCCCTTTCCGATATTTGTTATATAGCGGACTTTAGATTTAACATTTCGCTGATAGTAACGTGCAATATCCAATAATTTTAGATAAGTATTACTCACTACAGTCACATTTCATGGTTAAAATGATTATCTCATATAAACATGAACATGTTGTTTTGTCGAAAACAGGCACATACATAAAGTCTCATAGAACAAACAACTTTCTTAGAAACAAGTGTGTGTTGTTGTGTTTTCGGTTTGCACATATTAGCGCCAATTAACGGCTGTTAACAATATTGTTCACGCACTTATAACATGAAGTCGCTAATTATATCAATGTGATTTTAATTTCTCCAAGGTTGTAACAAATAAATGCGGTGAACAAATAAATCATTAGATGCGGTGTAATTTCTTTCTGGAGAGGAGGGCTCTCTGGCTAACACTGCAACATCAAAGAATATTCTGGGAAACAATCGCCGGTCACTATCATTTGAAGTCGCCGAAAAGATTTTTTTTTGTTTCAAATTGACCGACCTATTATTTCTCTCAATACTGTGCAACATGATATCGATCGATAATTGTCTTCAAGCTGCCATTTAGAAGAGAGAGAGGGTGTGAACGCTGGGTACTGTTTAGGGATTAAAAATGGTAAGTACGCGTGAACGGCGTGTGCTATGAAAAAATATGCAACGTTATTGACGATTTACCTTCGCGGCATAAATATAAGTTCTAAAGGAATGATAGTGGAGGGAGGAAACTGTACTATGTAGTAATATTTCAGACTGCGCATGTTTTTACTTATATAAATGTCCTTACAAAAACCTTTTAGTCCTTTTAATGATCATAAACACTTTTATAAAGGTATTATTTATATTTAAGGTATGGATTAACAAGAAAAGAATAGGCGAGCCATTGAAATAATACATTTGCAATAAACACGAGATGAAAATATACATTAGACTGTGTTCCTTGATGTGTCTTCTCTTGATAACAATATTTACAAAAAACACGACAATTAATGTAGTATTTACTATAAGAAATCCCCAATCCCCACATCCACGTTTCCTCTTCTTAAACTAAAAAATAGTGGGTGGGGAAAGGGTGCACCATTGTGGGTACTACTAAATATAGCGTTAGGTCCTTTTATGAGCCAAAAAAGATATCGTGCACCTTAGTGTTTTGTCCTTTTTGTTGTCCTCGCGTAAGTCAATGCATATTGCTCTTTAAAAGGTGAAGGTCATAAACCACGCGACTGCCATAAGGTGACATTTTCAAACACAGCTGCATAGAGGATGCATGTGTTCTTGCGAAGTGGAAAAGACGCCAAAACACGGTCACACTTCCTGTCCACTAGACAAACAAGGTGTCATAAAACTGCCAATTAGCTTAATTAGTTGGGGTGTCCGCTCATGTCTTAAAATTAGGGATTCAATTAGAGTAGAACTTTATGATGGCATGAACCCTACCCACGCGCATGGAGAAACATAATATCAATTTACAAAACGATATATTTTAAATTAATATATTTCTATCTTTAGATGGGTACAAAAATTAAGTACCCGGTAGGTCCCTCATTAGACCACATTTTGGCATAGAACATTCAAGACATGAATGGGAAAATGAGCCGTAGCCAGGCCTCATTCAAATAGTTGCAAGTCAAGTAAAGTCAAAAGTTGTATGCAGATTCTTAATCGCGGTCCACGAATTCCGATTAATCCTATATATGTAACAGCGCATTATGGGAACTATGCATTTAGAAATAGGAATTTTGATACTATTGTCCAAATTTACAACATTGTTCATTATAAGATATATAACAATTAAGATTAGAAGCAGAAGAAACTTTGCTTGACAAAGAGGCAAGATAAAATAAAATACATATCCATACCCCTGTAACTAAAGTAATGATGTAAATGACGGTGCTGCTGCTGCTGCTACTGCTGCTTCTGCTGATAATGATGACGGTGATACCGATGCTGTTTATGATTATAATGTAAATGGTAATGACGGTTACGGTGATGCTGATGCTCATGACGATTATGATGTAGATCGTGATGCCGGTGATGCTGCTTTTGATGATGATTAGTGGTGATTATATAAGTAATATGGGATCCTGATGATGATCATGTGTGATCAGGTGAATTTAATGGCGGTAATGATTATTATGTCTTTAATTTTTATCGTGATGTAAGTTTTTATCACGGTTGTTTTATTTAACTGTCAATCGATGATTGTATACGTGCACTATTTGGCAATCTATGGTTATTCAGACGTTGAACTTTAGGATCATACTTGTCATTGGCTCTGAGTGCCGGGGAGGATGTTATTGGTTCTTGATTGGGTCACACCTTGCAATAATACATAGCATTGTTTGTTTGTTTTATGTGTAGTTGTTTTATGTTTTTTGTGTTATATGAGATGTGTTACCTTCTTTTGGTTGAGGTTTAATTTCATTAAGTAACTTTATTTTGTACCACGCAATGCATTCTTTGTAAATGAAAAATACTTTAAGCAAGTATGTTCACATAAAAATGATTGGCGTAGTTGATCCGGGAACGGACCATGCAGCTACAAAGTAATTAGCGAAAATTCAAACTCGGGAAATGCTGCGACATTGCGCGCGCATACGTGTAATGACAGCTGTGTACACACTATCTTCATATGCCAAACAATGAAGACTAAGAATGTCGATCCAAGGCGGATGCTAAGCTATTCATTGGAATTAATTAAAACATCAGTTTCGACAGAAACGCAATATTATAGTTAAATTGCGTGTTTTATCGTGCGGAGTGATTTTTAGTGCAGTTTCTGTTTTGACGGTACACGATGACTTGGACAACTCGTGCGGTTTCGGAACTGTAATGTACATGTTTGATAAATACGATTTTTTGATAATAATTTATGTTATTTCTTTCTGCAGAGTACATATAAAAGCGCGTTTGTGTTGATAAATTGAAGCCAGTTATTGTGTTCGTTTAAATTTATTTCGTACCAAGAAACGGTTGAAATGTTACTATAAATAATCGGGTGACCTAGAAACGTTTGAAGCGGTAGTGAAAATAACTCTACCGTTACGAGCATTCCGATTTTTCCGTTTCTACCGTTTCTAGCGTTCCAAGCGCTCCGGTTATAGCGTTTATACCGTTTACACCGTTTCAAGCGTTTGTAGCGCTCCGTTGCATTTCCATTTCCACTCCGTTCCGTTTCCGTTTCAACAGGAAACGAAAAACGTTTCATTTCCATTTCCACTCCGTTCCGTTTGTCAATTTCATGATTTTCAGTACTGTAGCTTAAAACCATCTAAGTAAATTTCCTTCAATTGTGCACAGACGGAATTTGAGAATATTAAATCTTTATGCTACACACGGCCAAATGCTTGAGATATTTCAAAATTATATACAAGAGTCAGTTCAAAAGTCAAATGGTCATGCAACTTGGTGATATATGTCAATTAATTGATAAACAGTTGAATGACCCCTTAAAGCCTGGTTTCTTATCATAATTCAAATTACTAAAAGATGTTTGCAAAGACAACGTTACAGTAAGTTACTTACAACTTATAGCAGAAGTGGGACGGAGATTGTGTGGACAGTTCTGGTCTCTTTTCTTAAAAGGTTGTAAAACCAGGGCAGATTTTCATGAAGTTGAGAAGACTCCCGTAGTCAAAGACTTGTTTAAGTACATAACACGAATTAGTGAATTGGCGTTCTTTGTGTCTTTCAGAAGTCTAATATGTATAGTATCTAGATCTACGTCTTTGTTTATATCTAATAATATCGTTAATCTCTGATTTTTCCATAGAAAAGATGTTGATCTTTTCAATACATTTGGATTCGAAATGGGGCAAAGTAATATTGGTATTATCTAAGTTAGAAACATAATAATAATAAAAGTAGCTGTTTAGACAATTTGTTTTTTTCTGAGTCATTGTAATTTGATCCAGCTAATGTTACTTTAGATTAAATGATATACTTCGTGTTTGACGGTCGCCTTACTTTGTATAACGCCTCATAAAATTCCAGTTCCATGATGATATCATTTTGTTTAATCTACTATAATATGTCCTCTTAACATCTTTTCTAGTAGAAATGAACACATATAAATGTAGCTCTATGATCACTTATAGTGTTTTCGGATTCGAAACAACCGAACTTAAGTTGTTTTAAATACGTTGATATTTAAATAGGATCAATTAGTGTTGCGTAATGATATTTACCAGATTATTAATCAGAATGACATTTTCATATTAGTGTTTTTTATCTGGAAGGTCTTCATATAAGTCACATAGAATAATTAACTTTGGTTTGTGTCTATACAATATTTTCAATAATAACGTTGAAATCGTTTCAAAAGGAAACGCGTTTGGAGGTATATACATTACACATTCGGAAAAAGAAATGTCGATGTTAAGGAAACTTCGAGCCACACTGACTGCACACTTGAAAAGAATTAAGATTAAAATAAAAAATGACATAATGTTACAAAAACAAATTCAGATCTAGAGGATACAGAAAAAATTGCATATCCTGCGAGTTGCTGCTATTATTTTAAAAACAATCGTTTTGAACGTAACCATGGTCCATGTGTGCTAGGATAAAAAACAATATCGTTTTATGGAAATCTGCCCTGGTCTTACAAGACGCACAACTGCCAAGAGGCTGCATGTCACCGCTCCACTGTTCATTGTAGGTAGATATTGATACGTGTAATTGTTATCACGTGAAAAAGAAACAGTTGTCATCAAAAAGAAGAAAGGCAATAAAAGAAAGTAAGAGAAATAGGCAAGGTCCAAGAAGGGGCTCCTTTACCGTTATATTCAAACGTTGCCATTGCAACCGTCATTGAAATAAAGAATAATTGGGTGTAAGTTACAATTGCATATGTCTTAGCGAGTATGTTTAGTTTTAGAATGACACAAATAGTACCAAAGTGTTCCTTAGGCATACTCCTTCATTTCATCAAACATTATGTAAATTCAATAATTTGCATATATATGATAATTAATAAGGTTCTTAAAAATACAAGGAAAAATTGATGTTGTTTTTTTCGTTTTCTTTGTTTAATCTATTCATTTATAGTGCTTTGTGTCAGATGTTGCTAAAAGGTACTAAAATGAAAAGAGGCATGTTTTATTATTATAGTATAAAACTATGATAAATTATTTTTAAATTAAAGTATTAGTATATGAAAAGTGGGTGGGGCAAAATTCGTTTATACAAACATAGTTTCTAAGGCAAAAAGAACTAGCAATAGACACACTTTTCAGGTATCCACTTTTTAATACATAATCCATCTAGGAGGTCAAATGTGTAATCTTCTGCTTCGTTGGTTTCGATTGTATCTTCCAGAATATCAATCGACTTTGGTGGTAGAACATCGCTTAGCATCCACAGAGGCTCCAGCTTACCACCATTTTAAGTGTTTCACTGTTTGTTTGCTAGAAAAACCTCCAGGAAGTGCGAGGTTGGAGTGCTCCACAAACCAGGTTTAAGCACCCCAGTCGGCCCTTTTGCCGATTGACCGTTCCAAGGCGGTAACTGATGGTTTTTCTTTATGTGTGTTATGTCTCGTCTCTGTGTGTTTGTCACATTAACATTTACCTTGTTTCCTTTGTCTACTGGTAGATCAAATTTAAATATCTGTGGAAATTTTGATAGGACCTTTTCTTATTTATCTATTGAAAATTTTCTGATCCATCAAACAACATGGCTGCCATGGGTGTGAAAATCTTAATGTTAGAAACTACAAGAGCTATAGCCTTGATATTTGGTATACATAATTTAAGGGTGGTCCTGTATCAAGATTGTTCAAAACATGTACTGTGATATTCGACTTTTCGCGTTCGAGCCATTTCTGGCAACACTAGTTGGAATTTAATGATACTCTATGTGAAGCATCGCTAGTAAGTGAAGATGTCAGTTATTCCTTTATTAAGGGCAAGTTCTGGAGGGTAAATCAGATGGATCATTTGAGAAAAGAAAGCATTATCTATAGTTAGAATATCGTCAAGATAGCGTGACGTTAAATTGAAAGCTTCTATAATGTGGCCTTGGTTTGAAGGGGATAACATTAACATGAAATCACGTTCAAAACAGTATAAAAACAAATCTGCAATTAATGGTGCACAGTTGGTTCCCACAGGGATACCAATTACTTGTCTAAATAAAGTGTCACCGCATTTTATGTAAAAATTGTCTAATAGAAAACGTAAAACTTCACAAAAATCCGAGCAAGACCACATTGTAAACTTTTCTAAACTCGTCAGGAAGTGCGAGGTTAGAGCTCTGTAAAACCGGTTTAAGCACCCCAGTCGGTCCATATTGCCGACTGACCGTTTCAAGGCGGTAACTGTCGGGTTTGCTCTTTTTCTTAAATGACTCATCACAAATTTGTTCTTACTTTTCGCTTGGCTTGCATGTGAAATACCTTGTTTCTTGGTATATGTTGCAATACTCATAGGACTTTGTCATATATTCTTATTTTTAAGAAAGTGTTGGTAAAAAATGCATTACTTTCATGACATGCAATATATAGACGTTGCTCTCGAGCAAATATTTTCTCAATTAGAGCAATCAATTTGGTCTTAATTAAATCATGAGGTAAAGAAGTGTACAGCGTAGAGAAAATATAAGTATTAACTGCACAGCAATGAAAGTTTAAAGTACGAAACTTGTCTAAGACTTCTGAAGAATTTTAAATAGACCAAAAATGGTAATTCCTGAATTTTCATACACTTTTTTACAATAATTAACAACGTGATTGCGAATGGCTGTAAGGCAAGACGTAAGCAGTTTAGATATGTGAGTGGCGGTGCTAGAGCTGGCATTAGCTATGAATCGTGACTTGTATGGTGTTTTGTGAAGCTTAGGAATCCAGTACAAGGAAGAAAGCTTTTCTTACTTTGGTTCTTTTTTGATATTGAAATTATGCAATATCTGTCATAAAGTCTCTTTCATGGCCTTATCCACTGCAGACCCATTTCCCAGTATGAATGACATTGACACACGCATTGCACCTCTCTTCACGTTTTGTGGCTCCTTGGTGGGTTTCCTCAATATTGGCTATCAAGACAGAGAAGGAAGCCATGTACCTTGCATAATTATGTCCATCAAAACTGAAGAATATGTCATTTTTGACAGACATTTGGCATAAAGCATAAAGTCATTTGTCCAGACTGAACACAGTAATGAGAGAACCAAATGGATGTGATCCATGTAGGTCATCCGATATCTTGTTTCGCCAAACCCTTCAACACGAACACTCTGTTTGCATGCTGTATATTTTCTGACAAACAAATTGGTATTTGCATCTAAAAACATGTCTTCAAAAGACTCTTCTGATCGACCAATGTCTTCAGTTTCTCTATTGACAATAATGACATTCCTTCAAACACGAAAGTTCCACTAGCTTTCAACTGTGCCACCACCTCTAGGATAAATAGTTTGCCTCAGAGCAATGCTCTAGAAATATTTTGGCACTTGTTCTAATCTAAATCCAACTTGTGGTGAAGGATTGAGTTTATCTTTAGAGATTTTCTTAGATGAAGTAGCTTAACCAAAGGATCAATTTGGTATATGTAAAAAAACGTCAAGAAAGGGATGAGTGACAGCCCATTCTAGGACCCTGCCAAAAAAGTTTATGAAGAAAACATTGCAGTAATGGTATAGTGGTATGAGTCATGTTCTTATCCCCACCGCCACAGGAAGAGAGTGATCAAAGGTTTTACGGGGATCATATAGTCACCGCTTCGTCCGTCCGTCTGTCCGCCCGTCTTTCAAGTTTTTGTATCAGCAACTACTAACTTGAATGCAATGAATGAACTTTCTAGGAAGCATAACCAAAGAACGTGTCAATGCATTCCGTCTTTATGATTTGTACGGAGTTATTGCCTTTTTTATATTTCTGTATACTGTGATGTTCGACTTTTCGCGTTCGAGCCATTTCTGGCAACACTAGTTGGAATTTAATGATACTCTTTGTGAAGCATCGCTAGTAAGTGAAGATGTGCATATTATCAGCGCATTCTTGGATAGTGATTTCCTAAAAGTAATTGGCCGTTTCATTTTCTTTGTATAGTTTAATACAGTCTGTCAGTCCAACCGTTTTTGTCCGGACTATATCTCAACAAGCACTGTTTTAAATTCACAGAAGGACTTGGACTCCAGCTTATTGAGTGTCCTCGTAGTGTCCTGAGTGTGAAAGATGTTTCTGGGGTATAGGTGGCCATAATGATGTGCTGAAAACCTGTCACGACCAGATGCAGGCGTGTAAAAGAATTGCACAGAGTTATGAGAGACTGAATCAGCATGTAACAGTGTGTGTGATAGCGGGTCGTTGGCGGGTGGGCGGGTGGGCGGCAGTTTGTGCAAAACTAATAGACTGTTTTACTTACAACAAAGTCCTCTTGTGCTATGAATATATATAAAATATATTTACGTTCAAATTCTACCAAATGCCGAAAGAAATGTACAGTTTTTATGCACAATTATGCCCAAGAATACGACGCGACACTTGCATAAATTGATCACTCAAGACCGACACAGACACAGGTTTATGGCGACTGGCCAATGGCGGATTTCATAGTTAATTGTCCTCAAGTAACAAATTGTTGTTTCGTGACGATAATGAACTAGACGTTTCACATGTAGTTACATCGTTCAGATTTAGAGATTTTTTAACATTTGACTACAACAACACCACAGCAATCCGATAATTTTCTGAATGTTTGTTATCTCGCCAGAACTGACCGGAAGCGTCTGATATGTATATATCGTAGGAGGTAGCACGAGGTAAATCTTCATCAAGGTATGGATAATTCACAATACTAAAGATGAAATCTTCTCTGTTCCATAGATGTTGGTAGAGACGATGTCATTAGAAATAGCGATCCTATTGTGTAGAAATGCTGTCTTTTCTTTGCTTTATTAAGGGTAGTTTCGGAAGGGTAAATCAGATGAATCACTTGAGAATAGGATGGACTATATATATTTAGAAAATCGTCAAGATAACCTGGCGTCTATAATGTGCCTTGGGTTAGAAGGAGATAAAGTTAACATGAAACCATGTTCAATGCAGTAAAAAACAAATCTGCAATTGATGGTGCACAAGTAGTTCCCATAGGAATACAAATTACTTGGGTAAATAAAATGTCCCAGCACTTTATGTAAATATTGTCTAATAGGAATCATCGAGTTTCACAAACATCCGTACAAGTCCATAGAGTAAACTCTTCAAAGAAAGTGTTGGTAAAAAGTCATTAATTCCATGAAATGCAATATCTCTAGCAAATGTTTTTGTTTTTAGTAAGAGTAATCAATTTGGTCTTAATTTAATCATGACATAAGGAAGCGTATAGTGTAGAGAAATCATAATTATTCATTGAAAAGCAGTGAAAGTGTAGGTACAGTACTTGTCTAGGATTTGTGAAAATTTTTATAGAGCAAAACATTTTAATTACTGAGTTTTCATTCACTTTTTCAAATATTTAACAACGAGATGGAAAGCAGTAATGCAGGAAGTAAGTCGTTTAGATATGTATGCTGTTGTGCTAGAGCTGCCATTATATATAAATCGTGACTTGTATGGTGTTTTGTGAAGCTTAGGAATTCAGTACAGTGAATGAAGTTTTTTCTTCGTTTGATTCGATCTACATATTAAATTAATGCAACATCTAGATATGTTTTTCAACGGCTGTCTGAATATCAACGTTTGTGCTAATGTATGAACTGGTGGTGGATAACTCAGCAATCAGTACATTTTTATAGTATAGTTGTTATGTTGTTTGGGGCTTTTTCCGCAGGTTCAAATAAAAACTTATCGTGTATATTCTGAAACAACTGTCTTAGGTGTTTCAAAGATAAATATTTTTCTTAGGTAAACTAAAAGAGTAATTGTCTTAATTTATCGCCATCGATACTGTTTAAATCCCCCGTAATGATATGGCCAGGTGGTAAATAACAGAAAGGTGAAGATGAACAGTTACAAGAGTCTTGAGAAGGATCATTCAGGTTAAGGTTAAAGTTAGGTTGTATTTAAAAATAAGACCTCTAATGCTGTTGTTTTTTTCTGCAATTTCGCTGGGCGTTTTTGTTCTTAAAGTAATTGGGTAATTTTATTAATGATTTTATCAGGAAAGATACTAGGTATGTCGATAAAATCAATCGCTTTATTATTAATATTTTTGATTTTCATAAAATGACGTTTGTGTTGTGACTGTGTATCATTATGTGGTATTAATGCATGGGATGAGTACTTTTAAATAATGGAAGCATATTATATGAGGGATGAGTACGTAAATATATTTTATCAGCCTCATTGACCAGAATGAGTGGCGATTCTTATAGTAGGATTTGTAACTTTACACAGTAAGGCATCGAATATAAAGTGTGTTCAAATCTGAAATAGAAACATTTTTTTTCCTAAATTTGCGTTTAAGATTAGGTTATTTTTCTTTAACCATTAGCTCGGCGTTTGCGTAAAGATAGAATATTAAAGATGTCAATGTTTGGATGCTTAGAAATATTGAACACCTGATGAATATGACATTGGGATAAAGTGGAAATGGAGTCTCAAGTATTTTAATCCAACCAAGTTCGGCCCTGAAACAGGCTTACAATTCGTATCATTTAGAAGCATCGTTATCGAAAACAACTTTTGCAAATGCGTGTTCACATATTCTCAAGTATAGCCCTTTGTAAGAAATTGATCATAAATAAAGTTTTTAAAACGATGATCGTAACGGTTTTTATTTTATATGAATGTTCTCGTAATCTAATTTTCACCGCCCGTTAAGTTTGTCCAACGTACTGCCGTTTACATTAAATGATTTCGGGTAATTACATAAATTATGTTGTTACATTCAATTAACAAGGTCGATCATGTTCGAAAATGTATTCGGGATTTTTATACAGTTTGATTACGCATGATATATGTTACTGTATTGGACGTTTCGTTTAAGCCAATCTACATTCACAGTGACGTGTACATGGCGAATGTTTATTTTTAGAAACGTACACGTGAACGCAGATCACTGGATAAAAAAAGAACGCTTTGTTGATAAATTCTCGGAATATTTTGGGATTCGACCGAAATCCTTCAACAACGTTTATGACTGTGCAGTGTGTAAAATTTTAGTAAATTTCATCAATACTTTTGTTGACATATTTTAGTAATATAAACAACTTTACAAGGGGTGTTCAATAAATACACGGAAATGTGTTGCAATAATTTCAATACTCATGGGAAAATCACGTTCTCTTTACATTTTGTAAATAAATATAGAGTTAAAGTATACACACAGTTTTAATAAATCGAATAAAAATAATAAGAAAATTACATGTATTTCTAAGGTAATCGCAGTAAAACCGGCCCAACGTCTCAACGACGTCACGCCAATGTCACATAAAACACGCACCTAGCCCTTCTCGAAAAACTCACCGTGAAAGGAAACGCACTTTTTCAATGGTAAACCCCTTACAGGAAACTGTTAAAGTAGCAATCGTTATTTATCTCGGAAATTGCACCTTGCATTGCGTACGACAGCTCATCTACGTCATTGAAATGTTTGCCACGCAGAACGGTCTTCAGTGTCGGGGACAGAATGAAGTCGCATGGTGCGAGGTCGGGGCTGTGGACCGGGTGCTGAGCACTTCGATCCGAGTTTTCTGATTGTTTCCCGTGTTTTACGATGACAGGGGGTACATTGTCGTCAAGGAATATCATGTCGGCGATTCTCGTTCCTCGCTTCTTTTTTATCGCCCTCATAAAATCGCATCCCAGAACCTGAAGTCATAAATGAATGCAATCTTAAGTGAATTGTCGTAATAATTATTTTTTATAATTACCTACACAAATATTAATAATTACTTGGTTATGTATTGACTTTAGAATGGATATTGTATTATAAATTTAATAAATGTTTTCACCTTTGAATAATACTTCTGACCCAGAGGTACCGCATGGCTCAGTATCACGCCGGCGACGTTAAAGAAGACGATAAACACCTTTTTCTTTACAGATGGGCCGACTCCTACTTAGGTGAAGGCGGTCCCGGAGTTGTCCACATAGAAGATTTTGATTTTGTTGCAGGTTCGTATAGGCTGATCCATGTCCATTTATAGTAACTATTCGTCGCAAGAAACGTTCACCTTCCTAATGAAACCGTCTGAGAACTGTTCGGAACATCGCTCCCTTTCCACTCTTTGTTCTTTCGTCTGCATTTTTGGAATCAGTCTGGCATACAGACGTCTCATATTCATTGTATTGTGCCAAATCCGTTATCACAGTGAAGTGATTTGACGTTTCAACTTTGGGACGTCTACTGCGCTGACCGTCTAGAAATCGGGTATTGTAAATTGTTTTCTTCATCGCCTTATCACTATATGCCTTTTGTAACCTTACTATAGTTTCTTTCTTTTAAACCCATTCAAAACGCAATATATATATTAGCTAGGTAGGTAGGTAGGTAGGTAGGTAGGTAGGTAGGTAGGTAGGTAGGTAGATAGCTAGGTAGGTTTTGGTCAATAATATATTTTCAAATAATGATATTTTGTTATAGATTCGAATAGTGAATTAATTGTTCAGTTAAATTATTCAACAAACATTTAATAGAAAACAACACCTGCATGAATTACTTTGAAAAGCAGTTCTTATAACATGTTTTTCCGTTACTCAAACAAATATTAAAAAGACAATAACACAGAAAGGAAAGATCGTAGTTATAATAACTATAAATCGAACAAAACTATGGTGAAAATGAACATATTCTCAATGTTAGTTTAAGCTAAAACCTAAAATTGTGTATAGACGTCTAAAATTGCGACAGTATCCTTATTCAAAGACTTGAAACAAAAACATTAAAGTTAACTTTTTTATTTCGTTAACTACATGATGCGATCGGTCTCAGGCCTATGTTTAACATTAATCAGATCAACGATTTTCAAGACAATTTTGTTCATATTCAGATATCAAATTTATTTTATAGTAAAAATGATATATAAAATAAACTTAATATTTGCAGCGACTGTTTATTGAATACTGCGAGAATTCAATAAGTTGAAATAAGTCTCTGCCGAGTTTCGTATCGTTTCACTCAGCTAGTTTATTAATTTCAAATATATTAAACGAAGACTAAAGTTAGATTCTTTTTATTACATAACCAATAAGTCAGCAGTATTTGTAAAATATATCGTTGAATTAAAATTTACAAAAGGGAAAATTCGGTTCGTAATGCGAGGTCATTGCGGAAGGAAACATATACTATTCGATAATTCGTAGATTACCGACTAAAACCCATTGGGTGTTACCTTATGAATAGTCGTCAAGTTAAGGGACAAAATATTGGTATAATGTAATTGCAGAGAACAATTATTTGTAATTGGCAGAAACTTTTTATGTGTATAAAGGACTGTTTGGTTTCGAATAATATTTCTCAAAAAGAACCTTTAAAATTATTCTTTTTTATTACCTGATCTGTTTTATTCAATTGAGAATAAAAGACGATCGTCAAATAGGCACTATCATTGATTATACAACTTGCATGGTGGTGATCATGTCATAAAGATAACAGGGAATGTTAAATTTCTAATAAATTATTCAAAATATTATTTCTAAACATGATTTAAGTATGTATCAAGTTTTAATCACTCATAACGTGAACTTATTTTTGCAGCAATAAGATCTTAAATATCTTAATCGAAGAAATCTGAGACATCAATAATTACATTATTTTTGAAATCGTTAACTCGCCTTTAACATTTTACTTAATTCTGTATGAGGATACGTTTTTATTTGTTTCTTTAAAGACAAACAGTCGGCCAACGATGTGTGATTTGTTTTTAGTGTCATGTCGTTTAATGATTACGTTATTGTTGCATTGGAAAGATGTCAACCGAGATTACAATATACAATATAAGTTGTAGTTTAATCTGATACCTGAAAAACTGTCAATGCTGAAGACATTATCTATAAAAATGACAATAACAAGCTTTTTATTTTGTATTTATTTTAGTTTTTCATAGACAAGTAACAAAATACATAACAAAATTCAACAAAATGTTTTGTGTCGTTTGGTGTCTTAGAACACTGCCTTGATAAGTCTGTTTCTGTCCCTCTCCAACTTCATGGGTATGAATACACGAATTGCTAAATGTCTGATCATATTAAGGCGAGTACAACTGAAAAGATTTGTTCTCAATCGAAAGTCGTGTTCTATCATATACAATAAAAGTGATAGTAATTTAAATTGGAGATGTTAGACATGTTGATATTGACACAACCAACAAGATTAAAAAAATAATACTTAAAGAACATTAGAACTTACTACTCATTTAATGTAAAATATGATCAAATGTGACGCCGAAACGGTGTTACGCGATTGACTTCATGGCTAGTGGACACCTGCCAGATAGAAGTAATCTCTTATTTTACGTTTCAGATGCTATTTCCGAACCTAAACATTAACAAAAGCACCATATTATTTTTACGCACGTTTTATAAGCGCACTTTATAGTTGAGCATTGTATGTTTTCATACAGAAATCATAGTCCATCGACTGTACTCGAGTCATAAGTTAAAGCATATTCAGCTATATATTTACTATAAGGAATCATCGAGCGGTCCTTTATCTTTAACGATGTAGCATCGTTTAAACAATGTTACTTTCACGATGGTTAAACATTTTCTATTATTACAATGCCAATAACATAATTGAAATATATTATGCTGGTTAATGGTATTACAATACATTTCGTCTGTTACTTTTCCCGTTGTTTCATTTCAATGTATAAACCCTTCTGTTGCCTGCCATTGGAAGTTGATGTAAGTGTCTGGAACTCATTTGGAGCACTTTCTGTCGCACTTTTTAAAGATTTCCTGGCAAGAAGGAGTCTAACACTTCTTCGAAAGTTCCGAGACATAAAACAGTAAAATATTGGATTTGCACACGATTGTACGTACGGCAGGCAATCGATAAATATCTGCAAAGAGACAGAAACAAGTCTAGAATTCAACTGGCAACATAAAACCACATTCTATGATTATCTGAACAGAAACAAGATACAGAATAGATGCCATTTGTAATGGTGAAAATTACATTCAATGGATATCTGCGGAGATACTGAAACTGGAATAAACACCATTTATCACGGCGGCAAATTACATTGCCTAACAACATAATACAGGGATATGGTACTTCAACTGCTGTAGTAAGAATCGAGAAAGCTTTATTTATTAAAACGTACTGTCGGAAAATATTCTCAATAGCAGAGGTAAAGAAAACATAAAATGAACGAAAGTTAACTTTTAATCTATTTAATGACTATAAAGTAAAGTAGAATAGATTTGACTTTAAAGGAGCCATCGACAATGGTAACTGGTAGTGATGCAATGAGCTCAAATAGCAAATTGTTCACACAAACGAAACCATAAGCTTTAAATAAAGAGAGACTTTCAATTATTAAGCTTACCTTAAATATGTACGATTCATTGTGATAAAGGAAAGGCAGTTCAAACTTCTGGAGAATTCTCATCGTAAGCTTAGGTCCCCAGCTTACAAGAAACGCCACTATGATAAGCAAAAGAAGCTTGATCACCTGGAACATTGCAACATGTTTATAATCTCTGTATTGAAATGTGCTTTTGCAATATAAATAATATTATTATCAGTTATACTACTACTACTACTACTACTACTACTACTACCACTACTACTACTTATGTGGATGCTGATGATGAAGGGGATGTTACGTCTGCTGCTGCTGCTGCTGCTGCTGCTGCTGCTGCTGCTGCTGCTGCTGAAGATGATAACGATAAATAGCAATACATGTCATAATGATATTATTCCAGTGATAATCATTTAGATAACTGTAAAGAGAAATCTTGATCTAAATAACAATAAAAGGATTTTTTCAGGCCATTATATTTCTGACGCCAAACTTGCATATTGGATACTACGTCTGCTTGAACAGAAAGGACACTGTATCGAAAGCACATCAACATTTCTGTTATGTATTCCTGTTCAGAATACATTCTTAATGCAATGTTCCCTTTTCATAAAACTCCTTTGATTTAATATTACTGCTTTGCTTTGTATTACTTATTCCTAGCGGTTAATTGAACAAACCTGTTTTCGACTCGCAAGGACCTTAGATTTATGGTTTGTGATTGCCCTCTTTAAAAGCCTAGGAGCCGGAGGAGTATTGAGACCCAGGCTACACGTCTCTATTCTCGTCAAGAAAAACGAATCACTAGACCTGAAAAATAAATAATTTTGTATTTTCCACACTTTTGAAAATATTGTGAAACGTACAGTAAGCTCTCAGCATGCTACATTTGTTAACATCAAATACACAATCTTTGATGTTTGCATGTGACATTAAAAGTAAAAAAGATAATCTGATAAAGACTTAAAGCAGCATGCAGCGTAGGTCCTGATAAGACATCATTATGTATACAAACAGAGAATATAGAAACACTGTTGATATGACATGATGAAGTAACAGCTGAAGGAAATATATTTGAACTAGAGTTCATACATGTGCACCCATCGACTCGTGTATTAAGTACGTAGTCACCGTCTTTTTACCATTAATAAGTCGTCAATACAATAATTATTACTTTAAATCCTTTAGGATTTCATGTTAGAAGAAACATTATAATTAACACAGACACATGCGTGGTACGTCAGGTAAAGCTGTTTATACCATCAATAACAAGTATATTTATAGTTTTAATAATCCGATAACACACGTTGTTTGAAGTATTAAATAAAAGCACATGTATAACAATTAGGTGTTGTTTACATATCGACGAAGACCTTCGTCTCAAGCATGGTAGCAGTACGACAGATACCATTTACCGTTCAACAAAATAGTCAACTTTGTTAAAAAGGAAACGGTGCTCTGGCTAAGGCAACAATTAATGAAACCATTCATTATATTATTTACAATTATATGTGTATCAGTTTTATTATTACCCGGTTATTTTTGTGTGGTGTCTTATTACAATATGTTTAAAACGTTTGTATTGACGCAAAATCTATGCAGAAAGCTGACAGTAGGTTCTTCATTACATTCTGTGACAAGTTATCAAGTTATATTAAAACAACCCCAATTAACTGGCAAATTTGCTATCTGCTGAAGAAGTCTATACAGTGTTGAGCCCTTCTTAATGTGTTCTATATAACGTTATGTCTGTGATTGAAGAACACAGTTTCACTGTTAAAAGTATATATAACTTCAAAAATAATCTGCCACTTCTTCTCGGGTATCTCCCAGATGGCACCTAACAGAAGAAAACCATGTTTGAACCTGCCAGATAGCCCCAGCAGACGTCCGTCAAGAGAGTGTGTTTGTGCTGACTGAATACTATGTACGAACCTTTCTGATAATATCATATGGGAGAATGAACACAATGTATGTGTCTGCCAGAAGGCGTCAGACGGGAGAGTACCTCTGTGCTGATCAAACACAATGTACGTACCTCCCAGATGGCGTTAGTCGAGAGAGTGCCTTTGTGCTGACCCAAAGCACGTTGATGACCCGGATGTAACAGAAGACCATGATTACCGTTGGCAGAAGGAACATGATGATATACTGGTAGCCTGCGAACCACTGTCGGTACACATCGGCGACTCCGTGATCCGTGCAGAATATCATCGTCACAGACGTAAAGTTGTTACGATATATGTTCATCTCAGTGGACTAAAAGAGAAATCACACAATTCCTTCATTTCAAGCTGATATTTTTAAAATATATTTATAATATAGTGTTTAAAGAAATTAAACGTGACGTAAAAATACATATATAATAAAGGACATATGTTGAGTTTTAGTGTGTTATTCTGCCCCTAAACACAAATACCTTAAAAACATTTTCGAAGGATCTTGTTTTCCTTTCGTTCATTGGCATAATAACCCATTCGGATCATGAAAAGGTAAATATTCGAGTCAATGCCATCTTAGATAACTATTTCACTAAATCCATTGTTTTATAATAAGTCAAGGACCATAACACACTTAGAGATGTTAAGTACATTTAATCAGTTATAGCATAGTTTTACGTGCATTTATGTTCAATATTCAATATCAATTTATAAAAATATGTCGACATTGAGTATTAATAAAAATATCAGTACAATTGCAAAAGAAGAAATTATTTCACTTAAAATGCTATATCGCATTGGTTCGGTGTAAAATTGTCTATGCCATGTACGTGCATATAATGTACTTATTGCAGCATGATATTTGAAATATGTTTTCATTCAGATTGTATAAATGTTCGCATACGATGTAGATGAAACCACATTTCCTGGGCTCCAACTTACCATGCATTGCTTAGATAGTCAACTATTTAATATTTACTGACACTTAAGTGGAGACACACACGATAAAATACGATTTCATATATTTTGACATACACATAGTTAGCTTGGTTGTGTGTTTTTTTATCTCTAAATGAAGCTATTAAGCCAGCGAACTTATGTTTATAAATCGGTATAAGAATGTTTCCAATTTGTTGTAAGAAGCTTACCATGATAAAGAAGGCTGGGCATGAAAGGAGAGCTGAAAGAGTCCATACTAGAGGTATGACACGTCTCAGGTTTCCCAGGGTGAATAAATACCGTGACCTCATTGGGTGGACGATGGCCACGTATCTGCAACCCAGTGGAAATCAATACTCATTATGGAATCTAGTGTCTCGTTACGAAATAACTAGCAAGACAGATAGCGTATTGAAATATACTGAGAAAATATATCTGATCGGAATTCTAGCTATGTTTTTATTGTCTTATTATCTTACTCGTCGTAGCCGTAGTACTCGCAGCCACTTTGATCATGTACATGATATACCAAGTTATGTCTGTATTTAACCTTTTTCGAACACGGAAGAGTCCTACTGATCGTATGCATTGACACATCATATGATCTTTGTTAAAGATGACCGCTGAAAATGTTTGTACTGGATTTAAAATATTTAAATATGTGAAACATTGACAGTATTGTAAGATATTGATGTTTACAAGTTGTTTAAGCATACATGCTTTGTGACAGATGTGGATAATGCTCCACTTACAAATTCAGTCATAACGATGGTTTGATAGACGCGTGCCTTCAGACTTTAAATAAACAACAAGTGGCTACTCTGACATGTTCCAAACAGGTTGGTGTTTAAGCAACAATGATGATTATTTAAAGGATGTTCAAAGCTATAGACAAGATGATGCTTTAGGTTTCTGTGTACTTTTGAATCGCAATTAATGTCTTTTTCCGAGTAGACTGCTAATTCCGTGTTTTCGCATGTCTATAATTAGATTCCCGATGGCTTTTTAACAACATGTCTTACATCATGTGGTCAGATAGCTGGCTGCTACAAGTGTCGTCAGTAATTACAGCACCTCAGCTGGTGCATGTTTCTCAATCGGCTTATACAATGCGACACTTGCTGAGCTACACATGCTCCCGCTACTTTCAACAAGCAATTAACATATAAGAAAAAAGGGTGACATACTTTAAATAAGATTTTACTGGAAGCTTAAAAGTGTCATGGTAATGGATTACTTTGTAGAGACGATAGCTAATCGTGTTTTAGTGTATACGAAATTGTTTGACGCATGTACATAAACCAAAGATTTGTAGGCGAATCTGTTATAAAAGATGATATTTATGTTCATAATCTTAATACCTTTAATACAAATTGACATATGAGTGTACTTGGCTAACCGATTTGAAATGAAAACTAACCCTCTTCGATATAAGTTTTTTCCAAGTCTTGGAGAGGCTAACTGAAGGCTCAACAATTACAATGCGATGTCGCTGTTGTGCACATACTTTTGTTATTTTGTGTTGTTTGAGATAAAATCAACAACAAAAACAAGTTGCAGTGCTGCAAAAAAGAGCCAATTATATCAAGTTGAAGTCTTAATTGTTTAAAATGCTGTAACAGAAAAGTTAAAATACGTATGGTCATATCCCCTTACTGGGTTTAAATGAAACTGTTTTATTATCTATGAATAATCTAACTGTATGGTGCTTTGTCCTTTGTATAAGAGGGGTTTTTGTGATAAATAGGCCATCTGGCATTTTACGATATAAATGTAGTATGTTTCAGAAAGTGGAACCAGGCATGGAAAACATGACATAGAAAGTAATGCGATATGCAAGCAGAGCTATTAGAATTCACATGTTGTTACGATGTATGTACATGAAACATTGATAATATGAAATTGGCATAAGCTTTAGAATAGAAACTATTAATTTATTTAGCAATAAATTAATATTTACTAAACAAATTAAACAAAACCATAATAGAGTATTTTACTATAATATACAAATAGGGATATACATATTTATTCAATCGACAGATCAGATCATTTATGTGGCTTGAATAGCATTACATTAGCCGTTATAAAGACGTGTTTCATTATTTTCTGTTAGTAGGACGTTAATGGGAAGCTATATCCATCGGACAGCTTCTGTTGAAGTTGTGTTAAGGATATTGAAAATGCCATTCTGTTATTTCTTCGCTTCCATATTAATAACTAAACCGGATACTTTATTTGTATATTGTATTTATAATACGATAATGTATATGAGTACAAATCTGAATAAAAATATGTTTTGTTCTGGGTTTTTTTCCATAATATGCAAATGGAACATAGATACAACGAGTTTCTCAACAAGGTGATCATAAGTTATTAACAATTGCGTCATTTTTTATATTATTTATTTTGAAAACACACACACACACACACACACACACACACACACACACACACACACACACAGAAACCCCACAACACTACGCACTTTTAAACATTGCGATTTCAATAACTCGATAATATTGCCACGTACATCAGAGAAACCATGATGTGTTATTGTGTTTGATGAGTAACAATAACTGCCAACGAAGATTAGAACTTCTATCCTGAATAGCGTCAATTTCAGTATTAACTTCCTTTTAAAGCATCTTCGAACCGAGTTTAAGAAATGCAAGAATGTTCTGCTAATATATAAACTTAGGCGAACCTTACATTTGGTAAATACTATATTTTCATGGTGGTACTGTGTTTAACTGTTAGCAAAAACAAATAGCAAGTACTGAGATGATGTCTTGTGTTTTAAAACCGAATGTACTAATCGGATAAGAATTCAAACATTGTATTCTTAAATTGGCACTAAATAAACAAAGAGTAATCAAATATTAAAGCGAAAAAACAACAACACGAGTACTAACAAGAACATACAAGAGACAAGCCTTAATCGCGACGATTTTCAAATGAGCACTGTTAGTTCTGCTTTAGTAATTTAGGAATCTCAAAGCAAAACGAGAGTATCCTCTTCCTGGACAGTATAAAGTCTTTGTGAACTTCTTCAGGAAAATTGTTCAAAAATGTTAAACTATCTTGCAACTGTTTACTTCATTGGGGCCGATCCTGAGGTTAGTATCGCGTTCTATTTTAACCAAAAGTGTTCCAGATTTTCCGCGAAAAGCCAAATTATTTTAAGTGGCGATTTAGTCGATATGCGTCCTGAATTGCGTTTTTTTCTTTTCTGTTGTTGTTGTTGTTGTTGTTTGTTTTGTTTTTTTCGGGGGAAGGGGCGGGGTTGTTGTTTTTTATTGCATTGCACCGACACAATTATGGTCATATTGGCGACGTCTAGCTTATTATTGTAAGAGGAAGACCTCAGACTTGAGTCTGCGGAGAACCACTGATACACCACATTGACATGAGCTAATATGGGTGCAGGTCCTAAAGGAAACGACACGGCATTTAAAACCATACACCTGTAAATCGTCCTGGAAAAAGTAAAACAATGTATCAGAGAACTTTGTTATTCCTTTATGTTCAAGAAATGTCGTTGATGCTTCGCACCAAATGCGACGCAAAAAGTTGAAGATGTAAAGAGATTTAAGCAATGTGGGATCAATTGACAAAAAAACTTGAAAAGTTATAGTTTCTAAGTTTTCAATATACTATAAATCTCGAAAAAAGTCTATATAATGTAAAAGTTTTAACATCATAGAATGGTTTAAAACAAAATGAACCATATTATAATTAATTATAACGAACAAGTGTACAGGCAGAAAATGCACATGTGCAGCAGCCCCACATTACAAATAAGTATTTAGATAGTATTTTTCTCGAATGGATGTTTTCTCCAAATATCTTATTGTTTATTTTCATTTTGAAAGTTACAGACACACAAAAATCAATATAAAAAGCATAAAATAGAACGCCGTTTACCGAATTAGGATCTGTATTTATCAAGTTTAAAAACAAACTTTCCCCATGTCAAAATTTCAGTGAGCATTCCATATAAAGGCGTCGCGCTCAAACTCGTCGCGAGTGAATTGAATTGAAATAAATAAGGCTATAAACATCTGAATCTGTCATGGCTGTGTTTTTTTTCGTTTTTCTCTCCACGGTTTAATTACTACGGATCTTTAGCTATAGATAAAAAAAATCAATATAAGAATCATGTCCGATGTAATGTTTTCTGTAGGAAATCGTTTAAAACTGATCTCAAAACGTGACATTTTTAAGACAAATCGTTATTTTCGACCGAAGGGTGTTCTTTGCTCAGGTTACTTATTTTAGAACGCAAAACATCATATTTTCCCCCTTAAAGTATTTGTATGATTAACTTGAGTCGTTTTATTACAAGGCGATTTGAGACAATTTTGTGATGGAGACAATATACCTGCGGCAGTAAAATTAAAACCAAACAAAACAACAAACAACAACAACAGCAACGAAAACACAAACAAACAAACATAGCAAACAATACGTTTCATTACATGAATTAATATTTATAACCCAACATTATATACTACCGTACTTGGTAGCGAATTTTGTAGAGCGTCGGCTCCATTTAAGGAGGCTCCGGGGTCGACAAATGGTCGGCAAAATGGTCGTGGTATAGCTTCCTTTCTAGCGCAAGTAAACGCAAACAAATATAACGGTAGTTCCACCACTGTTTAGTCTGGTTTCGTGATGATGTGATCAGTGTGGTATCACGCCTGGTGTTAATAGCATGTTATTTACAGTGAAGACACTATATCTGCTTTAGGTGGAAACTGTCTCCATATAACTGGAATACCATAAGTAACACGAAACACACAACAAACGAAAACTTACGTTTTTGAAATTGGATAAGTCTCTTTCCGCTAAAAGTGCCTGCTGCATATGTCTTGAAAGCAAATCTTCTATATATTGTACAATAGTGGAAACAAGTGTTTTTTCATATAAATTATTAGAAACTTAGATTATGTGTATATAACAGTGGACAATTAGCCATTGATGTAGAAAAAAGGCTTCTAAAAATGGTTTGTTTGTGAATTTATTGTTTCATGTTGCTGGTATTTTAATTTATAAATATATTTCATTATACACATTAAAGACATTGGTACGATACTTACCTCTCTATGCTGACAACGGTGAGATTCAATACCGTCAAAACTGTAGTCATCATTTCTACAAAGCCAGAAAACTTGCAAAGAAACGAACCGAGCTGCCAATGGTCAATAAAGCGATGACTTAATTCGTACGGAACACACACTAGCAGAAATAGAATGTCCGAGGTCGCTAGACTCACAAGGAACACTGTGGTGTTGGACCGCTGCTTCAAATCTCCGACAATTGCCGTTATGACCAAACAATTTCCGGCTATCCCAAGAACAAACGCAAGCCCATACACAATCACAGTTGGTATATATTCCGGTTGGTTCAGCCATACTTTCCTTAACTTACCAATATCTGCGTAATAATAAAAACTGAAGTAATCATTATTATTTCCATATTCGTAGTAATCGCTATCTCCTAAAATTTTATCTGAATTATTCATTGTTTCATTTTGTGCATGATTAAACACATTTTCTGGCATGCTTATTTCGATCATAATACGTCTAATCGGCACTGATAAAGCAGCAATGATAGTTTATCACACGAGCGATTCTAATTGTAAAGTATGATACTACCGGTCGCCGAGGCTGTGCAAATGTTTCCAATACCAAACCAAGTAACAGGTATAGTTACATAAAGGGTCACAATGCGTTTAATATCCAATAGGATTGCAAGGAGATGTCACATGTTGTAGCATGAATTTTCTTTAAAAATGTGACGCGGAGAGTTTATAAATCAATAATTTATAAGTACACATTTCATGATGTGGTATACATCGTATCCAAAAGAAGCAAATTACATAAAAATGTTATATATATTTTGTTGTTTTGCAAAAATGCCCTCATTTGACCACGTTTGGTTTGGTCATATTTAATTGTGCTTCCTCCGATCCCTTTTCCTCGGAGTGATGGCTATTGTGCTTTTAGAGGTATCTGAAACAAGACCTTTCCCGAGCATATCTTCATATCAATTCAATGTTTTGTTATTAAATGTTGCAACATTTTAGACAGAAATTATCATGTGAAAAGCTCTCATATTTGAAATGATTATTCTCATAAATCAGTGTCTTGGGGAAAATTACATTCGGTACATAACTGCAAAAACTTATTTAAGTAGGTTAAAACGAGAATATTGTAATTTCGATAATTTTGATATCATCATCATCATCGTCATCACCATCATAATCAATAACAACAACAACAATAACAACATCGTTAACATCAACATAATGATACCATTGTATTAACAAAGCAGTCTGAAACATAATACTCTTCAATGAAGTCAACAAATCCGTTTTCGTAATCATCATCATCATCATCGTCGTCGTCGCCGTTGTCGTCATCATCGTAGGCATCTGCATCATTATAAATAACAATAAGTAATAAAGTTCATTTTGATTATGTTGAAGCCACTACAGTCAGTATGAGTCACAGCAGCGATGATTTTACAAAGGCCGACATTTACTTTGAGACATTCTTTCTATAGGCGAAAAGCTTTCGTAAGAATTTCTTCACACTGCATTTTTGGACCAATCTTAGCAATTTGTAAAAATGTTCTACGCCAAGACCCTGTCACTTTCTTTCTAACATTCTACAGCTGTACATGTACTTTGTGTCTAAATAATGGTCTGCTTTTTCCTGGTATTATTTTATCTCAATTATTGTCATAAAACTATCTGGCAAATTGCTTATAATTTAGGCTGAAGTTAAAATTTAAACTTTATAATCCTAGATGTAAATTGTATTTTAAAATTGTATATTTAGTGCTACAGATTGCATGTTAAAGAACTATTTGGTCAGCATGTTTGGTAATGCTCTTCTGTATTGTACTTATATAATAGATCTAGGCTTCCTTTTAGAAGCACCTGCACACTCCATTAGAGGGTCAAGCACATTAAACAGACTAATATTCAAACGCATTTTACTTCTAGATTTTTAACTTTATGCAAACAGTTATGTAGGCAAGCACAACAAGAGATTAGCAAATTTCTGTTTGTCTCTTTTTTTCATGAATGCTTAGAATATGCATGTACCTATTATTTGCGCATGTTGTGATAATATATTGTTGCTAACCATTCTCAATTATGCATTAATTATGTTCTTTGTATGTAAAACTTTTCCTTACGTTGTATTATAATATCTCCATGTATGGAGGAAATAAAAGTATTGAATTGAACTGGCGATTTGTCTTTAATTTGATTTATGTTAGCATAGGCAGCAACAAAAAAAATAATTAATGATATAAACATACACACAACCTTAAATTGATCTTTATATTCGCATAACCGTGGCCGATTTTTTCAGACCCTACGTGTATACATGTAGATAAGTAAATAATTTATATTCCAAAACTAACATTTTTGGCAAAACATAGCATCATCCTATTTTCTATAAAAGAACCCAAATGTCTTAAATAGTTATGCACTTATAAAAAATGTGATGAATGAATGAGTACGTATTTTTCAAAGAGTATGAACCTATCCTTTATGCTATTATAGTTTTAAATGATATTACACACCTCCGTGCCACCTAGCGGTTCGATTGTGTTGGCGTGTGAATTCAGTTGAGCTTCGGCTGTGTCTTGTCGCAAATAGTTGTTTGATGTTGGCGGCTGTGCCTCCTGAGACTCAATATTTGAAATATGACCGTTTTATATAATATAGCTTTTATGACATTCCTTTATTAAGGTTTTTGTGTGCTTTGATTACGGAACTGTTCACAAGTTTTATGTCTGAAATGAATATCGAATTTGATAATAAAAATGTATGTCAGAGACACTAATTTCTTATAAATCTAATTTACAAATGTATGTCAGAGACACTAATTTCTTATAAATCTAATTTGCATGTCTTCCTACCAAGGTAAATTAAAAAATAAAATTTAATATGAAAATTTTCAGGCTTAGGTGGTTTATCATTCTGTAAACATATGGGACGACATATAATGTTTAGAGATTAAAACTTAAACATGTAGATGTAAATCAACTGCTGCGTGTAAGGGCGTTTGGCTATATTTTACGGGGTAGAGATATATTGATATTCATATTTACAAAAAATGCTTATAATTTATATTTAGTTGTAAGATGTATTCTAGATACTAAATGTTGAGTTCATGTAATTCTTTTGGTACCAGGGACTGTGTTTCAATCCTAGATTGGACAGAACAAGGTCGTTGATATACTAATGGTATAGCTCCCTTGCGAACGCTTAAAGATAAGGGTAGCGTCACGTCTTTTCAAATTAATTTGACTGAATGCGTCAGCCTACTCGGTGTTTACGGCATGCTTAACACGCAATAATTAAACGTTTGTCAGTGGCACGACAAGCCGAACAAGTAAAGAGTATGAGTTCTCTTGCACTCTAAATCTGCTATCTCTGAAGACATATTTTCATGAATAAATAATATTTATCACCGAATGGGACAACACCAAAATGTCCAAATTTACGCGTTATTTAAAAAAAAATATTTACATGTATACATTATCAGATTAAAATATAGGGTTATGTTTATGTTGTATGTGTTGTACTTACATATTAAATGCTAGGGAAGACTCGTGGTACTACTGTACTTCAAAGTTATCTGAAACTAGTTTAGGCTAACTTGCATAGGAAACAACCTAATAATAATCATACATACTTAGAGTTTTGTACGCGATTGCATTTTAAATAAGCGAGACTTCGAATTCTGTACAAGCCCTATAACGTTAATGTTACAATGTTAATAAAATCGATTAAGTAACTGCTGATTCCAAGAAGCAAAGCGAATTATTATTTCATATCTTAGAAGATACATGTATATAGCTATGCTTAATAGGTGGTTTAGTTAGATCATTTATTTTCTTTAGTATCATCATGAGATCATTTATTTTCTTTAGTATCATCATTAGATCATTTATTTTCTTTAGTATCATCATTAGATCATTTATTTTCTTTAGTATCATCATTAGATCATTTATTTTCTTAAGTATCATCATGAGATCATTTATTTTCTTTAGTATTATCATGAGATCATTTATTTTCTTAAGTATCATCATTAGATCATTTATTTTCTTTAGTATCATCATGAGATCATTTATTTTCTTAAGTATCATCATTAGATCATTTATTTTCTTTAGTATCATCATTAGATCATTAAGATCATTTATTTTCTTTAGTATTATCATGAGATCATTTATTTTCTTTAGTATTATCATGAGATCATTTATTTTCTTAAGTATCATCATTAGATCATTAAGATCATTTATTGTCTTAAGTATCATCATTAGATCATTTATTTTCTTTAGTATCATCATTAGATCATTTATTTTCTTTAGTATCATCATTAGATCATTTATTTTCTTTAGTATCATCATTAGATCATTTATTTTCTTTAGTATTATCATGAGATCATTTATTTTCTTTAGTATTATCATGAGATCATTTATTTTCTTTAGTATTATCATGAGATCATTTGTTTTCTTAAGTATCATCATTAGATCATTAAGATCATTTATTGTCTTAAGTATCATCATTAGATCATTTATTTTCTTAAGTATCATCATGAGATCATTTATTTTCTTTAGTATTATCATGAGATCATTTATTTTCTTTAGTATCATCATGAGATCATTTATTTTCTTAAGTATCATCATTAGATCATTTATTTTCTTTAGTATCATCATTAGATCATTTACTTTCTTTAGTATCATCATTAGATCATTTATTTTCTTTAGTATCATCATGAGATCATTTATTTTCTTTAGTATCATCATGAGATCATTTATTTTCTTTAGTATTATCATGAGATCATTTATTTTCTTTAGTATCATCATGAGATCATTTATTTTCTTTAGTATCATCATTAGATCATTTATTTTCTTAAGTATCATCATTAGATCATTTATTTTCTTTAGTATGAAGACGAAGTCGAATTGACACACTCGGCTTTATAAGACATCTTTGGTATATTACACAAAGTGGCAGTGTTCACTGTTGTGCGTATTTAGATATTAAGTATTTCTTTCTCCGGCTCAAGGGTAATAGGAATGCATGACACCCAAAGGCCTTGACAGGCCTGTCTTTCAGTGAATGTTGGTAAGCAAATACTTGTATTCATGAGACAGAAACAAAAGTAAAGTCGTGTAGAAAAATATTGGGCTTTCAGAAAATGCACATTCTTTTATAAAGATGCAGAAAACTCTGGCATTTTTAACTTCTGGTTTCATATAAAGAGGATGTGACACTCGATGTCAATGTATACACACATTTATTAAACGAGTTCAAGAAGAGTCATAGTAAGCGAGCATATGGTGAGCTTACTAATATTTTTCCCGGACGAATTTTATAGAGGTTTGTGTTAAATAACGAGTGTCAGATTCTTTTTTCACAATTTTTTTATCGCAAATATGCGATTTTACAAAATTTTCTCAGCATTACTTGGTGGAAAAGTGGTATGAGGCTATCTGCATTATGATGATGTCAATGACCTCTTCAGCCAAAAGCCGTATTACACTAGTGTAATATAACAGAATATGTAATAGGTGTAAAAAAGCAAAGCAATGATAATTATTCTATACTATGCTATGTTATGCTATGTTATGCTATGCTATGTTATGCTTTACCATACCACACCACACCAAACAACACCTACCATACCACACCACACCACACCTAACCACACCACACCACACCATACCATACCATACCATACCACACCATACCACACCACACCACACCATACCACACCACACCACACCACACCACACCACACCACACCACATCATTCTATTCTATTTTTTACTCACAGCCTGAAACGGTTTTGATGCAATACCTTACCGCTTTGAGCACATTTTTTCTCGAAACTTATCGTTTTCTTCCGTGTATGCTTCTTATTTTTGGTTTGCGATTACATTCGGGGTAATGCTTTAACTAAACACATCCATATATCAAAGGATAAGTCGAGTCGATAAAAGCCCCGAACCCTGTCACTATGAAACAAGCGGTTATGTCCACTGGCCTGTCTTATCTGTCTCTCCATACCGGACGTAACTGACACCTACCAGATAGTGTTTGCAAATTATAGCTCATTAGAAAAGTGAAAGTATCCAACGGTCATTCATCGTCGAAATTGCTTTCTTGTCTCCAGGCTAATGGTCTATTACAGGAATGGTATTCAGGGGCGGATCCAGAAAGTTTGGTTGGGGTGGGGTGGGGTGGTGTATGAATCAATAAATACTGGTTATAGGTACACTGTAAGGCACCTTAACTTCGACCTAAGCAGTCAACAGACAAGATTTACTTTAAAAGATTAGTATTTTTAAGCAAACATGCATCCACTTCAATCCCTTCCCCGGATCCATCCCTGGTGGTATTCCCTGTCACTTTCTGTTTATAACATCTTCATTTTGCTGTTTTTAGCAGTTCTTTCGGGCGGGCAAAATTGTTCACGCACATAAGATGACTGAAAAACAAGCTAGAAAGGCAATTTTGTCTGTCTGTCTGTCTGCTGTCCATCCGTCCGTTTATCCGTCTTTCCGCCTGTCTATCTGTCTGTCTCTGTCTGTTTGTCTGTCTTTTTGTCTCTCTGTGTCAATTCGTCTCTCTCTTACAGACAGACAGACAGACAGAAGACAGACAGTTAAACAGACAGACAAGCAGGCAGGCTGGCAGTCAGTCTGACAGTCAGACAGACAGACAGACAGACAGACAGACAGACAGACAGACAGACAGACAGACAGACAGACAGACAGACAGACAGACAGACAGACGGACAGACAGACAGGCAGACAGGCAAGCAGGCAAGCAGGCAGGCAAGCAGGTAGGCAGACATTTATGAGAGGCTATTTTTATATACAATATACAAAAGCATTTTCTTATATAATAACAATTAATTTTCTGGTAAAGATATAGAGGCCATAGAAAGAACACGTATACTCAAATAATAATGAACATATTCCCATATGTACGAATAGAAATGACCTTGTTACTGACACAAAAGTTGTCCCAGACAGATTCTCTGCATTAACTGTCATTTCTTGTTCTTGATTTGATATATCTCATTCCTGTCACTTGTAAGAAACACCTATATTTCCACTGACTTTGCATTAAAAGAAAAGCGAACACTAATTGTAGTGATTGTCTGATCGAAGGTAACTAGATCACCACAAGGCGGAGAATCCACATTACAATCCACATGTGCACATTAATATGATTAAGGTGTAAAAAAAATCCGTCGAACAAAAACGCAGAGAATTCAAAGAATGGAAAATACCCCCGTTCGAGGATTTTGTTTGAAGCAGGTATCGTTTAAAGGACAGCTATTGTTATGCTAGTGCCTTTTAGTGAGTCAATGTTACTCAGTACGCATTATATAGGTGTTCTGTAAAACGTTTTAACAGTCGTCATATGGCCCACTCCAGCAAATAGAAAGAAACAATATTATGAAAAAAAATCTCGAAGCTCGATTAGCACCAAAACGAATCAACAAATACCGTTACCATTTTGTTATTTAACATTCATACATGACTGCCTACTGTTACACAAGACGGGTAAACAAAACACTGATGCAGCTCAAGGTAAAGACTTATAATAACATACATTTTTGGTGACTTATTATATTTAAATTTAACTGCCTTTGTCTGTTTTACAGCCGTGGGTACTTTTTTAAAACACACAATTTTGCTTAAAGTACACGCGATTTAAAATACTACCTAAAATAAAAGCTAATTCAAATCGCAAAAAGAACACTTTTGACAATTGTAATGACTAAAAATAATCCTGATGATGATATGACGTAACAACAAGAATAAGTGATCACGTGGTTTTATCATACGCTCTTTGATTAAACAAAGCTAACAATGCTGCGTAGGCTAAAATAGGAATTCGCCTGAGATGAACTGCTGCCCTATTCAAACAGATAAAGGATATCAATGAACATTATTTTGCAAGGACCTTTTAGGAAACAATTTTAGTTGTTTGGGGAAAATGTGTATCCCAAATATGAGATAACACCTCAAAACAACAAAGAACAATTAGAGAAATTGAAGAATGGCAATGCTGGAGATTGTAAAATCCACGGATTAATTGTATTTAAATGCATTTAGGCCGATTTGATCTGAGTAGCATTTGCAGTACATGTGCTATAGGTCAGATAAAACTAAAATGCAGCCAAAACTTTCTTATCCAGTACATATTGCTGTTTTAGCAAAGATAAATATCAATCACTCGCCGAACATTCTTTGACAGCTTGATCAATTAAGCCAATCAGTTCCCCAAAGACGGATAAATATCAACTGCGCAATGAAAAATGTACGAGAAAGATGTTACTTTAGTAACATGTACATATAACAAATCAAAGCTCACTAAAGACTACACTGTTTTTATAACCATTTGCATTATCAAAAAGTTGTTACTATTTAAATTTTATATTGCAAAATAAAACAATTGTGCAAAGGTATACAGTTAAATATCTTTTTAAGATTGAGCTTTTTTTTCATAATTCGAATATTGCTTCAATTGGTGCATACATCAGACGGGTAAATGTACTTTTTATTCCATCGATGCCGAACGTCATAATAAAAACACTGTTACTACGTGTCTATGGTTTGTCACGTGCGAATACATGAATTTACATTGAATGTGGGTCCCGAAAAATACACTGGCAGGTGTGCGTCGTCAGTAAACATTACTGGTATCGCCGTAAAGACGGTATATACACGGATACTACCTTTTGACTTTATTTTGTCAGATAAAATGACCACTACAGTCAAAATCCACAGCAACAGAAAAAGTAAATTCACACAGTGACAACAGTATCAGTTTAACGTATTGTACTTTGTCACGTGTTAAAAGAAGCCTTGATTGCTGTTTTGTAGTGGACATGATATGTCCGATAGTGGAAGTGGGAGGTGCCATATGACATGCATATCAATTTGAAATGCTATTCATCGGTTAGGAATACAAGCCTTACAGCTGATCCGCGTAAAGAGGACTTTGTCATGGCAGTTTTATGACACAAACCCCAACTGAGCGGTTTATATAACAATTTAATTTAATGTCACCAAAATCTTTTATAAACACAAGTGTGTAAAGGTTTCGCTGACTGCAAACGTGTTAGGACAGCTAAAGCAACATACGGCTCTTTTATAATACGATAAAGGATTTACTTTATGTAGTGTACTTATCTTCAAATGACGTAAAGACAAAAAGCGGTATTCCTTTTTGTTTATTTAGTATGTTCTCAGATTAAACTTTCAAAAGTGTGTTTCTTTCTAAGTTGATTGGAAAAAGACCGTCTGTGATACATTCACTCACTTATTCGCTTAAATATTGGATATTTTAATGATTGTGAATTTCGTCTTTTTACGAGAATACAATTTGTTAAGCAAGTGCGTGCTTTAATGTGTGATTAGATTAGAATACATGAGATTTACTTAACATATTGCAATTTTGTTTTGTGGTGAAGTACAAAAGGAGTGTTTAGTTTCTAATTTTCGAGTGAAACATTTTGAGCCTCAAAGGTCGTGCACAATTTGTTTTCAAAATGCCTGATATTTTGTCGCATAAGTTTTCCTTGTAAGTATGCAAACATACACTTACAAATACAACCGACATTTTCTACGTTCACATAGTAAAACTATATTTTAAAATTAAAACTCCTGCATGTGCATGTGCAGAGGTTTACTGTAAATCTGTGTATTTAATACGATTTTACTTTAATTGTAATGCAGATTCATGTGGTATGTAACAAAATGAATTTTAGTTGGAAATAAAACTCTTCTTGAATGTGAAGCTATCGCTCGCTCAAAATGTTGTTCGCTAAGTGGAATATCGTCGTACAAAAACAATCAATAAAAGAGAAATAACATAGACATTGTCATATAAATATGTGTTTTCATTCTGTAGGAGAGATGAAACAATCGATAAAAGCTGCTTAATGAAACACGTCAGTTTTTTTCATTCATATAATTAAGTGCCGAAAACTAGAATCTGCCCTCTATCCTTTATTAACAACCATATAAGCCTGAAACTTTATAATTAAAAGAAAATGATAACTATGTAAAAGACTGAATGTTTAAATATTTGTTTTATATCTTCTGAACATCAAAATAATTGGGAAGTATTCCTTATACGTGCGCATGTTGAACCCTTTAATAAGTTCTACCTATCTAGAAATTTGTATACGTTTGACGTCGGAGTTACGATAAGAAAGCGTCTCCGCCCATTCTGAGCACATATATGTTTCAAGCTATCACAGGGTCAATCATAAGTATCAGTAAATCCATTAGCTCTGGCTGGTCGAGAACCATTCCTACCACTAGACTACCCCAGGGGACTTAAATTGACATTTCCAATACAATACAATACAATGCAATGTTTGATGCTTCTTTAAAACTGAGAAGATAGCGCACTCTTTTCATACTTAACATTACGCTAAACTATTATTTGTCAATAACTATTGATAAATAAAGAACTTTTAAAATATTATGTCTTGCTGTATTGGTTGTAATTTACTGAATATTTCAACATGTTCATTCCCGAAACAACATACATTTCCGTTAACATATAAAGATATATAACCAATGCTAATGTTGATTGTTAAAGATATATAATTACTTACTAAAATTTGATTTTGTCCACATATCCGTCACAGCCGTATTGCCGTCCCTTACTTATTCACACCGGCCAGAAAATGTTCTCCTATTACTGTTCTTAGGAACAAATTATGCACCAGGGACTCAGTACGATTTTACGTTAAAATTATTAACGTCTTGCTGAGACCATTCCAAAAAGGAAATCACTGTTCAGTTATACTGATTACTGTATGTAAAAGTGTCTGGTATTTAGAACACGTCTTTATATCACGCTGTGAATGCAAGAACCAGCCAAACGACCCCAAAATGATGCAAAGGTCGGTCATGAGACAAATTATAACTTTGTAACTTACAAAAGCTTTCATATTCTTCAGACAGATTCTTTCATAGACTTTCTGTTTTTTTAATTTTGAAATACAAAATATTAGTTCTCTAACTTTGTAACTTACAAAAGCTTTCATATTCTTCAGACAGATTCTTTCATAGACTTTCTGTTTTTTAATTTTGAAATACAAAATATTAGTTCTCGGACCTCATTTGTATCCATTAATTCTAAGAGCTGACGTTAAGTGTTAATTGTCCCTTGTTTTGTCAATTTCATTGGTTACGTAAGATTTTACTTGTTGTAACATGATATGCAAAACTGGTCGATTGTGTTCGTGATAGTGGTTAAAGGCAACGTTCTGATACTGGTCCATATGTGTGGCTTGTGCGTTCGTTTCAGAGGTTCTGTCGTGCATATTCGAGATACATGGAGCCAAGAATTTTCACGGGCCAAAACAAAATCAATGAAACAGTAAAGCATGTAAATGACAATATAAACAAAAGTGACGCTTTACATACTAGGCCAAATTCGAAAGTTGTAGCAAAGAATTTGTAGGAGGGACCGTTAGATCTTAAATCAAAGAAATGAAAGAACATATAACTTCAGCATCATCTTTTTTCTATGAACATTGTCAAAAACAAAGTCATACCAGAGAATACCACCGAATGAAACTTTGTGGAATAGAAAGTAAACGTCAACATAGCTATAATAATTATCAGTGGATGCCATCTTTTAAAAACACGAATAGAGTGAAAAGGTCTAGAATAAAAATGAAATACATGGGTATTTTAACTAATGAGCCAGTCTGCGAAGTCGTCGATATTTTAAGCATTGATTGATCGGAATCAGTGTATCATACTGTCATGCCTATGTTTCTGAATGGGATGTCAACTGGCCTTGTTTAAAGTTTCTAACCCCTGCATAGAAGCTTGTCACTTGTAAGATGTATTATTTCGATTGGTATTAAGTTATTAAAATGTAAATCTGAATATCATCTGCATTGAAATAAATAAATACACTTGCAATAAATGCTATTTTTAACTATAAGCTAAACGGTTAAAACGACTACGACAACGAGGCTTTTACAACTGACACATTTACCACAGTTTAACACAATTGCTCAATGATTTTAAAATAAAATAAATATGTTAACTTGAAATGGTTAGAAATCATTGAGCACAGGTCAAAGATTGTACGATACATAAAATAAATTTTGAAAATATAGACTTATTTGGAGAAAACATAACTACCTTTATTAAAAATACATGTATTTCATTTCTGCATTTCATTAGAGGAAATGTAAACATATCAGTATGTATGTACATGTAACAAAGCAATAAAGTTATGTGTAAACATTTCCGAATTAGCTCACTTATATTTTGATATGGAATAACTATTAATAATTAATATATTAATTAATATTATTAATAATAATTATTACGTTTACTGATACATGTACATGTATATTGAACCTAGTCCGGACAATCGCCAATACGAGCTTAAATCCGTATCTGATTTGTTTGGTGTATTGTAAAAAAAAACGAGGAATGGACAGAACATACACTTGAATAACAGTTTTAACAAAACTACAACTAGTGTTTTGTTCATATGAAAGTGCGATAATATTAATGCAACAGAAAAAGGTCAGTACATATTCATTTTCGAAATTAAGATTTGGTATACAGTCGAGTCAATAACTAATAGTTGTTGAATATTAGCATAATGCTGTGATAACACCAAGTCCGGTTGACGAAGGGAACAGTGGCCACTACTTTTTACTTGGGTCTTCTACTGGGCTACACCCGTAGGGGTTCGACCGCTTAAGCCCAGGACCCTCCCCTCATACGGATGACAAACTGTTTGTGATGATCGGACACTACCACTCAATACAAGGCCGCCAGCTCACCTGCTCTTTTCAGTTTCAGTACCAGCAAACGATATCTAGTAAGTAGCAGGACGAATTATTAGAAAATAAATTGACATTATATACTGGGCTATTTATTACATTTCACGCACCGTTATTAACGAGACACAGTATCTTTTCTGTTTTAATAAACGGGTGTAATTGTGCTGTACTTTTGCTCGCTTTAATTTTGTCTATTGGAACGAATTTAAGAGCTGGGTGATAATAAGAAGGTCGTGTATAAACACTTATACACAATTTGCACCATCCTAAGCCAGACTGAGTATAAATGAAGGACATCCTTATTTTTACTGTTTTGTTTTGAAGTGTATTATAATTACAAAACATACTTACTGCATTTAGCTGTTTTCAAATGTATTTGCAAACTTTGAAGGTTTAAAGCCAACAAATGTATCACTAAAGTGCTTCATTGCTTTTATGGAACGATTGGACATAAATCATCTACTGAAAGGTCATTAACACTCAGTTTCTAAGTACGGGATATTAAATATTGATCTAGAAAGACCAGATTAATATACGCCCAGATTTATTATGTGAAGGGCGAAAGAAAACAACGACAAATCTGATGCACATTAATGTAAAAAACGTGAGCTTGTATTATGCAAAAGCTACATATAAATGTAATGGTTCAGTCCGTGGTCCAGTTCATGCAATCAAGTGAAAAAATACGTATGTGTACTTTTCAATGTGTGTGCGTGTGCGTATTTATCTGAAAGTGGATGTGTATAATTGGTGGTAAACTTCAGAAAAAAGTAACTTAATAAAAATGTAATTGTGCTTTGCTATGGGTGCATTCTGGTGAGTTTTAAAGCAATTATTGAAAAAAATCGAGGGATCGTATTTACGCAGTGTTACAATTAATATAATTTCTATTTTTATAATATGCAATACATACTAACATACAGAGTTAAGAAAATATGACACACGCACACACACACACACACACACACACACACACACACACACACACACACACACACACACACACACACACACACACACACACACACACGCACGCACGCACACACACACACACACACACACACACACACACACACACACACACACACACACACACACACACACACACATGTATTATCCGCTTAAGCGGAACGTTGACGTATTATGTTTCATGTTTCCATATACAGTTATTAATGTTTTATACTCTATTTTACTATTTTATACTCTGAATAACTGGAAAAAATAAAGATTTCTTCTATTCTTAAATAAGGTGAGGGTCGATATTGCTTGCATGATAACTAGAAGTTCTTAAAAATCATATTGGCCATTCCCGAAACTATGTCACGTCCCATGAAAATTGATTACCCATAAGTGTACTGCGTATGCTCTATAAGCTCTCAATAAATACAACTTACTTCCGGAGACTTCAAAGTACTCACACTAACACTACAAGGCCTTGCATATACAATCAGCGTAACTTTATTTTTTAAATGCTGATGTAAGTACCGATTAAGTATATATATATTGAAATGGAAGTTTCTGAATTATTCCTAAAATACAATTCTTTATGTGGCATCCAAAAGCTGACGTAAGTTGTTTTTGCAGTTTTGCATGTTTTAAACGGTGTATACCGAAGACAGAGTAATCAACCAGTTTTTGCTGTTTAAGTATTCTAGCATCGTTCTTTGTCAATTAGATAAGTTTGTTCATTATAAAACTATTTCATATAATTAATACACAATTAAAATATCAAAAAATACATATAAAACAAAAAAGGTTGACCTTTTGTCAAATAATGTATTCAGAAGTCGTAATACCGAGTATTTAATCGTGGCCCAAGAACTCGTTACACGACCCGCTTGCATATCTTTCTTGTAACTCTGCACGGATTGTGAAAAAACAACTTCTTTGAAAAGTGTGATTAAACTTTTAGTTAAAAAAGAAAGTAAATACGTGCTTGTATTCTTTAATCCTTTTACACTGAACACAAAGTATTCAATTAATTTCTCGACATTTAAACACACCATCGTCGTCTGCACAATTAATCTGTATCATTTTTTGACTGTAAAGTTTTAAAATAAAAAGCACACGTTTGTTGTAATAAAACAAACTTAAACAAATAAAACCTTGTCATTTTGACGTTATATTTGTACACACAGCACACTGGTAGAGTTTACTTTAAGTTCTGGTACCAGGGAGGCCGTTCAGACTATTATGACTTAAATATCGGATAAATTGACGTCGCTAGGACCAGTTAATTTCGTAATTAGCTTGGAACGCCCGTGTAGATATTTCCATAACTCGGCGATTTATAAAACACCAGGTGCAGGCGTTAGACGGCACGTGGCTACAAATGCGTGTTTTTGTTATCACCGTCCTCCATCTCCAATCACTATTTTACTTCACATTTTACATGCATGTAGCTAGTCTTTTATGAGGACCTATCTGTGACTTGGAAATAAAACCAAGTTTTATGAGTTAGGTTTAAGTTATATCCTTAATTGCATGACATATATGATTAAAAAAAGCATTATGTGCAGATATAAAATTTAATTAAAATCAATTTGCATATCATATTTTAAACATACTTTTTCGAGATATATATATATCATCAGACATAAGCACAGGCTGGTAATATTATCTGTACTCTTTTAACAATCACGGCCCATTTTTAGTTATGAGCCGTAAAAAAGGCTTATAAAAAGAAAATGTTAGTTGTTAAACAGCTATTGTATAATCGTATGATATAACAAAGTATGAACTATGTAAACGGTAGAGAGTCGGCTCCAAGTACCGAATGCCCCGGGTTCAAATCCATGGCATACCAAAAACGTTAAAAGGTAGTGATATAGACCCCATTCAAATACTCAATAAATTGTACGGGTTGTTTGACGACTAGTCGGTCCGGTGTAAGAATAATATCAGAGGGAGTGGTATTATGCCAGGTGTTCATGGCTTGGTGCAAAAAGTTAAGGCAGAACTCTACCTGTTCCAAGTAAACGCCGTATCTGAATAACTAAAATATTGAAGCTAATGATGAAACAAAAAGAAGCACAAGCAAGCAAGGGAATAAATTACTTCAATAAAAGCACAAATTTCGAAAGTTCGATTAATTTAGTATTTGTAAACATCCAAAAATTGTCTAATGTAAGCTTATTTATTCACACTGAACGTAAACCGTAGGTTTATCCTTCCACTTTTTTCAAAGAGTGTAAAAAGGAGTTCGATAGAACATAAATGAAAATATGTATTTATCGTTGTTCATCGATTTACTAATTTCATTTATCAATTTGGTTCCCACACATTTGCATATAATTATTCAATCTTAACCAAACATAGGGCGTCTAGTCTTCTGATCCTAATTTTGGGGCTCCAGTGGGTTAGTGTTAGGGTACCGGAGTAGGGCTCCTCCAGGTTCATTCCCGTTTTGCCAACATCACACCTTTTGCCAACATTTCATCTCGTCTGAAGGTAAACTGTACGCAATCAAGTGCAACGGTGATACTATACAATTTACTCCCGATGTTTTAATTAAATGAAAGAAAAATAATAATGATAGTTGAGTTGCTGTTATGTGGTATTTTCAGCAGCTTAGACCTGGTTATACAATTGCACAGTTTTGGTTTGTAATATGGCGGATAAAAAATAATAATAATAAATATCATTTTATTATATCAAACCAGGTACAAAACAAATACAGCATAGGGAACAGTACTTTACACAAAATAGTATATGAATAGTATATAAAAGGCAATTCAGGTAAAGTTAAAGTATGGGAGAAGAAGATAATGGTGTGAATACATACATAATAGTGTGAATACATACATATACAAGATTATAGTGAGAAACAAGTTTTTTGTTATGATCATTCCAATTAGAGTAAAAGATCGACGCTATTATGCAGGTGTTTTTCTTGATGTAGAGGATTAACAAGGGATTTTATAAATAAAGTACGTCATGAAGAGTGTATTCTAAGCACAAATGATATAACAGGAAGACAAGAAAAATGGCTTTCTTTTCCGATTTAATAAAACATTATAGACCACAAATAAGTAGACACATTTTTATGTGCTTCCGACTAGTAGCTATAATAAATCAACAGATAGGATAAAATGGAAATTATGTGACTTCTTATTTGAACCAACTTATTGCTACAGTTATTTGTTTTGTTCTAATACAGTTGTGACAGTGACATACAATGCTTATGGAATAATTTTCCGAACATATATAATCGGATACACCAATTGGCATCGGAAGTAGTAGAGTGAAACGAGGGCACTCGTATATGCCTTAAAACAAGGTATTTTAAATGTGCGTTTTTATATTTTTATTTGCAGGTTCACATCTTTATTGATTGTGCTTGTTGGAAAAAATACAAAAAAATATAACGTCAAAGGCGTAGTACTTGGATTATATACTATACAAATAAACATAAACATACATATTCGTGAAAGTATTCGCAGCCAGACCTTAATGCATGTAAATGCATAGAAATACATTTTGTCTTCAGAAAAATGTTTCTGATCAGCACAACATTAACTAGCACAACGATAAGACAGATGATTTAGTTCGTCTCAGTTGTAGCATACATGTAGCATACAGCTATACTACTATTATCGCAAATATAATAAATAAATAAAAAAATAATAGCAAAACCTTACATAGAACAGCGTAACAGGATTCATAGATTATGTTTTAGTTACACACCGCTTAACATTTTGAGCTATTGCGGCCGGTCCATATAAATAAGTAAAAGAAAGAATAATAAATACATAAAGCAAACGCAGCAAACATGATTTTTACGCATACTAATGAGCACAATTATGCAGAAGAAACTATTATGGCAATTTTAGCAACAACACCACACGGATTAACAAGAGTATAGCACATCTTCATTATCTGGTCAAATTTTCACTTTTTGCCAACCTTTTTTGTACCAAAATATTGAAAGTTGGCAAAGTGGTAACATTCCGTACACCACTAACTGTTCTCCCCTCTCACTACGTAGATTCGAATTCCGATTATTGAATATAACCTTATATAGAAAGGTCTTCTAGAAGTCCTGCGGTGCGCCGGTGGTTCTACCATAAGATCAAATGACATTTAACAATGCATGTTAAATAATTGTATATATGTTCACATGTTCTTACTTTGCTGTTGTAATTGCTTCATGTTTGGATAAAAAAGATGGAACTGAATTGAGACAAAGGGAATTGAAGAGTTGTTCAGTTTCAATGTTGAAATCAGTCGCCCAGAAAAGTATTGTGTGCCTAAAAGCATTGTTTCACGTCCTATGATTCTGTTGCAAGCTGCTAACAGACTATCGTGAATAATCTGGAATGCGACTATTAACATAGCATCATAGTCTGGCACTTGTTACATAAGTTAACTTATATATCTACTGCTATTGCGCCGTACCTGGCTTATCAGATCTAACATGGTCTAGATATTGAATAGGGTTCTTTGTGTGCTATAAGTAACAAAGTCGACATCTATTATAGCATTCGAGCATATGTTTTCAATTTTTCTGTTTAAAATTTCTGTCTATTCAAGTTACCCTATAAATAGTCTATCATAGATAGTGCATACGGTTTTAGGACATCTCCCACACAAAGCATTGTAGTCGCTTATTATGTCCCTGGAGAAACTCATATTTAGGTCAACTACATGTTAGAACAATATAAAATTTGAAGTCTTTTAGACCAAAGAACGAAGAATTGTGTTAAGATTTTGATACAATATACCAAAAGTGGCTTATTATTTTCATCTTAAAACAATTAACTTGTGATGGCTTTTACATAAATTAATACGTAAGATGCAAGTTGGATTCCCAAGGATTAGACATGAATCATCTAATTGATGTAAATTGGAAAATGATGTGTAAAGGATTATTGGTGTCACAATATTCACGAACACCACAAGCATGCTAGTTAGATATCCAGCGTTATTTGATTCAACGGTCGCCTGCGTACCATATCGAACTGGAACAAACTAACTTAACCAAAGACACTAGCAACCTTTCAAACAATCTTTCCTACGGCGTAAGGCAGCGAGTGAGATATCTATGAAGTGTTTTAGCCGGAAACATGACAGCGTAATTAGCACAGAGTCTCAGTAAAACAGAAAAGATATAAATTGAGATTAATGTACCTCAAAAAAATCTTTTAATGAGAGAAAACCTTAGACTTCGTGGTATGTCTATATAAGAAATACTGGTCAGGTTGAAAAGGTAAGTTGTATGCCTGTTTTAAATGCCTTCTAACGTAAATTACCAAGGCTTGTTTTGAAATGATGCAACTTTGATGTAAGTTTGGACATTATAAAATTATTTAATAAAGTGTCAAATGATGAAAGTCTAGTAAGCCAAAGTTTTATAAATTACTATTGACATGCAAGAAAAGTTTATATCTAAAAGAAACGGAAAAAAGTATACAGTTTTATGGTCTCATCAAAAGATAAAATAATTAATTGATATAATCAGTGGAACAAGAGATTTTATTTGTTATATGAAATTACTTCTGATTCAAAGATGTAAGTAACTTCAACATATATAACAAAAGTGACAAAATGTAACTGACCCCTTAAGTTAAATCTGCCAACAAAAATATTACAAAAACACGAACATATAAAGGACACAATATTCAGAATTTAGAACAACAATAAATAATAAGTGTGGATCTTAACCTTTAAATGTCGTCACAACAAATATAGATGCTTAAATAGTGAGTTATAGTAAATAAACGTAACAGTTGCCTATGATATATGCCATATTTATCAAGAATAGAATAATGTACTGCACTGACAGGGTATGCATTATTTGAAATGACAGCGTGCACCATGCTTAAACAGGATAGTTATTTTTGGGATATAATGGAGAGGATTTTGCATATATCTGCTACATTTCAAAAGTTTTGTAGGAGAGCATGATTTGCAGACCCATCTAACACGGTTAGCACCTCTAGTGCTCTCTCAATTAGGACCCTATAAATAATCCTGGGTCCGGCACTGTACTTCATTTTCAAATTGGTTACCAGATTATTGATAAGTCAACGGTACATTATACTGCATGTATTATGCAAAAAAGTTATCGAAATTACAAGTATTTTCTGAATATAAGATAGACAAAGTTACAAAAGGCAAAATTAATAGTAATAAATTGATACATAAATGTTACTGGTTCTCTAAATGTATTTTTATGTTTATGAGGCCGTTTCTCTGACTGACATTTGCTGTAATTTTTTCTTTGCGTAAGTAGTGCTGGTCTAGTTGAATGACAGGTGTAGTCCCTATCATAGTACATAAACAAAACGACGTGTGTCTGTGTATGTTACCCGTATTGGTACGAATTTTACGTGGCGCGATCGATATTGTTTGGCACGAAAAGTTCTATCACAGGTAGGAGCTAGGAAACTACATCTGCAATTGTTTATATTAACATACGGGCATTTTTGCATAAGTAAATCAACGACTTTCAACGAATGACGGCGTGTAAAGTGAAAGTAGCATTTTTTGTCTATGAAAATACTATCAAATATCGTGTGTATGTGGGAAAGTTAAATGCACATAATCGAAATACTATATACTTAGCTTCCTTACATATTTATTATTCGTTTTAAGTTTATGTTTTGTTTTTACATAGTGCGGTATTGTCCTGGTCGGCACTGCAACTTTAACTAAACACATGCAAATATCAAAGGATAAGTCGAGTCGATAAAAGCCCCGAACCCGGTCACTATGAAAGAAGCGGTTATGTCCACTGGCCTGTCTTATCTGTCTCTCCATACCGGACGTAACTGACACCTGCCAGATAGTGTTTGCAAATTATAGCTCATTAGAAAAGTGAAAGTATCCAACGGTCATTCATCGTCGAAATTGCTTTCTTGTCTCCAGGCTAATGGTCTATTACAGGAATGGTATTCAGGGGCGGATCCAGAAAGTTTGGTTAGGGTGGGGTGGGGTGGTGTATGAATCAATAAATACTGGTTATAGGTACACTGTAAGGGACCTTAACTTCGACCTAAGCAGTCAACGGACAAGATTTACTTTAAAAGATTAGTATTTTTAAGCAAACATGCATCCACTCCAATCCCTCCCCCGGATCCGTCCCTGGTGGTATTCCCTGCCACTTTTTGTTTATAACATCTTCATTTTGCTGTATTTTAGCAGTTCTTTCGGGCGGGCAAAATTGTTCACGCACATAAGATGACTGAACAACAAGCTAGAAAGGCAATTTTGTCTGTTTGTCTGTTTGCTGTCCATCCGTCCGTCTATCCGACTTTCCGCCTGTCTGTCTGTCTGTCTCTGTCTGTTTGTCTGTCTTTTTGTCTCTCTGTGTCAATTCGTCTCTCTCTTACAGACAGACAGACAGACAGACAGACAGAAGACAGACAGTTAAACAGACAGACAGGCAGGCAGGCTGGCAGTCAGTCTGACAGACAGACAGACAGACAGACAGACAGACAGACAGACAGACAGGCAGGCAGACAGGCAGGCAGGCAGGCAAGCAGGCAGGCAGACATTTATGAGAGGCTATTTTTATATACAATATACAAAAGTATTTTCTTATATAATAACAATTAATTTTCTGGTAAAGATATAGAGACCATAGAAAGAACACGTATACTAAAAAAATAATGAACATATTCCCATATGTAAGAATAGAAATGACCTTGTTACTGACACAAAAGTTGTTCCAGACAGATTCTCTGCATTAACTCTCGTTTCTTGTTCTTGATTTGATATATCTCATTCCTGTCACTTGTAAGAAACACCTATATTTACACTGACTTTGCATTAAAAGAAAAGCGAACACTTATTATAGTGATTGTCTGATCGAAGGTAACTAGATCACCACAAGGCGGAGAATCCACATTACAATCCACATGCGCACATTAATATGATTAAGGTGTAAAATAATTCCGTCGAATAAAAACGCAGAGAATTCAAAGAATGAAAAATATCCCCATTCGAAGATTTTGTTTGAAGCAGGTATCGTTTAAAGGACAGCTATTGTTATACTAGTGCCTGTTATTGAGTCAATGTTACTCAGTACGCATTATATAGGTGTTCTGTAAAACGTTTTAACAGTCGTCATATGGCCCACTCCAGCAAATATAAAGAAACAATATTATGAAAAAAAAATCTCGAAGCTCGATTAGCACCAAAACGAATCAACAAATACCGTTACCATTTTGTTATTTAACATTCATACATGATTGCCTACTGTTACACAAGACGGGTAAACAAAACACTGATGCAGCTCAAGGTAAAGACTTATAATAACATACATTTTTGGTGACTTATTATATTTAAATTTAACTGCCTTTGTGTGTTTTACAGCCGTGGGTACTTTTTTAAAACACACAATTTTGCTTAAAGTACACGCGATTTAAAATACTACCTAAAATAAAAGATAATTCAAATCGCAAAAAGAACACCATTGACAATTGTAATGACTAAAAATAATCCTGATGATGATATGACGTAACAACAAGAATAAGTGATCACGTGGTTTTATCATACGCTCTTTGATTAAACAAAGCTAACAATGCTGCGTAGGCTAAAATAGGAATTCGCCTGAGATGAACTGCTGCCCTATTCAAACAGATAAAGGATATCAAGGAACATTATTTTGCAAGGACCTTTTAGGAAACAATTTTAGTTGTTTGGGGAAAATGTGTAACCCCAATATGAGATAACACCTTAAAACAAGAAAGAACAATTAGAGAAATTGAAGAATGGCAATGCTGGAGATTGTAAAATCCACGGATTAATTTAAATGCATTTAGGCCGATTTGATCTGAGTAGCATTTGCAGTACATGTGCTATAGGTCAGATAAAACTAAAAACAGCCAAAACTTTCTTATCCAGTACATATTGCTGTTTTAGCAAAGATAAAAATCAATCACTGGCCGAACATTCTTTGACAGCTTGATCAATTAAGCCAATCAGTTCCACAAAGACGGATAAATATCAACTGCGCAATGAAAAATGTACGAGAAAGATGTTACTTTAGTAACATGTACATATAACAAATCAAAGCTCATTAAAGGCTACACTGTTTTCATAACCATTTGCATTATCAAAAAGTTGTTACTATTTAAATTTTATATTGCAAAATAAAACAAATTTGCAAAGTTATACAGTTAAATATCTTTTTAAGATGAGCATTTTTTTCATAATTCGGATATTGCTTCAATTGGTGCATACATCAGACGGGTAAATGTACTTTTTATTCCATCGATGCCGAACGTCATGATAGAAACACTGTTACTACGTGTCTATGGTTTGTCACGTGCGAATACATGAATTTACATTGATTGTGGGTCCCGAAGAATACACTGGCAGGTGTGCGTCGTCAGTAAACATTAGCGGTATCGCCGTAAAGACCGTATATACACGGATACTACCTTTTGACTTTATTTTGTCAGATAAAATGACCACTATAGTCAAAATCCACAGCAACAGAAAAAGTAAATTCACACAGTGACAACAGTCTCAGTTTAACATATTGTACTTTGTCACGTGTTAAAAGAAGCCTTGATTGCTGTTTTGTAGTGGACATGATATGACCGATAGTGGGAGTGGGAGGTGCCATATGACATGCATATCAATTGGAAATGCTATTCATCGGTTAGGAATACAAGCCTTACAGCTGATCAGCGTAAAGAGGACTTTGTCATGGCAGTTTTATGACCCAAATCCCAACTGAGCGGTTTATATAACAATTTAATGTCACCAAAATCTTTTATAAACACAAGTGTGTAAAGGTTTCGCTGACTGCAAACGTGTTAGGACAGCTAAAGCAACATACGGCTCTTTTATAATACGATAAAGGATTTACTTTATGTAGTGTACTTATCTTCAAATGACGTAAAGACAAAAAGCGGTATTCCTTTTTGTTTATTCAGTATGTTCTCAGATTAAACTTTAAAAAGTGTGTTTTTTCTAAGTTGATTGGAAAAAGTCTGTCTGTTATACATTCACTCACCCATTCGCTTAAATATTGGACATTTTAATGATTGTGAATTTCGTCTTTTTACGAGAATACAATTTGTTAAACAAGTGTGTGCTCTAATGTGTGATTAGATTAGAATACATGCGATTTACTTAACATATTGCAATTTTATTTTGTGGTGAAGTACAAAAGGAGTGTTTAGTTTTTAATTTTCGATTGAAACATTTTGAGCCTCAAAAGTCGTGCGCAATTTGTTTTCAAAATGCCTGATATTTTGTCGCATAAGTTTGCCTTGTAAGTATGCAAACATACACTTACAAATACAACCGACATTTTCTACGTTCACATAGTAAAACTATATTTTAAAATTAAAACTCTTGCATGTGCATGTGCAGAGGTTTACTGTAAATCTGTGTATTTAATACGATTTTACTTTAATTGTAATGTAGATTCGTGTGTTATGTAACAAAATGAATTTTAGTTGGAAATAAAACTCTTCTTGAATGTGAAGCTATCGCTCGCTCAAAATGTTGTTCGCTAAGTGGAATATCGTCGTACAAAAACAATCAATGAAAGAGAAATAACATAGACATTGTCATATAAATATGTGTTTTCATTCTGTAGGAGAGATGAAACAATCGATAAAAGCTGCTTAATGAAACACGTCAGTTTTTTCATTCATATAATTAAGTGCCGAAAACTAGAATCTGCCCTCTATCCTTTATTAACAACCATATAAGCCTGAAACTTTATAATTAAAAAAAAATGATAACTATGTAAAAGACTGAATGTTTAAATATTTGTTTTATATCTTCTGAACATCAAAATAATTGGGAATTATTCCTTATACGTGCGCATGTTGAACCCTTTAATAAGTTCTACCTATCTAGACATTTGTATACGTTTGACGTCGGAGTTACGATAAGAAAGCGTCTCCGCCCATTCTGAGCACATATATGTTTCAAGCTATAACAGGGTCAATCATAAGTATCAGTAAATCCATTAGCTCTGGCTGGTCGAGAACCATTTCTACCACTAGACTACCCAAGGGGACTTAAATTGACATTTCCAATACAATACAATACAATACGCACTCTTTTCATACTTAACATTACGCGTAACTATTATTTGTCAATAACTATTGATAAATAAAGAAATTTTAAAATATTATGTCTTGCTGTATTGGTTGTAATTTACTGAATATTTCAACATGTTCATTCCCGAAACAACATACATTTCCGTTAACATATAAAGATATATAACCAATGCTAATGTTGATTGTTAAAGATATATAATTACTTACTAAAATTTGATTTTGTCCACATATCCGTCACATCCGTATTGCCGTCCCTAACTTATTCACACCGGCCAGAAAATGTTCTCCTATTACTGTTCTTAGGAACAAATTATGCACCAGGGACTCAGTACGATTTTACGTTAAAATTATTAACGTCTTGCTGAGACCATTCCAAAAAAGAAATCACTGTTCAGTTATACTGATTACTGTATGCAAAAGTGTCTGGTATTTAGAACACGTCTTTATATCACGCTGTGAATGCAAGAACCAGCCAAACGACCCCAAAATGATGCAAAGGTCGGTCATGAGACAAATTATAACTTTGTAACTTACAAAAGCTTTCATATTCTTCAGACAGATTCTTTCATAGACTTTCTGATTTTTTAATTTTGAAATACAAAATATTAGTTCTCGGACCTCATTTGTATCCATTAATTCTAAGAGCTGACGTTAAGTGTTAATTGTCCCTTGTTTTGTCAATTTCATTGGTTACGTAAGATTTTACTTGTTGTGACATGATATGCAAAACTGGTCGATTGTGTTCGTGATAGTGGTTAAAGGCAACGTTCTGATACTGGTCCATATGTGTGGCTTGTGCGTTCGTTTCAGAGGTGATGTCGTGCATATTCGAGATACACGGAGCCAAGAATTTTCACGGGCCAAAACAAAATCAATGAAACAGCAAAGCATGTAAATGACAATATAAACAAAAGTGACGCTTTACATACTAGGCCAAATTCGAAAGTTGTAGCAAAGAATTTGTAGGAGGGACCGTTAGATCTTAAATCAAAGAAATGAAAGAACATATAACTTCAGCACCATCTTTTTTCTATAAATATTGTCAAAATCAAAGTCATACCAGAGAATACCACCGAATGAAACTTTGTGTAATAGAAAGTAAACGTCAAAAAAGACATAATAATTATCAGTGGATGTCTATTTATCTGACAGTGGATGTGTATAATTGGTGGTAAACTTCAGAAAAAAGTAACTTAATAAAAGTGTAATTGTGCTTTGCTATGGGTGCATTCTGGTGAGTTTTAAAGCAATTATTGAAAAAAAAATCGAGGGATCTTATTTACGCAGTGTTACAATTAATATTATTTCTAATTTTATAATATGCAATACATAATAACATACAGAGTTAAGAAAAAATCACACAGAAACACACACGCACACACTGACACACACACACACACACACACACACACACACACACACACACACACACACACACACACACACACACACACACACACACACACACACACACACACACACACACACACACACACACACACACACATGTATTATCCGCTTAAGCGGAACGTTGACGTATTATGTTTCATGTTTCCATATACAGTTATTAATGTTTTATACTCTATTTTATACTCTGAATAACTGGAAAAAATAAAGATTTCTTCTATTCTTAAATAAGGTGAGGGTCGATATTGCTTGCATGATAACTAGAAGTTCTTAAAAATCATATTGGCCTTTCCCGAAACTATGTCACGTCCCATGAAAATTGATTACCCATTAGTGTACTGCGCATGCTCTATAAGCTCTCAATAAATACAACTTACTTCCGGATACTTCAAAGTACTCACACTAACACTACAAGGCCTTGCATATACAATCAGCGTAACTTTATTTTTTAAATGCTGATGTAAGTACCGATTAAGTATTTATATTTTGAAATGGAAGTTTCTGAATTATTCCTTAAATACAATTCTTTATGTGACATCCGAAGCTGACGTAAGTTGTTTTTGCAGTTTTGCATGTTTTAAACGGTATATACCGAACACAGAGTAATCAACCAGTTTTTACTATTTAAGTTTTCTAGCATCGTTCTTTGTCAATTAGATAAGTTTGTTCATTATAAAATTATTCCTTATAATTAATACACAATTAAAATATAAAAAATACATATAGAACAAAAAAGGTTGACATTTTGTCAAATAATGTATTCAGAAGTCGTAATACCGAGTATTTAATCGTGGCCCAAGAACTCGTTACACGACCCGCTTCCATATCTTTCTTGTAACTCTGCACGGATTGTAAAGAAACAACTTCTTCGAAAAGTGTGATTAAACTGTTAGTTATTAAAGAAAGTAATTACGTGCTTGTATTCTTTAATCCTTTTACACTGAACACAGAGTATTCAATTAATTTCTCGACATTTAAACACACCATCGTCGTCTGCACAATTAATCTTTATCATTTTTTGACTGTAAAGTTTTAAAATAAATAGCACACGTTTGTTGTAATAAAACAAACTTAAACAAATAAAACCTTGTCATTTTGACATTATATTTGTACACACAGCACACTGGTAGAGTTTACTTTAAGTTCTGGTATCAAGGAGGCCGTTCAGACTATAATGACCTAAATATCGGATAAATTGACGTCGCTAGGACCAGTTAATCCCCTAATTAGCTTGGAACGCTCATGTAGATATTTCCATAACTCGGCGATTTATAAAACACCAGGTGCAGGCGTAAGACGGCACATGGCTACAAATGCGTGTTCTGTTATCACCGTCCTCCATCTCCAATCACTATTTTACTTCACATTTTACATGCATGTAGCTAGTCTTTTATGAGACCTATCTGTGACTTGGAAATAAAACCAAGTTTTATGAGTTAGGTTTAAGTTATATCCTTAATTGCTTGACATATATGATTAAAAAAGCATATATAAAATTTAATTAAAATCAATTTGCATATCATATTTTAAACATACTGTTTCAAGATATAAATATCATCAGACATAAGCACAGGCTGGTAATATTATCTGTACTCTTATAACAATCACGGCCCATTTTTAGTTATGAGCCGTAAAAAGGCTTATAAAAAGAAAATGTTAGTTGTTAAACAGCTATTGTATAATCGTATGATATAACAAAGTATGAAATATGTAAACGGTAGAGAGTCGGCTCCAAGTACCGAATGCCCCGGGTTCAAATCAATGGCATACCAAGAACGTTAAAAGGTAGTGATATAGACCCCATTCAAATACACAATAACATGTACGGGTTGTTTGACGACTAGTCGGTCCAGTGTAAGAATAATATCAGAGGGAGTGGTATTATGCCAGGTGTTCATGGCTTGGTGCAAAAAGTTAAGGCAGAAATCTACCTGTTCCAAGTAAACGCCGTATCTGGATAACTAAAATATTGAAGCTTATGATGAAACAAAAAGCACAAGCAAACAAGGGAATAAATTACTTAAATAAAAGAACAAATTTCGAAAGTTCGATTAATTAAGTATTTGTAAACATCCAAAAATAGTCTAATGTAAGCTTATTTATTCGCACTGAACGTAAACCGTATGGTTTATCCTTCCACTTTTTTCAAAGAGTGTAAAAAAGAGTTCAATAGAACATAAATGAAAATATGTATTTATCGTTGTTCATCGATTTACTAATTTCATTTATCAATTTGGTTCACACACATTTGCATATAATTATTCAATCTTAACCAAACATAGGGCGTCTAGTCTTCTGATCCTAATTTTTGGGCTTCAGTGGGTTAGTGGTAGGGTACCGGAGTGGGGCTCCTCCAGGTTCATTCCCGTTTTGCCAACATCACACCTTTTGCCAACATTTCATCTCGTCTGAAGGTAAACTGTATGCAATCAAGTGCAACGGTGATACTATACAATTTACTCCCGATGTTTAAATTGAATGTAACAAAATTATAATTAATGATAGTTGAGTTTCTGTTATGTGGTATTTTCAGCAGCTTAGAAATGGTTATACAATTGCACAGTTTTGGTTTGTAATATGGCGGATAAAAAATGATAATAATAAATATCATTTTATTATATCAAACCAGGTACAAAACAAATACAGCATAGGGAACAGTACTTTACACAAAATAGTATATGAATAGTATATAAAAGGCAATTCAGGTAAAGTTAAAGTATGGGAGAAGAAGATAATGCGTAAAAATAAGCGTAGTACTTGGATTATATATTATACAAATAATTATAAACATACATATTCGTGAAAGTATTCGCAGCCAGACCTTAATGCATGTAAATGCATACAAATACATTTTGTCTTCAGAAAAATGTTTCTGATCAGCACAACATTAACTAGCACAACGATAAGACAGATGATTTAGTTCGTCTCAGTTGTAGCATAGCATACAACTATACTACTATTATCGCAAATATAATAAATAAATAATAAATAATAGCAAAACCTTAAATAGAACAGCGTAACAGGAGTCATAGATCATGTTTTAGTTACACACCGCTTCACATATTGAGCTATTGCGGCCGGTCCATATAAATAAGTAAAAAAGAATAATAAATACATAAAGCAAACACAGCAAACATGATTTTTACACATACTAATGTGCACAATTATGCAGATGAAACTGTAATGGCAATTTTAACCACGACACCACACGGATTAACAAGAGATTAGCACATCTTCATTATCTGGTTAAATTTTCACTTTGCCAACTTTTTTTGTACCAAAATATTGTAAGTTGGCAAAGTGGGAACATTCCGTACACCACTGACTGTTCTCCTCTCTCACTACGTAGATTCGAATTCCGGTTATTGAAAATAGCCTTATATAGAAAGGTATTCTAGCTGTCCTGCGGTGCGCCGGTGGTTCTACCAGAAGATCAAATGACATTTAACAATGCATTTTAAATAATTGTATATATGTTCACATGTTCCTACTTAGCTGTTGTAATTGCTTCATGTTTGGATAAAGAAAAGATTGAATTGTAACAAAGGGCATTGAAGAGTTATTGATAATCTGGAATGCGACTATTAACAAAGCATCATAGTCTGGCACTTTTTACACAAGTTAACTTATATATCTACGTTTGCTATTGCGCCGTACCTGGCTTATCAGATCTAACATGGTATAGATATTGAATGGGGTTCTTTGTGTGCTATAAGTAACAAAGTCGACCTCTATTATAGCATTCGAGCATATGTTTTCAATTGTTCTGTTTTAAATTTCTGTCTATTCAAGTTACCCTATTAATAGTAGATCATAGATAGTGCATACGGTTTTAGGACATCTCCCACACAAAGCATTGGTAGTCGCTTAATATGTCCCTTCGGAAACCCGATTCATATTTAGGTCAACTACATGTTAGAACATTATACAATTTGAAGTCTTTTAGACCATGAAACGAAGGAATGTGTTAAGATTTTGATACAATATACCAAAAGTGGCTTATTATTTTTATCTTAAAAAATTACACTGAGTTGGCTTTTACATAAATTAATACGTAAGATGCAAATTGGATTCCCAAGGATAAGATATGAATCATCTAATTGGTGTAAATTGGAGAATGATGTGTAAAGGATTATTGGTGTCACAATATTCACGAACACCACACGCATGCCAGTTAGATATCCAGCGCTTTTTGATTCAACGGTCGCCTGCGTACCATACCGAACTGGAACAAACTGACTAAACCAAAGTCACAAGCAACCTTTCAAACAATCTTTCTTACGGCGTAAGGCATCGAGTGAGATATCTATGAAGTGTTTTAGCCGGAAACATGACAGCGTAATTAGCACAGAGTCTCAGTGAAACAGAAAAGATATAAATTGAGATTAATGTACCTCAAAAAAAAATCTTTTAATGAGAGAAAACCTTAGACTTCGTGGTATGTCTATATAAGAAATACTGGTCAGGTTGAAAAGGTAAGTTGTATGCCTGTTTTAAATGCCTTCTAACGTAAATCACCAAGGCTTGTTTTGAAATGATGCAACTTTGATGTAAGTTTGGACATTTTTAAATTATTTAATAAAGTGTCAAATGATGAAAGTCTAGTAAGCCTAAGTTTTATAAATAACAAATAACATGCAAGAAAAGTATACAGTTTTATGGTCTCATCAAAAGATAAAATAATTAATTGATATAATCAGTGGAACAAGAGATTTTATTTGTTATGAAATTACTTCTGATTCAAAGATGTAAGTAACTTCAACATATATAACAAAAGTGACAAAATGTAACTGACCCGTTAAGTTAAATCTGCCAACAAAAATATTACAAAAACACGAACATATAAAGGACACAATATTCAGAATTTAGAACAACAATAAATAATAAGTGTGGATCTTAACCTTTAAATGTCGTCACAACAAATATAGATGCTTAAATAGTGAGTTATAGTAAATAAACGTAACAGTTGCCTATGATATATGCCATATTTATCAAGAATAGAATAATGTACTGCACTGACAGGGTATGCATTATTTGAAATGACAGCGTGCACCATGCTTAAACAGGATAGTTATTTTTGGGATATAATGGAGAGGATTTTGCATATAGCTGCTACATTTCAAAAGTTTTGTAGGAGAGCATGACTTGCAGACCCATCTAACACGGTTAGCACCTCTAGTGCTCTCTCAATTAGGACCCTATAAATAATCCTGGATCCGGCACTGTACTTCATTTTCAAATTGGTTACCAGATTATTGATAAGTCAACGGTACATTATACTGCATGTATTATGCAAAAAAGTTATCGAAATTACAAGTATTTTCTGAATATAAGATAAACAAAGTTACAAAAGGCAAAATTAATAGTAATAAATTGATACATAAATGTTACTGGTTCTCTAAATGTATTTTTATGTTTATGAGACCGTTTCTCTGACTGACATTTGCTGTAAATTTTTCTTTGCGTAAGTAGTGCTGGTCTAGTTGAATGACAGGTGTAGTCCCTATCATAGTACATAAACAAAACGACGTGTGTCTGTGTATGTTACCCGTATTGGTACGAATTTTACGTGGCGCGATCGATATTGTTTGGCACGAAAAGTTCTGTCACAGGTAGGAGCTAGGAAACTACATCTGCAATTGTTTATATTAACATACGGGCATTTTTGCATAAGTAAATCAACGACTTTCAACGAATGGCGGCGTGTAAAGTGAAAGTAGCATTTTTTTGTCTATGAAAATACTATCAAATATCGTGTGTATGTGGGAAAGTTAAACGCACATAATCGAATTACTATATACTTAGCTTCCTTACATATTTATTATTCGTTTTAAGTTTACGTTTTGTTTTTACATAGTGCGGTATTGTCCTGGTCGGCACTGCAACTTTAACTAAACACATGCAAATATCAAAGGATAAGTCGAGTCGATAAAAGCCCCGAACCCGGTCACTATGAAAGAAGCGGTTATGTCCACTGGCCTGTCTTATCTGTCTCTCCATACCGGACGTAACTGACACCTGCCAGATAGTGTTTGCAAATTATAGCTCATTAGAAAAGTGAAAGTATCCAACGGTCATTCATCGTCGAAATTGCTTTCTTGTCTCCAGGCTAATGGTCTATTACAGGAATGGTATTCAGGGGCGGATCCAGAAAGTTTGGTTGGGGTGGGGTGGGGTGGTGTATGAATCAATAAATACTGGTTATAGGTACACTGTAAGGGACCTTAACTTCGACCTAAGCAGTCAACGGACAAGATTTACTTTAAAAGATTAGTATTTTTAAGCAAACATGCATCTACTCCAATCCCTCCCCCGGATCCGTCCCTGGTGGTATTCCCTGCCACATTTTGTTTATAACATCTTCATTTTGCTGTATTTTAGCAGTTCTTTCGGGCGGGCAAAATTGTTCACGCACATAAGATGACTGAACAACAAGCTAGAAAGGCAATTTTGTCTGTTTGTCTGTTTGCTGTCCATCCGTCCGTCTATCCGACTTTCCGCCTGTCTGTCTGTCTGTCTCTGTCTGTTTGTCTGTCTTTTTGTCTCTCTGTGTCAATTCGTCTCTCTCTTACAGACAGACAGACAGACAGACAGACAGAAGACAGACAGTTAAACAGACAGACAGGCAGGCAGGCTGGCAGTCAGTCTGACAGACAGACAGACAGACAGACAGACAGACAGACAGACAGGCAGACAGGCAGACAGGCAGGCAGGCAAGCAGGCAGGCAGACATTTATGAGAGGCTATTTTTATATACAATATACAAAAGCATTTTCTTATATAATAACAATTAATTTTCTGGTAAAGATATAGAGGCCATAGAAAGAACACGTATACTCAAATAATAATGAACATATTCCCATATGTACGAATAGAAATGACCTTGTTACTGACACAAAAGTTGTTCCAGACAGATTCTCTGCATTAACTGTCGTTTCTTGTTCTTGATTTGATATATCTCATTCCTGTCACTTGTAAGAAACACCTATATTTACACTGACTTTGCATTAAAAGAAAAGCGAACACTTATTATAGTGATTGTCTGATCGAAGGTAACTAGATCACCACAAGGCGGAGAATACACATTACAATCCACATGCGCACATTAATATGATTAAGGTGTAAAATAATTCCGTCGAATAAAAACGCAGAGAATTCAAAGAATGAAAAATATCCCCATTCGAAGATTTTGTTTGAAGCAGGTATCGTTTAAAGGACAGCTATTGTTATGCTAGTGCCTCTTATTGAGTCAATGTTACTCAGTACGCATTATATAGGTGTTCTGTAAAACGTGTTAACAGTCGTCATATGGCCCACTCCAGCAAATGTAAAGAAACAATATTATGAAAAAAAATGTCGAAGCTCAATCAGCACCAAAACAAATAAACAAATACCGTTACCATTTTGTTATTTAACATTCATACATGATTGCCTACTGTTGCACAAGACGGGTAAACAAAACACTGATGCAGCTCAAGGTAAAGACTTATAATAACATACATTTTTGGTGACTTATATTTAAATTTTACTGCCTTTGTCTGTTTTACAGCCGTGGGGTACTTTTTTAAAACACACAATTTTGCTTAAAGTACACGCGATTTAAAATACTACCTAAAATAAAAGATAATTCAAATCGCAAAAAGAACACTATTGACAATTGTAATGACTAAACATAATCCTGATGATGATATGACGTAACAACAAGAATAAGTGATCACGTGGTTTTATCATACGCTCTTTGATTAAACAAAGCTAACAATGCTGCGTCGGCTAAAATAGGAATTCGCCTGAGATGAACTGCTGCCCTATTCAAACAGATAAAGGATATCAAGGAACATTATTTTGCAAGGACCTTTTAGGAAAAAATTTTAGTTGTTTGGGGAAAATGTGTATCCCCAATATGAGATAACACCTTAAAACAACAAAGAACAATGAGAGAAATTGAAGAATGACAATGCTGGAGATTGTAAAATCCACGGATTAATTGTATTTAAATGCATTTAGGCCGATTTGATCTGAGTAGCATTTGCAGTACATGTGCTATAGGTCAGATAAAACTAAAATGCAGCCAAAACTTTCTTATCCAGTACATATTGCTGTTTTAGCAAAGATAAATATCAATCACTCGCCGAACATTCTTTGACAGCTTGATCAATTAAGCCAATAAGTTCCCCAAAGACGGATAAATATCAACTGCGCAATGAAAAATGTACGAGAAAGATGTTACTTTAGTAACATGTACATATAACAAATCAAAGCTCACTAAAGGCTACACTGTTTTTATAACCATTTGCATTATCAAAAAATTGTTACTATTTAAATTTTATATTGCAAAATTAAACAAATTTGCAATGTTATACAGTTAAATATCTTTTTAAGATTGAGCATTTTTTCATAATTCGAATATTGCTTCAATTGGTGCATACATCAGACGGGGAAATGTACTTTGTATTCTATCGATGCTGAACGTCTTGATAAAAAACACTGTTACTACGTGTCTATGGTTTGTCACGTGCGAATACATGAATTTACATTGAATGTGGGTCCCGAAGAATACACTGGCAGGTGTGCGTCGTCAGTAAACATTAGCGGTATCGCCGTAAAGACCGTATATACACGGATACTACCTTTTGACATTATTTTGTTAGATAAAATGACCACTACAGTCAAAATCTACAGCAACAGAAAAAGTAAATTCACACAGAGACAACAGTATCAGTTTAACATATTGTACTTTGTTACGTGTTAAAAGAACCCTTGATTGCTGTTTTGTAGTGGACATGATATAACCGATAGTGGGAGAGGGAGATGCCATATGACATGCATATCAATTTGAAATGCTATTCATCGGTTAAGAATACAAGCCTTACAGCTGATCCGCGTAAAGAGGACTTTGTCATGGCAGTTTTATGACCCAAACCCCAACTGAGCGGTTTATATAACAATTTAATGTCACCAAAATCTTCTGTAAACACAAGTGTGTAAAGGTTTCGCTGACTGCAAACGTGTTAGGATAGCTAAAGCACCATACGGCTCTTTTATAATACGATAAATTATTTACTTTATGTAGTGTACTTATCTTCAAATGACGTAAAGACAAAAAGCGGTATTCCTTTTTGTTTATTCAGTATGTTCTCAGATTAAACTTTAAAAAGTGTGTTTCTTTCTAAGTTGATTGGAAAAAGTCTGTCTGTTATACATTCACTTACCTATTTGCTTAAATATTGGATATTTTAATGATTGTGAATTTCGTCTTTTTACGAGAATACAATTTGTTTAACAAGTGCGTGATTTAATGTGTGATTAGATTAGAATACATGCGATTTACTTAACAATACATATTGCAATTTTGTTTTGTGGTGAAGTACAAAAGGAGTGTTTAGTTTTTAATTTTCGATTGAAACATTTTGAGCCTCAAAAGTCGTGCACAATTTGTTTTCAAAATGCCTGATATTTTGTCGCATAAGTTTTCCTTGTAAGTATGCAAACATACACTTTCAAATATAACCGACATTTTCTACGTTCACATAGTATATATTTTAGAATTAAAACTCTTGCATGTGCAGAGGTTTACTGTAAATCTGTGTATTTAATACGACTTTACTTTAATTGTAATGCAAATTCGTGTGGTATGTAACAAAATGAATTTTAGTTGGAAATAAAACTCTTCTTGAATGTGATGTTATCGCTCGCTCAAAATGTTGTTCGCTAAGTGGAATATCGTCGTACAAAAACAATCAATAAAAGAGAAATAACATAGACATTGTTATAAAATATGTGTTTTCATTCTGTAGGAGAGATGAAACAATCGATAAAAGCTGCTTTATGAAACACGTCAGTTTTTCATTCATATAATTAAGTGCCAACAACTAGAATCTGCCCTCTATCCTTTATTAACAACCATATAAGCCTGAAACTTTATAATTAAAAAAATGCTAACAATGTAAAAGACTGAATGTTTAAATATTTGTTTTATATCTTCTGAACATCAAAGTAATTGGGAATTATACTTTATACGTGCGCATGTTGAACTCTTTATTAAGTTCTACCTATCTAGACATTTGTATACGCTTGACGTCGGAGTTACGATAAGAAAGCGTCTCCGCCCATTCTGAGCACATCTATGTTTCAAGCTATCACAGGGTCAATCATAAGTATCAGTAAATCCATTAGCTCTGGCTGGTCGAGAACCGTTCCTACCACCAGACTACCACAGGGGACTTAAATTGACATTTCCAATACAATACAATACAATACAATACAATACAATGCAATGTTCGATGCTTCTTTAAAACTGAGAAGATAGCTCACCCTTTTCATACTTAACATTATGCGTAACTATTATTTGTCAATAACTATTGATAAATAAAGAAATTTTAAAATATTATGTCTTGCTGCATTGGTTGTAACTTACTGAATATTCCAACATGTTCATTCCGGAAACAACATACATTTCCGTTAACATATAAAGTTATATAACCAATGCTAATGTTGATTGTTAAAGATATAGAATTACTTACTAAAATATGATTTTGTCCACATATCCGTCACAGCCGTATTGCCGTCACTAACTTATTCACACCGGCCAGAAAATGTTCTCCTATTACTGTTCTTAGTAACAAATTATGCACCAGGGACTCAGTACGATTTTACGTTAAAATTATTAACGTCTTGCTGAGACCATTCCAAAAAAGAAATCACGGTTCAGTTATACTGATTACTGTATGTAAAAGTGTCTGGTATTTAGAACACGTCTTTATATCACGCTGTGAATACAAGAACCAGCCAAACGACCCGATCTTCTGCATTGAAATAAATAAATACACTTGCAATAAATGCTATTTTTAACTATAAGCTTAACGGTTAAAACGACTAAGACAATGAGCTATTACAACTGACACATTTACCACAGTTTAACACAATTGCTCAATGATTTTAAAAGAAAATAAATATGTTAACTTGAAATGGTTAGAAATCAGTGAGCACAGGTCAAAGATTGTACGATACATAAAATAAATTTTGAAAATATAGACTTATTTGGAGAAAACATAACTACTTTTATTAAAAATATTTCATTTCTGCATTTCATTAGATGAAATGTAAACATATCAGTATGTATGTACATGTAACAAAGCAATTGAGCTATGTGTAAACATTCCCTAATTAGCTCACTTATATTTTGATATCGAATAACAGAGCGTCACTTTGTTTAAACCATTTATTACGTTTACTGATACATGTACATGTATATTGAACCTAGTCCGGACAATCGCCAATACGAGCTTAAATCCGTATCTGATTGGCTTGGTGTATTGTAAAAAAAACGAGGAATGGACAGAACATACACTTGAATAACAGTTTTAACAAAACTACAACTAGTGAAAGTGCGATAAAATTAATGCAACAGAAAAAGGTCAGTACATATTCATTTTTGAAATTAACATTTGGTATACAGTCGAGTCAATAACTAAGTACAGTTGTTGAATATTAGCATAATGCTGTGATAACACTAATTCCGGTTGACGAAGGGTACAGTGGTCACTACTTTTTACTGGGGTCTTCTACTGGGCTTCACCCGGAGGGGTTCGACCGCTTAAGCCCAGGACCCTCCCCTCATACGGATGACAAACTGTTTGTGATGATCGGACACTACCACTCAATACAAGGCCGCCAGCTCACCTGCTCTCTTCAGTTTCAGTACCAGCAAACGATATCTAGTAAGTAGCAGGACGAATTATTAGAAAATAAATTGACATTATATACTGGGCTATTTATTACATTTCACGCACCGTTATTAACGAGACACAGTATCTTTTTCTGTTTTAATAAACGGGTGTAATTGTGCTGTACTTTTGCTCGCTATAATTTTCTCTATTGGAACGAATTTAAGAGCTGGGTGATAATAAGAAGGTCGTGTATCAACTTAACACTTATACACAATTTGCAACATCCTTAGCCAGACTGAGTATAAATGAAAGACATCCTTATTTTTACTGTTTTGTTTTGCAGTGTATTCTAATTACAAAACATACTTACTGCATTTAGCTGTTTTCAAATGTATTTGCAAACTTTGAAGGTTTAAAGCCAACAAATGTATCACTAAAGTGCTTCATTGCTTTTATGGAACGATTGGACATAAATCATCTACTGAAAGGTCATTAACACTCAGTTTCTAAGTACGGGAAATTAAATATTGATCTAGAAAGACCTGATTAATATACGCCCAGATATATTATGTGAAGGGCGAAAGAAAACAACGACAAATATGATGCACATGAATGTAAAAAACGTGAGCTTGTATTATGCAAAAGCTACATATAAATGTCATGGTTCAGTCCGTGGTCCAGTTCATGCAATCAAGTGAAAAAATACGTATGTGTACTTTTCAATGTGTGTGCGTGTGCGTAATTATCTGACAGTGGATGTGTATAATTGGTGGTAAACTTCAGAAAAAGTAACTTAATAAAAATGTAATTGTGCTTTGCTATGGGTGCATTCTGGTGAGTGTTAAAGCAATTATTGTAAAAGAATTGAGGGATCGTATTTACGCAGTCTTACAATTAATATAATTTCTATTTTTATAATATGCAATACATAATAACATACAGAGTTAAGAAAAAATCACACACACACACACACACACACACACACACACACACACACACACACACACACACACACACACACACACACACACACACACACACACACACACAGACACACACAAACACACACACACGCGCGCACACACGCGCGCACACACACACACACACACACACACACACACACATGTATTATCCGCTTAAGCGGAACGTTGACGTATTATGTTTCATGTTTCCATATACAGTTATTAATGTTTTATACTCTATTTTATACTCTGAATAACTGGAAAAAATAAAGATTTCTTCTATTCTTAAATAAGTTCAAAGTACTCACACTAACACTACAAGGCCTTGCATATACAATCAGCGTAACTTTATTCTTTAATTGCTGATGTTAGTACCGATTAAGTATTTATATTTTGAAATGGAAGTTTCTGAATTATTCCTAAAATACAATTCTTTATGTGGCAACCAAAGCTGACGTAAGTTGTGTTTGCAGTTTTGCATGCTTTAAACGATATATAGCGAACACAGAGTAATCAACCAGTTTTTACTATTTAAGTATTCTTGCATCGTTCTTTGTCACTTAGATAAGTTTGTTCATTATAAAATTATTTCTTATAATTAATACACAATTAAAATATCAAAAAATACATATAGAACAAAAAAGGTTGACGTTTTGTCAAAAAATGTATTCAGAAGTCGTAATACCGAGTTTGTAATCGTGGCACAAGAACTCGTTACACGACCCGCTTGCATATCTTTCTTGTAACTCTGCACGGATTGTGAAGAAACAACTCGTTGGAAAAGTGTGATTAAACTGTTAGTTATTAAAGAAAGTAATTACGTGCTTCTATTCTTTAATCCTTTTACACTGAACACAGAGTATTCAATTTATTTCTATTAATTTAAACACACCATCGTCGTCTGCACAGTTAATCTTTATCATTTTTTAATGTAAAGTTTTAAAATAAATAGCACACGTTTGTTGTAATAAAACGAACTTAAACAAATAAAACGTTGTCATTGTGACATTATATTTGTACACACAGCACACTGGTAGAGTTTACTTTAAGTTCTGGTACCAGGGAGGCCGTTCAGACTATTATGACCTAAATATCGGATAAATTGACGTCGCTAGGACCAGTTAATTTCCTAATTAGCTTGGAACGCCTGTGTAGATATTTCCATAACTCGGCGATTTATAAAACACCAGGTGCATGCGTAAGACGGCACGTGGCTACAAATGCGTGTTTTGTTATCACCGTCCTCCATCTCCAATCACTATTTTACTTCACATTTTACATGCATGTAGCTAGTCTTTTATGAGGACCTATCTGTGACTTGGAAATAAAACCAAGTTTTATGAGTTAGGTTTAAGTTATATCCTTAATTGCTTGACATATATGATTAAAAAAGCATTATGTGCAGATATAAAATTTAATTAAAAAATCAATTTGCATATCATATTTAAACATACTGTTTCAAGATATATATATCATCAGACATAAGCACAGGCTGGTAATATTATCTGTACTCTTATAACAATCACGGCCCATTTTTAGTTATGAGCCGTAAAAAGGCTTATAAAAAGAAAATGATAGTTGTTAAACAACTATTGTATAATCGTATGATATAACAAAGTATGAAATATGTAAACGGTAGAGAGTCGGCTCCAAGTACCGAATGCCCCAGGTTCAAATCCATAGCATACCAAAAACGTTAAAAGGTAGTGATATAGACCCCATTCAAATACTCAATAACATGTACGGGTTGTTTGACGACTAGTCGGTCCGGTGTAAGAATAATATCAGAGGGCGTGGTATCATGCCAGGTGTTCATGGCTTGGTGCAAAAAGTTAAGGCAGAACTCTACCTGTTCCAAGTAAACGCCGTATCTGGATAACTAAAATATTGAAGCTAATGATAAAGCAAAAAGCACAAGCAAGCAAGGGAATAAATTACTTAAATAAAAGAAAAAAATTCGAAAGTTCGATTAATTTAGTATTTGTAAACATCCAAAAATTATCTAATGTAAGCTTATTTATTCGCACTGAACGTAAACCGTATGGTTTATCCTTCCACTTTTTTCAAAGAGTGTAAAAAGGAGTTCAATAGAACATAAATGAAAATATGTATTTATCGTTGTTCATCGATTTACTAATTTCATTTATCAATTTGGTTCCCACACATTTGCATATAATTATTCAATCTTAACCAAACATAGGGCGTCTAGTCTTCTGATCCTAATTTTGGGGCTCCAGTGGGTTAGTGGTAGGGTAACGGAGTAGGGCTCCTCTAGGTTCATTCCCGTTTTGCCAACATCACACCTTTTGCCAACATTTCATCTCGTCTGAAGGTAAACTGTACGCAATCAAGTGCAACGGTGATACTATACAATTTACTCCCGATGTTTTAATTGAATGTAACAAAATTATAATTAATTATAGTTGAGTTGATGTTATGTGGTATTTTCAGCAGCTTAGACCTTGTTATACAATTGCACAGTTTTGGTTTGTCATATGGCGGATAAAAAATAATAATAATAAATATCATTTTATTATATCAAACCAGGTACAAAACAAATACAGCATAAGGAACAGTCCTTTACACAAAATAGTATATGAATAGTATATAAAAGGCAATTCAGGTAAAAGTAAAAGTATGGGAGAAGAAGATAATGGTGTGAATACATACATAATAGTGTGAATACATACATATATAATATTATAGTGAGAAACAAGATTTTTGTTAATGATCATTCCAATTAGCGTAAAAGATCGACGCTGTTATGCAGGTGTTTTTCTTGATGTAGAGGATTAACAGGGGACTCTAATTATACATAAAGAACGTCATGAAGAGTGTATTCTAAGCACAAATGATATAATAGGAAGACAAGAAAAATGGCTTTCTTTTCCGATTTTATAAAACATTATAGACCACAAATAAGTAGACACATTTGTCTGTGCTTCCGACTAGTAGCTATAATAAATCAACAGATAGGATAAAATGGAAATTATGTGACTTCTTATTTGAACCAACTTATTGATACAGTTATTTGTTTTGTTCTAATACATTTGTGACAGTGACATACAATGCTTATGGAATAATTTTTCCGAACATATATAATCGGATACACCAATGGGCATCGGAAGTAGTGAAGTGAAACGAGGGCACTCGTATATGCCTTAAAACAAGGTATTTTAAATGTGCGTTTTTATATTTTAATATAACGTCAAAGGCGTAGTACTTGGATTATATATTAAACAAATAAACATAAACATCCATATTCGTGAAAGTATTCGCAGCCAGACCTTAATGCATGTAAATGCATACAAATACATTTTGTCTTCAGAAAAATGTTCCTGATCAGCACAACATTAACTAGCACAACGATAAGACAGATGATTAAGTTCGTCTCAGTTGTAGCATAGCATACAACTATACTACTATTATCGCAAATATAATAAATAAATAATAAATAATAGCAAAACCTTAAATAGAACAGCGTAACAGGAGTCATAGATTATGTTTTAGTTACACACCGCTTCACATATTGAGCTATTGCGGCCGGTCCATATAAATAAGTAAAAAAAAGAATAATAAATACATAAAGCAAACACAGCAAACATGATTTTTACGCATACTAATGTGCACAATTATGCAGATGAAACTGTAATGGGAATTTTAACCACGACACCACACGGATTAACAAGAGATTAGCACATCTTCATTATCTGGGTAAATTTTCACTTTTTGCCAACCTTTTTAGTACCAAAATATTGTAAGTTGGCAAAGTGGGAACATTCCGTACACCACTGACTGTTCTTCTCTCTCACTACGTAGATTCGAATTCCGGTTATTGAAAATAACCCTATATAGAAAGGTCTTCTAGCTGTCCTGCGGTGCGCCGGTGGTTCTACCATAAGATCAAATGACATTTAACAATGCATGTTAAATAATTGTATATATGTTCACATGTTCCTACTTTGCTGTTGTAATTGCTTCATGTTTGGATAAAAAAAAAGATTGAAATGAGACAAAGGGCATTGAAGTTGTTCAGTTTCAATGTTGAAATTAGTCGCCCAGTGTGCCTAAAAGCATTGTTTCACGTCCTTTGATTCTGTTGCTAGCTGCTAACAGACTATCATTCTATGGATAATCTGGAATGCGACTATTAACATAGCATCATAGTCTGGCACTGTTTACATAAGTTAACTTATATATCTACGTTTGCTATTGCGCCGTACCTGGCTTATCAGATCTAACATGGTCTAAATATTGAATGGGGTTCTTTGTGTGCTATAAGTAACAAAGTCGACATCTGTTATAGCATTCGAGCATTTGTTTTCAATTTTTCTGTTTTAAATTTCTGTCTATTCAAGTTACCCTATAAATAGTCTATCATAGATAGTGCATACGGTTTTAGGACATCTCCCACACAAAGCATTGTAGTCGCTTATTATGTCCCTGGAGAAACTCATATTTAGGTCAACTACATATTAGAACAATATAAAATTTGAAGTCTTTTAGACCAAAAAACGAAGAATTGTGTTAAGATTTTGATACAATATACCAAAAGTGGCTTATTATTTTCATCTTAAAACAATTACACTGAGATGGCTTTTACATACATTAATACGCAAGATGCAAATTGGATTCCCAAGGATAAGATATGAATCATCTAATTGATGTAAACTGGAAAATGATGTGTAAAGGAATAGTGGTGTCACAATATTCACGAACACCACAAGCATGCTAGTTATATATCCAGCGTTATTTGATTCAACAGTCGCCTGCGTACCATATCGAACTGGAAGAAACTGACTTAACCAAAGACACTAGCAACCTTTCAAACAATCTTTCCTACGGCGTAAGGCATCGAGTGAGATATCTATGAAGTGTTTTAGCCGGAAACATGACAGCGTAATTAGCACAGAGTCTCAGTGAAACAGAAAAGATATAAATTGAGATTAATGTACCTCAAAAGAATCTTTGAATGAGAGAAAACCCTAGACTTCGCGGTATGTCTATATAAGAAATACTGGTCAGGTTGAAAAGGTAAGTTGTATGCCTGTTTTAAATGCCTTCTAACATAAATGACCAAGGCTTGTTTTAAAATGATGCAACTTTGATGAAAGTAAGGACTCTTTAAAATTGCCTTAATTTAAGTTTCAAATGATGACAGTCTAGAAAGTTTTATAGTATAGTTTATAGAATAGTTTTATAAATTAATATTAACATGCAAGAAAAGTTTATATCTAAAAGAAACGAAAACATGTATACAATTTTATGGTCTCATCAGAAGGTAAAAATAATTCATTGATATAATCAGTGGAACAAGAGATTTAATTTGTTATATGGAATTACTTCTAATTCAAAGATGTAAGTAACTTCAAAATATATAACAATAGTGACAAAATGTCAATTACTCCTTAAGTTAAATCTGCCAATAAAAGTATTACGAAAACACGAACTTAAAAATGACAAAATATATAAGAATTAAGAACAACAATAAAAAATAAGTGTGAATGTAAACCTTTAAATGTCGTCACAACAAATGTAGATGCTTAAATAGTGAGTAGTAGTGAATAAACATAACAGTTCCCCATGATATGCCATATTTAATAAGTAAGAGCAAATAGCCACTTTTAGGATTTGTACCTGGCCACCTCAATGGGAAGATGTAAATCGACTAGCATGTGGAACCAGGTGTGTGAATAAATTAAACAATGTTAATACAAATTCAATAAGGTAACATATTTGCCTGAGATTTGGAACACAAATGTTGCTACAAGCTACTACGCTCCCAAAATATGCTACATACAAATATATTACTATACATTAAGATATAATTGATAAAACAGAGACAATTGTCAGTTACTAAATTTATCAATATACTTCTAATTAAAACTCATCCTAGAGCTAGAAAGAGAAACTGAAATAAGGAAGCACAGAGAAGAAGATATAGGATAAGTTGGGTAATATACATTAACAAGGCATACTTAACAGAGCTTCTTTTGTAATTTATCTCTCAAACAGATTGTAAAAACAATAATCTTTCGCTGCTGCGCATCTTTAAATATTGTTAAGCAAATATAAAAAATGAACATTTTTTTTACTGATAGCCTGATTAGCGCCACATGTCTTTTTAAAATTTTCATGTTTATTTCTCCTAAAATAAACTGTGTATGTGTGTTATACAATTTTAATATAACGTATGTAATGTCTCATCTCAGTGTTTTGTCACTTGTCATTTAATTTGAATATATTAGTCTAGAATTGCTAGCTCAAATTCCATGTATGCTGTAATTCTCTTAAGGACCATGTAATATTCAAAATAAGATAGACGAATCACCCAAAACATTTGCAATATACTTGTGCGAACATTCCAAAAATCAATTTATTTTCCCAATTGCTTTTAAATTAAGGTCATATTATTGTGGTTCAAAGACAATTTGTAATATTTGTACTGAACTATAATGAAGTGAAGATTATTCATTAGTAATTTTGGGCCTGATTAGGTGATGGATCTTATTTTAACCACAATTTAAAATAACCTGCAGCTACACTAACGAAATACAATATATAACCGAAATAACCAAATCTTAAAGGCAGGTACATATCAGAAACTATGTAAAGTGGTTACACGCAGGAAATAAACACAATGTCAATCATTTTAAAGATTAAACTCTAGAATTAACTAGAAATGTGTCAAATTAAATGGTTCATTCAAAGTGAGATTATTATTCGTTTATTATAACTAAATGGAGAGAAACTTACAGAACCTTGTTTATGTTTTAATACTAACTGTCAGTGGGGAATTATGTGAGGTGCTATATGAGAAATTCTGTTTTACTTGAAAATTAACTTAATTTGCTTAAACCAGCTTAAACCAGCTTAAAACCTTTTATTCCATTATCAGTCTTTTTAGCATAGATTTTATAGATTGTATTCCCAAACGGTGATAGTTAACAATAAAAAAGAGTGCTAAAAATCATGCTTATATATTCAAAATTAAAACTATCAGAATAAAAGAAAGCGGATAGCATTGACAAAATATGAGAACATATTAAGAAATGTTTTAACATTATAAAATAGAGATAAAAGATCATAACTTAAAGGCAAACTACTTGATGCAGCTGCTCCATTTCTACGCTTTGCTAAATGTGGTTTATCAAATCGGCGCAATAGGTTCGTCTTTTTTAAAGGAGTCAAACAAGGCCACAGATAGCTAACACATGAATAACACGATATTGAGCTTACCAATTCAAAAAAAACAACAACACGCATCCAGTATTTAATGTGTTGCATTACTGGCCTCCATAGGATTTGAATAATATAGTCTTCCTTACCGAATGCTAAAAATAGTATCTTATTCACAATACTTACATTATTTCCTTTCAAAAATACATTATGTAAAATAACTTTATGAATACTTAGAAAAAGAAAAAGCTCCATGGCACGTTTTCTCTGCGTAAACATTCTCGAACCTAATATACCACAAATTTAGGTCGAAAAAAGTACTTGAGTTGGTTATTGAGTTTCTTTTGTCTATATTGCAAAACAATAGGTATGTTGTTAGGTAGGTAGGTTGTTAGGTACGTAGGTAGATGGGTAGATAGTTCGGTAGGTATGTTAGATAAATGAAAAGCAAGGGTTTAAAACGCTACAGTAAGCGCACAAGATCCCAACAGAAGGACGTTTTTATCTATGCTAGGAATGGAAATGAATTAAACGTTTTTTATTTTCAAAGTACTGCTCGCAGTGGCTGGGAAGAAAATACATTTAAATAATGTCAAATTGCTTGAATTAACACATATATGCTTAAGAGATTCTCCATCCTAAACGTCAACAATATGTCAACGTTTTGGCTTAATATTGCGGAAGCGTTCGCGAATATAGATAATGAGGTCGTATGCCACGAGGAATTGTTGATTCATAGCAAGTTATACAAATAGCACGATAGGTCTTATAGGTGTATTGATCCGTTGTCTTTGTCAAGAGAAACCTTTCCAAAAAACAAGTTAGGAAATTTGACGTTGTGCAATTGGCAATAGATAGCTCATGAACTTTTACAGAAAGTAAACCCATACCACTATATATATATATAGGGAAAGGCTTATCCAGAAACCACTATTTCTGAAGGACTTTTATGTTTTCATTAGATTAGGTATTAGTTCTTTGAAACATTCACTCGATTTCCATTAAAGGCTTGACTACTTTACGTTATTTAATCTATAGAGTTTAAAGGAATTATGGGCAATAGTAATAGTCAAATAATAAGTGCAATAACAATATATTCACTTTTAAATCTGTCATAATAAATAGGAGAAAACACAGGAAAGTCTCCCCTTAGGTAGAAATGTGGACATTTCAAAATTTCACTTCATTTTCAAATATTTTATTATTGTCAACGGACATGTTAACCAATACAGTTTACTTTTCCACGAGAAATATTTAGCTTCTCGGAAATTTAATTGATTTTAATCATTACTTTGCAAATTATCTGTAAAATTGATTACGACTGTCAATTAATGCGAATTAAAAGATCAGTGTCGCATTCTTTGGGAAGACAGACAAATTACTCATACAGCTAAACGTGGGTGCTGCCAACCTCTCACCATTTTTATGAAATTTTGCGATAAAGATCTTTTTGCGTTACCCAATAGTGCTTTATTTAATATGTTTTTGTTGATATTTATTAGTATTAGCCATAATGACATTTCGTTGTATGGACGTGACACCATTAAAAATTCAAGTAGTTGCCAATTAATTAGTCAGAAGACGCTAGAGGAATGAACAATAAACTAGCACAAGCCAAGGACGACTCACATTTATCATTGAATATAATGATAGGGATTTTATACGTCCTTTTAGATATTGAATATTGTATACCTAACAAAAATATTGTTAGCGTGAGTTTCTAAAGGAAGTAACCTAACACGCGAGTTTGAGGTAACAGTCATGCGCTATTTTTGGTAACACTATAGTTAGTTTATGTTCTTAATATAAAAAGATGCAGTGTAAGCAAAAACAGCTGATATGTGTGTCTAATGGCACCCGACCTCCCACCGGTCAGGCTACCTAATAAAACACGTGACAACATACAGTACTCGTTTTAGAACACAAGCCATAACTAAACGTTTGTAGCTTCTGATTTTTTTAGTGTAAACTATCGACTTCAATAATATTCCTGCACAAAATGTTTCTTAGCAATACAGATGAAGCGGAACATACGGCCTCTCTTCAGCTATATTTAGTCACAGTTTTATAAAATCTACAGTTAATTATTAAATACAGAAATAGCCATGGACATACAGTAAGTGATATATGTTTACGAGAGTAAGAATGTACATGTAAACATGATGCATTTGAATCAATCATCAGTCCTCCAAAGTATACAGCTACAAAATTAATATTTGATGTAGAAAACACACATATTAACTACTCAGGTAATATATACTTAAATTACATATGAAATATACTAGCAACAATAAGTTTTGTTTAGTAGTTTATTTACGTTGATTTAACACCAGCTGTTCTGTGTAATGTTAAAACTGGTATTCTTCTGCACCATATAGCTAGCTCATCATCTCGCTACCAATGCATTTTTCTTTTGAACAGGAACGGAAATTAATATACTTTGTCACAGTTCGTGAATTAAAATAATAATTTTGGTTGCTGTGGATTTTCGCTTTGGTTGTAATTTTTGACTGACAAAATTAATACGAAAGGTGACGTCCACGTATATACAGACATCACGGCGACAGCTGTGCCGCTGAAGTTTACTCGACGTCGGTGCACCTGTCAGTGTATACAACAGAACACAAGTTCAGTGTAAACTAGTGAATTGCACTATATACATACAATACACTGTATAATTACAAATTTACCAGTCGTCCAGACTATTCACTATATAAGATCAACTGGCCGAACCGGCCAGTTACCATAGCGCGTGATTCATTATAATCAGCCGTATGGAAAAGGATCTTTTGTTATCACCTCATCTACCAAATTTAAGCTTTCTCGATTTCTTTAGAAATATGTTTCTTTCATTGTTTTCTGCTTGATAATGCTAATACATACATAGCAAAAATCATCTGCTGTATATTTATTGTACACATTAAAAGTAAATGTTTTTATTTATATATTATTATTACTTCAGTTAAGTTTGTGAAATGCATCCCTTTGAATTTAGACAAAATATCTGGATCCTCGATGGACAAATTTGAACGTTCAGGATGATATGACTGCTGAAGCTGCGAAGGGGAGTGACGGATTTGTTTACGGAGTGCAGCCATATAGGAATTTATCACCACGCTCAACCAAAAAAACTGTACTACAACCCTACAAAGACCCTACGCTGAAAAGAAACTGACACTATCTAGTACTCTTCAACACCCCGCCCCCGCTCCGTGGACAGACATCAAGTGATGACCTTGGTCAGACAGATTTATCCAAACGGTCCCTTAAAGCTTCTACGTCATTTTGAGAACGTCGTCAGACGTCGGTATGGGTACCGGCGAGTTGATCTGAAATCCACTACATCGAAACATCTATTTATGCGCACCAAGGTGTTTGATGGTATAAGAGAGATGCCGCCAGACCACAACTTTGAAAGACCCGTATATTGGCAACAACGAATGGACTAGCGAGAAGTTTTATCGGTTCAAAGTCCGAAGAATCTCAGAAAAAAGATACGAGCACAGACGTTGCCACTAACCTCGACTCGATAGAGGCAGAACATATGCCATACGATCATTCTGGAACGGTATTATCAGATAAGCATCACTTACAATAGCACGAAACAAAAATGGCGAACAATCAACCACGGGCGTTTAAAGATGACGTGCATGACAAGAGACTAGAAAGCTATGTACACAATGTCATAAAGGTGAACATTGTTCCATAGGGAACTGTAGAGATTTTTTCTAAAAACTCTTACACAGTATGGCAGCGTCCATGAACGTTTGCAAATATGTAAAGAGTGCAATTGTTTATGTTTAAATCCTGAAAAAGCAATTTGCGGAAATTTTTAGTGTGAAAGCTTTTCGAAAAAAAGTCAGACGACAAAGAAACGGTTGGGGAATCCGACAATGATAACAGGGGCGATGAATCATACGATGCCGGCGACACGGAAATGAAATCGAATTTCAACGGTGGTAGTTCAGTGATGTATAACCCAAGTGTCGAACGACGGAGGAGTCCCATCCAATGCATGGCTGAGGGGAAAGTACATCACAGGAGACACTATTTTTTGGAAGACGTACAATCAGGTGGTGACGCAAGGTAACGGGAAATCTAGTTCACACATCGTCGAGAGAGATATCGCGGTAGCTAAATTTATGCTGAACATTAAATCGAAGATTAAGAAGCCGTCGGCAAAAAAAAAATTCTTTCTGATATCACCTGGCCAACACAAATATGTGACATTGACAATCCTATCAAAACTGTGTTTTTGTGTGTTTGAGGACGTTGTCGTTATTTATATTAACTATATACATTTCTGAAAGAAGATAGACGTGTGTACTAAATGTATTTTACAATGTTTCGAATGTACATCTGTGAATATACTATATACTCATTAAATATTAATAAATATAATCTACGTTTTGTCATTTCTTATCTACAAATCGTTTAACTTACTAGGTTTTTTTAAAATATAACGATGAATGTAGTGATTATATAACTCGCTCTAAGTACTTTTGATTAATTAAATATAACATGTGTTATGATCAGAGAAATAACGTAAATCAACAACAAACATTTTTTTTATTTTTTTACCCCGCTCAAGTCAGCATGCCGGGGATTAGGGCGATCGCGTTTTTTTTTTATTTAATGCATTAAATGCGTAATTTATATTTAAGTGTTTTTCTCAATACACATTACTCATTAACATCAAGATCTTACAGTCAATGGTAGCTTTATACTATAATTGAGCAATGCGAAATACACATTTTATCTTAGATCTACCTCATACATTCAGTTAAGATTATTACACAGTTTACCAGTAAATAATAACGCAAGTGGTTTGTAATTTGATAGGTAAATGATTGTATATGCTCCTAAAAATCCCAGCAGTAACTAATGAATGTTGCCTTCAATAGATAAAAACAAATTGTTGAATAGGTAAATAGGAAAAGGTCAAAATTACCACAGATATTTAAATCTTAACTACTTGACCCATTCAATTTTTATAATAGATATATAATGTACAGAATCTATATTGTCCCTAGGCTGGGATACAAACCATAATTTCAGCAGATTTGATTGTTCAAAATATTTTATTACTCTATTGATTATATAAAAAAAGGTTTATGTGTAGCTTGAACATGAATATGTATTTATTTTTGTGTTGGTATATATTATTAGAATCAGGTGATACTTGGGTAAACAATTCCTTCGAAATTCAGTTTGAATAACCTGACAAAAAGTTGGTCAATCGTTCTATGTAAAATAAATGTTGGGTCGTTCTTCAAAATTAATTGGTAAATTTACCACAATTTAAATTGTGTATATGGAAAAGTTTATCATAAGTAAATAAAAATATATATAGTTTATTTCACCTCAAAACCTCAATTCGTACACCATTCCGCTGCATAAACAAGTAAACGAATCATAAAATGGAAACCTGAACCTCAGTTTCTGTGGAAACGTTCAGTTCATAAATTCTTTAGGGACAATCCGTGAGTACGAGTGCCATACACCACATTAAACCTTTTTGTGGTGCTCATAAACAACAAACTATTAAAGGCATGCGAGCTCCGAAGTCGTTTCGCCAGTGTCGTTGTGCAGGAAGAAAGCTTTAGTCCTCTTTGGTTAACATAATGTAAAGTCCGGCTAATAAATCCTATTACGGTCAGACATTAAAGTGTCCACATCTGTTTTGTTCAAACTAAAGAAAGACCAACGCTTGGGGTCTCATATATTACGGCTAATCATTACTATACATTCAATAACGTAGTGAATGTCGTGTTAAATCTACGGCAAAAAGATAGTCAACAAAACCGGCGTATTGATAGGCGGTTTAATCTAGTGGGCATAACGGATATAGTAGCAGGACAGGTTAGGGCTGCTAATAATGGCGGTGAAAGTAGACTGTGACACAAGTTAAAACACGTTAAGCATTACAGACATGATAGAATAATGTCAACCCTTTCTCGTGCAAACACATGGCTATCCAATATAAGTCCAATTGTTTTGTCTGCAGTTGTCAGAATAAAATGTACGGTTTTTCTATACAGAACATTTTTGTTTTGTGCTGTGTATCACGACTTCAGAAGTCTAGGAGCCATCGTTTGGCAGAATTAAACTGTATCTTAATCTTGTATCTTGTTGTTATGGCAACGCTTTTTAAGCATGAAATAAATATTATACAATTAAATTATTGTTTATCGAAATGTTCCAATGAATATTTATGAACAATTTATATATTACTAAAATGCATATAATACGACTTCTATCTTTGTTATTTTGACTTAACCAGCACGGTAACATCTACTAAGCATATATGACAAAGTCCTATGAGCATTGCAACATATGCAAAACTCCGAAAAGGCACAGAACAAATGTATTTCACATTTAAGCCAAGCGAAAAGTAAGAACAAATTTGTGATGTGTCACTTAACGAAAAGAGCAAACCCGACAGTTACCGCCTTAAAACACTTACAAGTGGCTGTGCCTAACAGACCATGTCTGCGTTATGATAAGGTAGAACTAAAAGGTTTGATTGTTTGTACCTAAGCTATACTTTTTTTAACAAAGCGTAGAAACTAAACTGCTTGTTTAACAACAATTTAATCGAGAATAAAATAATAATTCCAACAATCCTTTTACAGCGTAACCTCACTTTTGACCTTCTTAAAATTAGATGAAAAAAGCGACACAGAGGTAAGTGTTTTAATCTAAAATGATAAATTATCGTGATTAGCAACGTTATTCATAATGCTTTTAAATATAAATATACAGTCGGTATTACTATGACCATTTCTAATTTCAGACTGAAAGATACATAAAATTTCATTTGCATAGGCCCACTAGGTTTATCTGTTGTTCATTATTTTTTTAAATAAATTTTATTATTAGAATACTAATTAACTTTTTACCTCTGTAGCAATTAACACTCCTTTGTTTGCCCTTCTTCGGTATTGGAACAATTGTGTTTTTCGTCCAACATTCGGGTTGCACTATTAGGAAAAAACGTATCAATACAATAAAATCCACAAGATTTGCCTCTTTTTCAAAGATACAACTGCTTCTATAACTTCATCTACAGTAATACAGATATTTTTCAAGAATACGAACATGCTCTACATTTCATTACTGCTTATCTCTGATGGAATGTCACCTTTTATGAAAATGCTTTCGCTAGAAAAGGAGTGAGCAAAAGAAAGAAAACATCATAAATGATGGTGTATCAGTGATTCGTTTACTTTTTTATGCTTTTAATTTCATTTTCAAACTGTTGAGAAATACTTTAGCAAGATATTTAGTTCTAACTTTTGTTTCATGTTAAACTAGACCTTTGCTCTGCATAAATTTGAATTTCCTCCTCTTTGTTTTTTAGTCTATAGATTATTTACATTTCTAGAAATTCGGTATCATCTACAACCATGTATTCACGACGCATAGTTTCACAGTAACAATCAAACCACATGTTTGTATATTTCCTTTGAGGTAGATTGTTAGATGCTTTAACTTTACGAATAATATTGCAATTGTAAAGCTCTACAGAAAATAAAATAAATCACATTCGTCAACAGACACTGTTTGGTGATAAATGTTGTCAACAACAGTACTTAACTAAGATGCATTTGCAGCCATGCTCTGTTAATTGTCTGTTTTGTTGCAATAAAAGACAATCTTAGTAGTTTTAATAATACTTGCATTCTCTGGTGTTTTCGTAACCAGATATATTTACTTCGATGTGTGCATGTGTAGAGCACGATTGCAAGTCATGAACAATAAAGCCACTGGGCAAGGGTAAACGCTTGAGGACATCAACACATAATCAATTACTCTTTTACCATTAGAAGACATGTGTGGGTAGCTACTTACTCCAGCGTCATCACCTAAGCAACCATTCACAATTCTTATGTCACTAGATATGCATAGATCTAACAGTTTGCCACCTAAAGCATTTACTGTTTTATCCTATCCATAGAAAATCGTCAGGTAGATAGGTACCATAATCTTCAATCACATCAACACAACTAGTTAAACTAGAGAGTGATTAGAGGAACTTATTACGTTTTTCTATTAAACACAACTGCTATTAAGATTAAGATCGCCTATAATGACAAAATGGTCAATTGAACCACACTAACATAATGCTCAAGTTGTACGAAATAACCGGGGTCAAATATCAAGAAGTACGGACTATGTGCAGGTGGTATGTAACAAAAGCACATGTATATGTTATTATAAACATTGTTGTACTGGTTTAAAACTTTAATCCAAATAAATTACAACAAGAATGTATTTAAAAAAGGACTTATAAACAGACATACTCCCTTATGATCCCGCTAGACCTTTTAACATGCGCGATTTAATTTCTTTCTGTTTTTGTTTATCAGTCTTTTGGGACTTACGGCACACCGACACTTTATATAGGACATACGGTGCCGTATACAGTTAAGTTTATAAGTGAACTATATATAATCAGGTTAAAATCTAAATATGTAAGTAAAAGTAAAAAAAATCTATAAGGTTATAATAATGTGAAACATAATTGTAAACAGGTTAACATACTAAACAGTTTAAAAATTTACCATGCTAGCATTACAACTAGTTTAAAATCTATGTTATTGACATGAAAATATTTTGACCGAATATGGTCTGTGTCAATACAATGTAATATAATAAAATATGATTAACTGTCAGTGGTTCCTGGCAAGGAACATATTCAGGTTGAACTTCTATTTTTAAAGATATGAATGAGTTAATAAGTATGTCCAATGCGACAGCGTGTAAGAGCTACGTCTTTTCATCTATTTTCTCTGCAAATAGAGATATTGGCACCGACGTTCGGTTTAATTACGTGTAATTTGTTGTAAATAGTATTGTAACAAAGTTTTTTGCCATTTGATTGAGATATATCAATTAATAAGCGGTTTAAAATTTGCAAGTGGGATGCAAAGATCTGTCTCAGTTAGGACTGAAGCAGATTTTGCACTTTTATCGGCATCCTCGTTTCCTCGGATGCCCACATGACTAGGTTGCCAACAGAAAACAATATGCTATTAAGAGAAACGTCATTAAGTTTCAAAAGTAATTTTCTAATGTGAGGGTTTTAATGGGCTGTAATACTGACAAAGAGTCAGTAAACACTACAAATTTATTGCTAGGATGATTTGAAATGAAGTCAAGAGAAAGGTTACGACCTGAATTTCGGCTGTAAAATGGACGATTCGGGGTGTGGGTTGGGTATTTTTGTTTCAAACAATGAATTTTACTTACGGAAGCAGAGTCGACATATGAATCTGCTTTTAAGTCATCAGTATACATTGCGAGGTAGTAAGTGTATTTCTTTTCGCGCAGTTTGATAAAATTTGATCGAAGTACGAGAGGGTCTGTTTTGGACTTATAAATTAAACTAAGAGTTAAATCAACATCGGAATGTTCGTATTTAGGATTGAATATTACACTATATGCGGGATTTTGGGAGGTTAGATTTAACTTAAGTAATGAAATGAAGCGCAAGTTTCTCTCGTCTTAGATATAATGACTGCTCATTGGCTTCAACGTAAAGGCTGTCTACAGGAGAGGTCCTGAAAGCTCCAAGGGCCAGACAGAGTCCCTGGTTGTGGACAACGTCTAGCAACTGGAGATATGATCTTCTCGCAGAGTCGTAAACAATGCTGCCATAATCCAGTTTCGATCTTACTAGTGATCGTTAAAGTTTTCTATCAGCTCCCCAGAAGGTATTGGATAAAAATGTCAACAGTTTAAGAGATTTAAGACATTTAGATTTTACATATTTAATATGCAGTATAAAAGATAATTTACTATCAAATATGAAACAAAGAAATTTAGTTTCCTTAACAAAAGAATAGTTGTTACTCCAAGTTTGTAAATTGTTGAGGCATTGTTGTAATTGCCTACTATCGTATGCATATTTTTGCAACGATAACATATAAGGAAATCGTCCACTTATGGTAAACAATCTACGCCATTATTTAGCGTTTTTATGTTAAAGAGAGTAACTGACAATATACTACCCTGAGGAACACCTTGTTTCTGTTATGAACAGAAGACAGCGTAGACCCTCAATTCACTTGAACATTTTTGTCGGAAAATAAAACTGTTAATAAATGTGGGTAAACGACCGTTTAGACCAAGGTCACCTAAATCTTTCAAAATCCCATGTTTCTTGCACTATCATATGCCTTTTTAAGATCACAGAACACCGTTACAAGGTGTTCTTTCTTGATAAAGGCATCTCTTATAAAAGTTTCAAATCGAATAAGATTCAAGTGTACTGTGCTGGTATCAGACTCCACTTTAATATTCTGTTTATAAATTGTTTGATTCAAGATACCAAACGAGTCTACTATTTATCATCTCTTCCAAACTTTTACAAATACAACTAGTCAAAGCAATGGGCCTGTAACTTGAAGGATTTGTTGGATCCTTTCGCTGTTAAGGTAAAAGAATAACGAATGCATTTTCCCACGAATTTTGAACTTCTCCGGAAAACCAAATTACATTATAAATAGATAAAAGTAAATTTAATGAGGTTCCCGAGGGGGTATTTAAGACATTGGTAGTAAATATGATCAGGTCTAGCAGCGGTATCATGAGATCTTTTCATTACTTCCTTAAGTTCTCTGAAAGAAAAAGGTTGGTTAAAATGTTCATTATTGTTTAAATTAAAGTTGATTTTTATTTTTCTCAACCCGATTCTTAAATTTTGAAATTCTTCCGAGTAAAAATATGAGATGTTGGCAAAACAATAACCAAGTGTGTCCAAATTTCCTTTTTGTTTGTTGTTACCGATTTATTAGATTTTTTAAAGATTTACTGTTGCTTAAGAAAATTTACCGCTGATTTTCCTTATGGCTGACCAAACATTTTTGACCGAAGTTTTACAGGTTATACCAGAAACAAATTTCTGCCAAGATGTTCCTTTGGCTTGTTTAATGATTCGCCTGCTCTTTGCAATTTTATTTTGACATAATTTAAATTAGCGGTAGTAGGACGAATATTATATTTCTTATATGTGCCGCTCTACGTTTTCTAATGGATCTTTTGCATTTATCATTAATACAAGGTTTTACACTTACTTTGTCGTGGCCTTAGGTATGCACTTTTCGCTATGCTATGAAGAATTTCTGAGAATGAATGTATTTTATCATCAGCATTCTCAAATGTTGAAGTAGTCAATTGTTCAATACAGAACATTGAGAATAATTCCCATTTCGCTCTGTTCATCCTTCAGTTAGTATTATTGTCACTTTGCTTTACAGAATCATTGTTTAGTATTATGGGAAAGTGATCACACCCATATAAATCACGTACATCCCAACTAGTATCTAAATATAAAGAAGGATGACATAAAGCGAGGTTAAAGGATGAATAATATCCCGAAGTAGGATGTAAGTACGTTGCCTTTTTATTGTTCATTAGACATGTATCATTTTGGGCTATAAAGTGCTCCAAAGTCTTACCCATATTGTTATAATCAGAACATCCCCATAATGGGTTATGTCCACTAAAGTCCCCTACAAGAATATAAGGGGAAGGTAATTTATTTATTAGGTCATCTAATTTTGACGTTGAAATATCTGAATTAGGTGAAAGATAAACAGAGCAAACTGTTATGACTTTATGGACTGCTACACGAATGGCAAAAGCATGTTAATCAGTATTTAGGTTCATCTTTGAATGTGAGTTGTATATAGAATAACCTTTAAAGTCAATGTTATCATTTTCCTTCAGGAATGTCTCTTGAAGGATTATCACAGCATGGTTTAAAGTGGTCAATTAAAGTAGAATTATTAAAATTGGCTCTAACGCCCTGATAATTCCAGTGTATTATTTCGTTGTTCACGGGATATTTACAATTGGTATATTAAATAGGTTTTGTTTTAACGGGTGACTTTGATGTTTTGTCTTTGTCTGGTGGAGAATTAATTTAGAGAGTTGGACCGGCCAGCTCTCTTCTCCCGGGTATTAAGAGGACTTGGTCCTCTTGTTTTCCCGGTAGGGCTAGTTGCTTGTCTTGACAATATGCGGCAGCTTTTCCTTCTGCCTTCGTCTGCTTTGAAATATGTTCTCAAGTTAGGATAGAGGAGGGTTTGGAAGTTTGGGTAAAGGTAGGTTTAGAAGATTGTGTAGACGAAGATTGTTTGGATGAGGTAGTTTTCGTAGTTATGGTACTTTCAGATGATTCTGTGGTTATGGTTTCAGAAGACTCTGTAATTTAGAACTTGGTTGGAATGATGATTTTGTCAGATATTTGGTCACCAGATAGAGTTTCATATTGAGCCGAGTTGTCCTGGCAAAACCGAAGTAGTTGATTTTGTAATTGCAGCATAAGAGGTTTTGAAAGAGACAGATGTCAGTATCTCTTTTGCTTATTTACGCGCTTCTGGAAATGAAAAATTAAGGGTGAATGTTAGTTTTAATACCGCCTTTTCACATTTTCAGGATGGACATTCTCTGGACCCACTTTCGTGAGGTCTAGAACAATTCGGGCACTTCGGATCCGCTTGACACTCAACATTTGGTGAGTGAGCGAGTTCGTAACATCTTCCGCAGATGATATTGTTTGTGAAATTAGACTCATGGTGACCAAATTTCTGACAATCAAAACAACGTAATGAATTTTGACAATAAGGTAACCAACTTTAATAGTAGTTGTAAGTTTAGGGTTAAGAAATGTTAGAATTAATGTATTTGTTGAGATTCTGCGTCCGTCGTTGGAGAATGAAATTCTCCTGACACCACTTACACATTGTGGTGTAGGTTCCTATAGGATCTCCTCCCCAGAAAGTCCAGAAAGAACAGGGCAACGGATGACACCTTTTGAAAAGTTCAGGGAATTATGCGGGAATGTTTTCACTTTGAGTGAACATAATTCATGAAGTTTCAAAATTTTATCAGAGATGGGCTTTCTATTAGTTTCAATTAAGAAGCAGTCATTTTTATTTTCTTGACAGAGTCAACTGTTCGAATTAGTCCTTTAATTGATTTGTCTATAACAAAAAGTGATAGTGATATTTTGGTAATCGGAATTTTTGTCGATAGATTGAATGACAAAAAATCGCGGAAAATTTGTACTGGATGATGAAGTGTCCGTATCAGTTTCTTCTGAAGAAATTGTTGGAATCGGTTCAAAACATTTGCGCTTGCGATCCATGTGAATTGAATTAAACTTTTGGCACTCTGAGTCACCACCAGCATCGGGGCTTAACAAGAGGACGTTGACATGGAATGTATATCCGACCTCCCAGCGCCAGTGATATCAGAGTGCTATACTTCGACATGCAATACTAAATGTAAATGATGCCAGATTGATCCGTATAGCGGGCTGTTTATAAGATTATAAGTAAAAAGAGACAATAAGAGGGACGGTGTTGCGTTACACGGTATACAATAAAAGAAAAAGCAGAAATTAGAGTGGATAGTAAGAGGACTAAGTAAGTGTGTGGAATAGAGAAATAGTAGTAATCTTTACAACGCGGTCAGACGATTGGTTATACCGGACCAATATATCCGCCCGTCTACTCCAAAACTACTCATGGCCAAAATGGCGTATTGGTCGGTGTTGACATTACTGAAAAGTCTCCACTCATCTCAACCATCAGGATCCCGTCATCAGGGAGACGCTGGTTCGCTACCCACGGGAAACAGGTGGGCTACCTTTGTGGGGTGGGGGGCGTTCTTAACCTGCTACAGGTAGCAGCAGCCGGAGAATTCTAAGGCCCCTACCGACAGGGCCGAAACATTTTTGTCAAACTCTTTTAGATTTGTTACATAAAAGAACATTAAATCATTGCACAAAATTTAGGAAGTCAGCACTAGCATTACAGGACATAATACCTCCTACATTCCATGAGCGTGTGGAAGGGTCTTGCTTTTCTTGTGACTCCTACCTGTGCTGACTCGTCTGACAGCTGGAAGCCTTAGACAGTGTGTAAAGCAAAGTGGTAAAATAACGCTTGTCACGGACCAGCACAGCACGTAACGTTTATCTTGATCGCAGCTTCAATGATGACGGGAATATGTTGCTTGCGTTTTGGTTAAACTTCCTGTGGGATTTTATTTGAGAGTCTGTATTTTTAGCTCACCTGAGCACAAGGCGAGCTTATCTTATACCTCTTCGTCCGTCGTACGTCATCCGAATGTTTGTCTGCAAGAAATATTGGATAGATTCGTAACTGGGTCGTTTTTAGAATTAAAATGCTAGAGGCCACATTTATGACCTTGCCTTTACTTAAGTTGGCCAGAATGTTTAATTGTATGAAAGAATGAAGCATGATGCATGAAGCAGTTCGTAACTTGCTCACGTGACGTTAGGAAATCTAAGATTTGACTTAGTAACCTATTTCCTAATGCCTTTAACGGCATTGAAAATGACCTTAAGTGCACCACACCTCCAAAATATAGCATCATGCTGTGAAATTACAGTTGGACACTTGATTCGTTTATGATATCCAGATCCATAGATTAAGAGGTCATAAAATAATTAGTCACACTTGATGCAAATGAGCTTACTGCAAGACCGTTGTAAGTAACGCTCGAATTTCCACCCCTTTCCTGGTGCCACTGACGCCTAAGGCTGATTTCAGCCCGCTAGAACCTCCCCACTTCTTTCCCCCAACTCATTAACCTCCCACTGTGATCACAGTGTGAAGTCAAATAAGGCCAAAATCTAATTGTCATATCTTTAACCAGCGATCTGTACACACACAGTGTACAGATGTTTGTCAATACAACCGAAGGCTACGCTTTCCCGCAAGTATAGTACAACACAGAATTCGGAAGGCTCGGACAATAACTGCCTCACCACTCAACTCAATGTGTAGAATGGAAATTTAACTTGCATGTTGCTTTGACATGAATGTTGATTCGGTGAGTTCCAAAATGTAAATGAGTTTTATGTGCAGTTTAACAGAGACATTTAATTGTTTTTAATCTATTTGAACAACAATCTTTACAAGCATTGGCAAATAGAGTGGGCAAATATTGTGGACATTAGTACTCTATTGCCAAAGGATAACATGACGAGATAACATTTCATACTCTTTTTACCTGTATAATTGTTTGTTACCCGAATAAAAATATCCGGCAGATGCCCTTTTTTAAATTCACGAACCAAATGACACCGTTCTTTCAGACACAGAAATCGTATTTTTGCTATGAAAATATGTTGCAGATTATTTGCTGACATCGATGAACCTTTGATTGCGATTAACTTAAAAGCTAAACAGTATTTGCATGCACATAGGACGTTGAGATTATTGGTCCTTAGTCCTATGGTCTCCTATTGGCCGTACTCTATCTCTAAGTGGTCTCGTTCTGCTTTGAAGTTTTGGCATTGGGATCTAGCTAGAAACCCTGTGATATTGTGTAGACAGCACTGAGACTCCAAAAGACTTCATATCTGAACTAAATGACACTCTTTGGCAATATTACCATATTAACAGTTTAAAACATTTGCAGATGTTCACAAATACGATGACAATGCGGAATAGGTCCCCGGTCTTCGTTTAGACAGCAGTGAGAATTCCTGCTGTCACAACATAGTGTCATCAACAATAAATCGCAAACATGTTATATAACCATTGCTTTTTTTGCTTTGCCAAACAACTGATGTAAACTTGATTTATTTCCTGACCACAAGGTCACAGTAGAATTGTTTGAAAACGTCCTATAAGAATTACCATATAACTAAACTTGAAGCTTTTAGAAGACAAAGGGAGACACACGCAATCTAATCTAAAAATGACAAAAAACCTTTATGTGAGACATCAAACACATAGCGGATAAAACTCAATACTTACCGCACAGGAACGGCGAGTCTGTAAAAAACCGACTTAAATGGTAAAAGCTGGTTGCTAGAGCACTTCAAACTACCACATTCTGAAGGTTTATCTCAGAGGCTAATGTGTAAATAAAATAGTCTGAAACCTCTGCAGCAGGACGTCGTCGAATGGAGTTATTTACCCTCACCTTTCACTCTTATGCATATTGGGATCATGCCGGCTAGACCCATCCACTCCACCTTACTTTCTTCCCTAAACCCCTTAACTTCCCACTGTGATCACAGTGTGAAAGCAGATAAGGCCACATTCTACTTTGCAATCCTTTTAATTGATATGTCCGGTTAAATGATATTAGCTTTAAATATGTTAATTGCAGCCAATACAATGCATCGAAGGATCCGTATGGAAAACTCAACGTTGATTTTCTTGTAAAGAGAAAAGATATTTAGATTAAGATTTTGGTCAATTGTATATTGACAATCTCCATAAAACGGATGATAGCTTTGTCCATCTTGACGTATTCCAGAGACCGTCGAACAGTATTTTAAAGTGTATATACTAAAGTAATAAAATCATTAAATTATCTGTGTTCGACATATTGTTCATGAGCCCTTTTAAGAAATGACAATTTCTCATTTTAAAAATAAAAACAATATTTTGGTTCTCTAATTCAAAATTATCAACAAAAAAGAAGTAATAGCTATTTAAACATTGATTGTCAAAGCATTTTTCACAGATTGAGATGTTTTACAATAATCAGCTTTGTTAGGCTAAATAATTTTACAAACGTTTTGTGATTGAAACTCTTTTAAAGTTTTATTAGCGTTGTGTCAAGCAATCAAATTGTTTCATTTCACTTTTGGTCCCTTTTCTGTATTGGCCCATGCTATCTCAAATGGTAAAGAATTCAGAAAATAATAACATGTATACATTAAATACCAGCTGGGCAAAAAGTGCAATGCTACACACACATTATAATTTAAGTAATAAAACAAGCAAAAATGGATTAGGGGTGTCAGCGATTACTGAATTCCTCGAGTACTCGATCGGAAGCTTCTACCCGAGTATTAAAATCACTATTGAAAATTCGGTAATATGACAAAAACAATCACAAAGAATAACCCGAAAACACACACAGTTTAAAGATGTGCTCTCGTTTTCTCGATAAATTGGACCCTAAGCAAATTTCTGCTAGTCGCATGTATCAGTTCATTCCTTGTCGATCGGGGATGCTAAATTACAACTACAACTACAAATATTTTATTGCATCAAAACAATATGTTTTATAGCAATGAGTACATAAACATTATTACAGCATAAAGACATGGTTTTTACAGGACAGCATGTTCTAGTACTTGTATACAATTAGTTGTTTATTGCTTATTTCTTAATGTTTTTGCCAAATATACATATCTTGCCAAGTCGGTAATTTTAATTTTCGAAGTTAAACACATAAGATTTGTAAACTTTTGTTTTGTTGGCCATGTATAATAGTATCTCTTTATATATCCTGATCGTCTGTCAGCATATTTGGAACATATTAATTCAAAGTGCTATTCATTTTCCGGTAGACCTGACTTACAATTTCTGCACATCCTTGCGTTTCTATGTAAATTACAATGTCGTCCAGTTTCAATATTTAAATCGTGCGATGAGATGTGAAATCTGGTAAGTGTTTTGTATATTTTGGTTCAAAAACATTATTAAGATAAATATTTCGTAACAAATGGCACCCCATTTTGTGTAAGGCAATAAAACCGACGTCTGGTCGTTTCTTCGCTAATTAGTCCCTGTCAACTTAGAACCCAATATTGCCCTTAGCTACAGGTTAACTGCACTTTGATTGGCATGTCTCAGCACCGCCCTCCAATTGTACTAATTGGCTCGTCAACAGGCTAATCAAATACTGATTGGTCGTTACACTGAACTCAAATTGGAAATGATATGCATTCGGCAGATCTTTACTTGCATCTAACGTAAGGTGAAAGACAAGAGTAAATTAAACAAATCTAAACGATCTGCTACTGATGTTTATTCGTGTGCGTGTATACATTCTGTGTTGTGATTGTTTTACAGTGAGTTTTACAATGTAACATACATTTTCTACATCTACAAGACTCATTGGTGTTCAATAGGGCTGACCTTGGGCTATTAAATGTATTGATAAGCGTGTTAAAAGTGGGGTTAGACAGGTGCACCGAAACAATTTGTAATGAAATAAATAATTCTTTCTTTCTTTTTCTGTATATGCCTACTGCTATGGCACTTGATCTCCTTACTCCGGTCTAGTAAAGAACAAAAACAGGGTTCGTTTATTAGTCTTTTAGGTTGCTGCTAGTTTAATGTCAAGTTTGATTTTCTAGTTGTAACTGTTGAATAAGTTCAAGTTTTGTTATAAGCATGGTACGCTACGATAATATATAAAAACATCTATTCACGTATTGTAAATCACAATAACTTTATGCAATTACTGTTATAACATAGTGAATGCTTCAGACAATGTCTGGAAGCTGTCAGCATTATGTCAGACTCACCACATGCTGGAAATATAAATTACGGAATGTGTCTAACATGAATGATATAACGGAGATATGCAAACAAAATGCAACCATGTATTTGAATCAACTCAGAAAAACAGTTCACTCCCACATTGAAAGGGACAGACACATTAATGTTTGCATTTTACAGACATATGTAGTTGGAATGGATGCACTGATAAGCAAATTTTCTTCTTTTTTAGATAATTTTAATCATTATAATTGAATAAGGAAATGTAACACGGTCCTATGAGGATTGCATGGTACATTAAAGTTTAAAAAGGCCATGACAGAGGTATTTCTTTTTGTAAATTGTAAAGGCTCCAACAAGTGAAGAGATATTATATGTTCGTATAAAGCAAAGAAACCACAACAGTTAACCCCTTAGAAAACTCATTTAAATTAAACTCGTTTGAGTATGAGACTGAACACACTTTGATACTATTTAACCAAAGCAGGTTGAACTATGATAACTTGAAAACATGCAATTCATTGAATATTCTTACTGAGAGTAAACAACATGTCCATATCGTTAAAACATGTTTATGCAGTTTTCTATTGTCAAAACACTTCACAAATAGATACTTTTCTAACAAGAAATTTTACAAAACACACAATACAACAATTTTTAATAAAAATATTAAATCTGTTTACAAGGATCATATGTAAACTTGTTATTGCACATTACTAACCTAAAATTGTTAAATAACATCTACAACGTATCAAACAAAATTGTTTTATGCGTTCTTCTTGGACACAACGAGAGATACTTATTAAATACAAAACGAGATATTAAGAGTAATGAGATATTGCGATTAATAACTCGACTAATATCATAGGTTTTTGACTATTTGTCAAGGCTAAATCAACAACAACCAGCACCACTAACAACACTTTACAACTTTTAACATTAACAACAACAAATAACCCTTCATATTACTATTGGCGTGATTCCGCATCTGAGCTGGTCCATGATACAGAGAGATAGGATGCAACTACAAAGAGACACAATACAGAGACAGAAACTTATTTCTTCTAAGGTTGCTTAGAATACTCGAATGCTCCAATTTTCTTGGCCTTCGTGGGCATGATGTGCTTACATTAAAGGCCACAAGCAACGCCTACTGCTCCGAGACAGTTATAACCAAATGCAATGATTAAACACCACACAGTAGTACACTTGGTCGAATCACGTGGTGACTGTACTGTCACCAAGGGCAACTAGAAATAGGCGCAGCACTCGCTCACAATAAAACAAATCATGCCACGCCGATCTCGTTAGTTCTTGTTAAATTAAATCGAATGGAAGGAGCACAGCAGAAATGTTAAACCATCAAACAACAGGGAATATGACTGACCTGGTAAGAAATAAAGCAGAGAAAACTACCATTGGACACCTAGAAAATTGCAGCTGGTCGGTGGAGTAGAATACAAGAAACTTGACAAGGGATTCTGTAAATGAAGGCGGACCTAAAACAACAACTTATATGGCCACACCATTTCAATCATTTTTAAAGCGAATAGTTATAATCGGAGTGCAAAGAAGAGAGCCAAAAAGCCTAGTCTGGAGTAAAAGGAAAAGTGGGAAACAACATTTCTTATCACAAAATCGGTATTGAAATAACTGAAATCTGATGTGCACTACACTGTAAAATAGAAAGTCGTTTATTTCATCGAATAGACCATAGGTAAAGGTATCTAAGTTGCATCTTAACACAAAGATTGAATTGTTTTCTAAAATATTTCAGGTATACAAAGTATACTCCATGGAGAACTATATACAATGAAGAGGCAGGAAAAGTAGAGTGAAATGGGTGATTGGAGAGAGAGAGTGAGGGAGGAAAGGAGAAAGAAAGAGAGAGAGAGAGGAAAAAGAATGAGGCGGGATTGGGAGGGAAGAAAGTGAATACATGTATACATGATGTATATAGATTATTTTTAATTAGATGTATTTTGTTGTTTCTCGTGCATGTCTCATTGCGAACTCATGCACTAGTTACAAAGTTGCAGTGGAACATAACAGCAATTCTAGTAAAATAGTTAACAAACAAATGAGAACCAAGCTAAGTAATGCAGTTTTTACAAATATGTCTATTAAATACTAGTAACGAGTGTGAGAAAGTGCTAGAGAAAGAAGTTTATAACAAACGCTAAAGATGATGCATCTTATAGATAAGAGTATTTTTACAATTTAACAGACAAAGTGGAGTATATCGTAAATTCACATAAAAACTGAAGAAAAGTGAGAGAGATGAAAATAAAATAGGTAGTGGTACAAAAATAGTATTTGCATTATAACAAAAGCAATTATAGTCGTCCAGAAGACGTGAAATGAGGCATGAAAGATCAGTACGATTCTAATGAAAAACTCAAGGATCAGTGTTCTAGTGTGTGGATGTATGTGAGGACAGGTGGTGGTGGAGTGTGTAACAGGTAGCATGTAAATAATAACTGTTGGTTGAAATAATGTTTAGATTATTATATTCGACAAGAATAAATTTTGGCAAGCATATGCACATATTTAGAGAGAGTATTCTCATACAAACAGCATTGATACGCAAGAGTGATAACCAGTGCGCTGGTGCAAGAGAGTGTTGAATTTGGAGGTCGGTTATCAGCTATTGAGAGACGCGTGGGGCACAAGTTTTTAGCTTGACGCATGTTAGGGCTACTGAGCACTGCGAGACAAGTGAGGTAAATTAGTATTACACGTACCTTTAGATAAGGTGGATTGCACATGCCGTTTTGTCAGTGCAATTTTATATATAAGATGGAATTCTGGAGAGTCGTTTGATAAGATTTATTTGTCATTGAAATATTGGGACACAAGAGAAAGTGGAAACCCATGAAATAATAGTAAAAAATGTACGAGCGAAGTTAACTAAGTCAGTGTAGTGAAGTGCAAGCCGATGGAATTGGCATATTACGCTAAAATATAGTTCTTTAAGTTTCTTTGAATGTAGAAATTAATTTGTTTATGAATTAACATAATTGTTTTATGAAGTTTGTGTCAGTGCTAGACCGTTTATTAAGGTGTACGAGGTAATGCGAGTCAATATATGTCTGTATAAGTTGGGTCCGGTCGATGTCGAAGTGTCTACAGTCAAATAAATAATGAAATTCGCCGCCTACGCTATTGAAGCTACAAATGAAGCATATTCTATCTTGGAGGAGCGTCCCGTCGTATCGTCCGGTCTCAATTGATAAGTTGTGGTTTGCTGTTCTAAATTTAAAAAGATCAATTACTTGCTTTTTGTCAAGTGTTTTTATATGTCCTTTAAATGAATGGACTGTTTTAAAAAATAATATACTTTCCTTTTATTATTGTTCTGTAAACTAGCTGTCCAACTCTGTTAATACTGATCAATAAGTACTTGTTTGATGTGTTTTCTTAAATTTGCAGTTTGAATATTTTCTTGATTAAACATAAGTCTGGGCGCCCTGTACTGTTAAGGTCATTTTAATTGTTTCAATCCATTTAGACTTGATATAACCTTTGTCTAACATATATTTGTATAATTTATAACTTATTTTATTTGTATTTCCAATGACAAGGCGCAGATAAAATGATATCATCTTACTTTGAATTGTAACAGTGAAAGGATATCGGCCTAATTCGCCATAGATATCAAATAAATGGTGTGGACCTGCGTCCATTTGTGATTCCGCGGAGAACGTTGGTATGTATGCGTTCTAATATATCAATATTTTCAAAACCAAAACAATCCGAAACGTATGTCAAAATAGGCATTAGTGTATGGTCAAACAGTTTTATAATTAAATCAATTGGAAGATCAACATGTTTAGATTTTGTGTAAAGTCGGTGTAAGGCTTTGTTTGCCTGTTGGGTAATATCTTTTTGAGCTTTTTTCTAAAAAAACAAACAAAATAAACATTGTTACTTAAAGTGCTTACAAAATAAGTATATTCCTGTGTATTTCCGATTGTTTGAGATCCCACTTTAAATTGTGCATTACATAAGACCTCGTGTACCAATTACAACAACTTATGTTTTACCTATGTTAACATTCAAGTGCCAATAATTACAGCAATCGTTAAGTGCATCGAGGCTGTGTTGAAAATTGTCATCCGAGTCTGCAACAATAACATTGTCATGTGCATAGAGCAGAACAAGAACTTCAGGCGTCATCGTTACTAAATAATTCAATACCTTTGGCACCTCTATTATGGGGATATAGATGCAAGTCATTTAAAAACAAAGAAAAGCGTAACGGCGATAGGTTTACGCCTTGTTCTCCCCTATTTTGGATGGAAACGATTGGGATATTATACTTTTTAATTGAATACTAGATTTTATGTGTTTAAAACTTTTCATTTTTTCAATTAAAGCATGAAGTGTGAATATGTGATCGGCACATAAAAAATCTTTTCTAAATCCTGCTTGATTTTCGTAAATTACGCTATTAACCTCAAGATATTGGCTCAATCGCGTATTTAAAATCGACGTGAATAGTTTCCCTAAAACGCTTAATATAGTAATTGGCTTGTAGTTATTTACAGCTTTTGGAGCTCCTTAATTTTTATAGATTAACACAATACAACCTTCAAGCCAGGTGTATGGCAAAAAGCCAGTGTTGAATACAGTGTTAAAACGTTTATAATATAGTGGCATCATTAAACCTTTTGTATAATCGTTTATTATTGTATTAATGAGATTAGCGGCTTTGTCATTTTTCAGATTATTATTTTCAATGTCTTGTTCGTTAATCGGGGGCATTTAGCAAGTCGTGTTACGTGTTAAAGTTAAAATTCACGATATTTTCGGCAGCATTAGTTTCGTTTGTTGTTTTAAAGTGATTATAAAATTCTTCCATTGATAGCGTTATTTCGCTCCTTTCATTCTTACTAAGCTTCCTTAAGTATTTACAATATTCTTTTAGGTTATTGTCATTAAGATGTCTTACCTTGTCTTGATTCATTTCTTTATGTTTTTATAAAGTAGTTCTTTGTTCGTTTTAACTGTTTGCTTGCGTTGCGTAGAATAACTTTGTTTGTGTCATTCGGATGTACGATCCTCTTTGACCGCTGCAGAAGCAATATTAACTGATGGTATTGTTGCTTAAGTTAAAAGTAAACTATTTGTAATTAAGTTGGGTTAAATTGGATTAATAATTAATAATGGTCATTTACAACTTATTACAGTTACAGTTAATCAAATCTAAACATTGTGCATGTTAAGCGGAAAGAAACATGAAAAAAAGTTAGCAGCAGGAGAAGTAAGATGAGCAGAAGCAATAACGATTTAAATGGAAACAGTTAAAAACTGATTAAGGGTACTCCTTACAAAAAAAATAAAGTTTCTCCTTTTCTTTGAGAGATATAGACCTTGCAGCATTATAGCAATGATTTAGTAATTTAAACGTAAATTCAAAATTGCATCTATTGTGTCAATTTAAGTATTTTGTAATAACCCCGAACAATATGGATGTCCATATTTTTTGAATTGCCAATAAATACACAAAACTATGTTCAATTGGGCCAACTTTAGAGAAATATTTTTCTTTTATGATCGGAGGGAACTGTGCCTCCAACATTCGGTATCTTGTCTTGTTTGAAAATTATTTGATTTTCAAGATTGTTGGTATTTTCACACGATTTTTTTAATAAGATCTATTTCTTCCGTTGCTTAAAGGAAATTCTGGGGAAAGGTTCCCACCGTTATTCTTTTCGCTTTTATTTACTAAAAACCGCATTAAAGTATTTCAAGTCATCGCTGAACTATAAATATTCAAAACTAGGATTCTTTCGCAAAAACTAAACGCGGGAAAGTCCCCCAGAAGATAATATACCCCATTTTCGCCTTTCCGATGCGTAATTAATTCTTGCCAATGATCTAACCAATCGCTATCAGTAGAAAGGTACCCTACATATTTTACTCCCCCCTTCTCCCCCACACACACTCTAGCTTCTTCTACGATGCTCTGTTTTAGTACATAGCCTAGAAAAATTGTAATAAATATAGCACAAAATTTAACAGCAATAGAGCACATGACCATCTAGCGTGTGTTTGGGATTCTAACCAATTCCAACGAAGATTTGTGAACGTGATTATTTGCATTGAAAATGCGGTGGGGGGGGGGGGGGAGGAGACTCATTATTTGGAAATTTAGATTTAGAGAAAAAATGGAAATTGTTCTCTATCTTAGTGATGAAACACTAATTAAAGTTGTTGTTTTATTGTTTAGATACTAGAAATAGTTAAGATTATTTAATACCCCACAAAGGAGATGTGTTAGTACTGTTATGTTCAGCAAGGAGTGAATTATTTTTCAATGAGCAAATTAAGACCTGTTTGTAGCACATTAGATATGCCGGGTATTTTTTAAGATCAGTGACATGCCTGTTAATTGATTGATTTATTTCATATAGAGGTCGTGATAAAGCTGCGATAATTAATTATGATCTTTATCCCTTTCTCTCATGAAGATCAAGACCCTGCTGTACCTCAAGGTCAAAACACAATAAGCTAGATAAGCCTCACCTGATTCATAGAAGTAATAAGGTAAAACTGATCATCTATTTCTGGATATTAACTGATTACCTTGTCTTGGGCCCCATTTGAGAGAGGCTTATCAGCTGACTGCTGTTCCAAATAAGACAATGTGGTTAGGGCTGGTAAAATAAAAAAGACATGATTTCATGCATCTATAAAAATAAAACAATTTACCATCATGTAGAAGAATAATTGCCCATTATGCTAAAGTGATTTTTTGAAAATTTATATTATATATAGATTTAAATGAAGTTTAAATGGAGAGCAAAAGACAATAAAGTAAAATATTTTATATGTAAAATGCTACGATGAAATAGTAAACAATACGGAATAGTAAACAAGATGATAAACAGTGAAACATGTTTAAAACGAAGTAGGCCAGTTAGGAAAAAGGGAGACGAACGACCAGAAATGAACACAATAAATATAATTGATTCAACTGTTGAGCAGCTCAAAAAAAGTGAAAAAAATACAAAATCATGAAAACCATAATAGAATCCCATAAAATGCGGGTACAGAAACGAACGATATATATTTTGAATAATGTTTTATCAATTGATTTTTTTTTTGATTGACAGAAATAGATTTTATATTTTGAGACATAGATCAACAAGCATATCTTGCTCGTTAACTCGTTCGTACATTGAGATACTTGTTTTGGCAAGCGACACCGTCCAGAGTTTTGAGAAAGCTGGATTTCGGAAGCACGCGGGACTGACCTGTATGACCTTGACTACCCGTAGTCAGCAAATGCTTGGGAAAAAGTAGTGCGTGTAAAGTAATAAATATGTATGTGAAGAAGCCTACATTCGTCAATTGTTTCCATGCATGCTTCATATGTTATTATCAATACACTACTCTGTATCCAAGTAAATACAGTGTGTAATGCAGATTTATATGAAATGCAGATTGATGAATGAACAACGCGACGTAGGAATATCACTCAGTGACTAGGAAATAGGGTCGAAATTTAGGGAGAACCGTTCTTAACCTTCTGCGACTGTGGACCAGGTTATGTAATGACAGAGGTCATTCGCAACATCGCAACATCACAGTCTAAAGCTACCTCACGCAGAGGAATATGGTACTCGGTATAAAAAATTCAGATCACAAGGAATAAATAGGTATGTTGGTGACTCTGATTAAAGCCTTGTCCCAATGTATAATCTATATTTTATTAGGGTGTGTTTTTGAAGCTGACGACTTGCTTGCTCTCTAAATTCCAATGCGGTGTACATCTGAGTGACTATGGGATAATTTTGACTATTGTTTACAACAATCGCTTACACAATAAAACTTCCCCCACCCACCACCAAACAGTGTTTCTGAGCGCTTTCATTTTTGTATTGAAGTATTGGCCGATCATTTCTTATTTTCCACAAAAATCATAAAATATATTATTTTAACGCGGCCCTTTTACGTGATACTTTAGGTCACTTAGACACACTTTTGTATCTCTGAAGAGTCATCAGCAAATTACCGCTCTTATGACCAAATGTGATATACGCTTCCCTAGACACCAATACAGAATAAACCATACTATTTCCGCCCTCTAGCAGGAGCATTTAATGTATCTTAAAATAAAAAAACAGATTATGGTACTGAAAGATTATTTATGGCATTTTTCAATAATAAGATTAGCATTTTACTGTGTGATATTTACAAATAAGGTGGTTTATATAAAAATACAAAAAACAAGCTTAGGTCGGAAAGGGTAATAATTAGTTCGCCGAATAGTAGAAATATAATTGCTAATAGAAAAAAAGCGTTAAGGTGCCAAACACATGTATATATGTTGAGTTAAAATGTTTGTTTTGTCTTATTTCAGAAGACCATATTGTTTAGTGAACCTTAACGGCATCTGCAAGAAAAATACAGTTACTAAGAATATACATGTGTTTTTGTTTTGTTACACCGCACAGACACAATTATAATCATATTTGACACGCCCAGCTCATTATTGGTGCACACAGACCCTAGACAAATGTCCTCATCCGCACCACGGGGCTGTTTGAATACATCTCCACACGAAATTTGAGGAGCTGAGGGATGGGAAGGGCTTTGACGGCATTTTTGCCTATACTGTGCAGCGAAATTTCTAACATTATACCACAGGGGCACTAACGAGTTGGTCAGGGACTAAAACTGACCGGTCCATTATACTGACACCGACGAGTCAGGCGTAATGTTATCCCTCTAGCCCCGAGCGTTAGAAGAGAAACCATTACTACCAACTTTAAAGTCTCCGGTTTGACCCGGCCGGGGTTTGAACACACGACCTCCCGATCAACAAGCCGACGCTCTACCACCTGAGCTATTGCTGCCGATAAGGTACGAGCTGAAGAGACGCAGATCGACGTAAAAATGGACGAGTCGGGTGGTTGTTTAAAACAATGAATTTTATTTACGGAAGCACAGCCAACATATGATTTAGCTTTTGAGCTATCAGTATATATTTCGAGGTAGTTAGAGTATTTCTTGTTGTGCAGTTCGGTAAAATTTGAGCGAAGTACGAAGGCGTCTGTTTTTGATTTATTATTTGTGCAGAGAGTTAAATCAACAGCGGGAATTTTCAGTTGCCATGGTGGAAATTCCAATATTTAAAAAAGAAAAGGTCCTATCAAAATTTTCACAGATATTTAAATTTTATTTACCAGTAGACAAAGGCAAACAAGGTAAATGCAAATGTGACAAAAACACAGAGACAAGACATAACACAAATAAAGAAAAACCATCAGTTACCGCTTTTGAACGGTCAATCGGCATGACCTTTTTTGATAATTTGATTTAAATTAACGTGTGACGAGTGTACGATTTCTAACATTCGCAAACCAAATGGTTCAATTGCGCTTGGTTTACGCTAGTACAAGTGTTCATATTTAGGATTGCAAATAACACTATGTGCTGGATTTGTTGGATTAGACTTAACTTTTGTTATGAACTGAAGCGCAAGTTACTCTCGTCTAAGGTAAAATGATGGCTCATTAGTTGCAACGTAAAGGCTCTCTACAAGAAGGGCCTGAAAGCGCCAATGGTCAGACGGAGTCCCTGGTTGTGGACAACATCAAGCATCTGGAGGTATGATCTCCTGGCAGAGCCGTAAACAATACTACCATAATCTTATTTCGATCTTACTTGTGATCTATAAAGTTGCAATAAAGCTTTTCTATCAACTCCCCAGTCAGTGTGTGCCTTTCTATGGTATTCATATTTTAGAACGATAACATATAACGAAATCGTCCCCATATAGTGAACAAGCTACGCCATTATTTAGTGTTTTTTACAATGTTATTTATTTTGATGTTAAAGAGGAGAGAAACTGACAATATACTTCCCTGAGGGACACCTTGTTCCAGTTCATGAACAGAAGACAAAGTAGACCCAACTTTAACTTGAAAATTTCTGTCAGAAAGAAAACTGCCATTAAATGTGGGTAGACGACCCTTGAGACCAAGGTCACCTAAATCTTTCAAAATCCCATGTTTCCATGTAGTATCGTATGCCTTTTCTAGGTCAAAGAACACCGCGACGATGTGTTCTTTTTTCACACCGGCATCGCGTATAAAAGTTTCAAATCGAACGAATTTGAAATTCTGTGATTAAATTATTTGATAAAAGATACCAAACGAGTCTATTATTAATCATCCTTTCTACAGTAATACAACTTGTCAAAACAATTGGCCTGTAACTTGCAGGATCTGTTGGATCCCTTCTTTGTTTAGGTATTGGAATGACGAATGCATTTTTCCAAGAATTTGAAACATTTACAGAAAACCAAAGTTCATTAAAAATAGACAACAGCAAATTTAAAGATGTATGCGGCAGGTGTTTTAAAAATTGATAAGGAATATCATCTGGTCCAGCAACGGTTTATTAAATTTATTTATTTTTTTAGCAAAACGTTTACCAAGTGTGTCAGAAATTTCCTTTTTGTTTGTTATTATTGAGTCATTACATTTTAAGTGATTAACTGTAGCTGAATAAGATTTACCACTAAATTTCCTTACGGCTGACTAGACATTTCTTACTGAAGTTTAACTGGTTATTCCAGAAGCAAATTTCTGCCAAGATGTTTTTTTGGCTGTATTAGAATTAGAATAATTCCCAATTTGCTCTGCTCATCCTCCAGTTAGTAGTATTGTCACTCAAGTTAACAGATTCGTTGGTTAATATAACTGGAAAGTGATCACTTCATCATGTACATCCCAACTTTAATCTAAATATAAAGAAGGATGACATAAACAGAGATCAAGGAATGAATAATGTCCCGGAGCAGGATGTAAGTTTTTACAATTCATTAGGCATACCTCATTTTGAGCTATAAAGTTCTGTAACGTTTTACCCAGATTATTATTATCAGAACATCCCCATAACGGGTTATGTCCATTAAAGTCCCCTACAAGAATGTAAGGGGAAGGTAATTGATTTATTAAGTCATCTAATTTTGATTTTGGAATATCTGAATTAGGTAGAAGATCAACAGAGCAAACTGTAATGATTTAAGGACGGTTGCACGCATGGCAACAGCCTGTAAATCAGTATTAAGGTTAATCTTTGAATGTGGCAGTTTGGAGTTGACAAGTATTGTCGATCCTGCAGACGCCCTATCACATATTATATGAATGTGATTGTATACAGAATAACCTTAATAACCTATGAAATCGATGTTATCATTTTCTTTTAGGAATGTCTCCTGAAGGCATTGTACAGTAGTGTTTAAACTGGCCAAAAAAGTAGGATTTCATTTAAGTTTGCTCTAAAACCTCGACAATTCCTGTTACAGGTGACCTTGGCGGCTTGTCTGATAAAGACTCGACCTCCATCAGACAGTCAAATTTATCTGGAGGGCGTGTTATGGTAGCTCTCCGTTCCCGAGCTTTGGGAGGGCTACGTCCTCTTTGTTGCCCGAATTGCCCAGAGGTCTTTGTCCTTGGCCAATTTACGTGCCTCGGGGAATAAAACACCCCGTGTATTTGATTCTCAGTACTACTTTTTCCATTTTCTATACTGGGCAGCCTTGGAACTTGCTTCATATGAACCTGAACAGTTTGTGCTCTTTGAAGCATTGGGACAATCCACGGCATCATGTTGAGAAAATTCGCCGCAATTTCCGCAGCGGATTTCTTACTTACATAGAGATTCGTGGTGACCAAACCTCTGACAGTCGAAGCATCTTAGAGGGTTTGGGATGTACACTTGCATTTTAACAACAAGGTACCCGACTTTAATTGAGGTGGGAAGTTTTGGGTAGGAAAAAGTTAAAACTAAAGTATTTGTTGGGATGCGGTGGCCGTCTCTCGAAAAGGAAATTCTGCGAACTCCGCTTACCTCTTGGGGTTGAAGTTCTTTCAGAATTTCCTCCTCTGGCACGCCGGAAAGGTCTGCACAGCGTATGACGCCTTTCGAAAAGTTTAGTGATCTGTGGGGATAGGTCTTTACTTTAAGTGAACAGAACTCAGTTGTTTTCAAGATTTTGTCAGAAATGGTTTTTCGATTTGTTTCAATGAGAAGACATTTTTCATTTTTCATTTTTCTTTTTTTTAACTAAGTCGACTGTTCCGAAAATACCTTTGACTGATTTCTCCATGATAAATGGAGATACTTTAGTTATAGGTTGCTTTTTTGTAAAGAGGTTCAATTATAAGACAACGTGAAAAGCTTTTGCATGTTGAAGGCTGTGTTTCTGAGTCATCCGAGTCATCTGATATCGTTGGGATAGGGTTTGTGCATTTTTCTGTTTGCGATCCAATGGGAGTTTTGGTTTAAAACTCGGCACCCTGGCTCACCACCCACCGCGGAGCCCAACAAGGGGGCGTCTTATTGGATTGGATCTCCGACCTGCCAACGCCAGTGATACCAGGATGCGATACTCCGACATAAAATATACAATAAAGCATACACAATGCCAGATTGATCCGTTAAGCGGGTGTCGACCGCCAACTGGGTTATAGTTAATCGGGAAAAAATTGAGAAATGGAGTCTACGGAAGACAGTATATTTGAAGAAGAAAAAGGTGAAAAGGAGTGGAAAGTCGGAAGCAAGAAAGTGGGACAAAGGGGAGTAAAAGCTAACCAAGCACCGGCCGAGGGGTATGCCGATTGGGGATACAGGGCCAGCACCCCGCCCGGCTACCCCACAACTTAGGGCCAAAGTAGTGTGTTGGTCAGGGTCGACTTATTTGTCAATATCCTGACAAGCCAACAAGGACCTAAATCACCCGGATCCTGTCGTCATAGAGATACTGGGTCGCCACCCACGGCAAACAGGTGGGCTACCTTTGGAGGGTTTTTACCCCGCTACAGGTAGCGGCAGCCGGAGAACTCTATCCCCCTTCCGACAGGACCGAAAAGTTTAATTTAAATTTATTTTTTTACCTTTAAAAATTGAATATAATTAAAAAATATCGTTTATATTGCCTACAGTTGAAAAATCCATCAGGAAATGCAAGGTTAGAGTTCTGTTAAACCTTTTTAAGCACCCCAGTCGGTCCCTTTTACCGGTTCCAATGCGGTAACTTTTACGTTTGCTCATTTTGTAATGACTCTTAAGATATTGGTTGTTATTTTTCATTAAGCTTGCATGTGAATATCTTCATGCTGTTCATATGTTGGTACATGTTGCACTGCTCATAGGACGTCATTAAATCTGGTACCTTCTCTTTATTTTTTAGGTTAAAGAAATATATATATATATATATATATATATATATATATATATATATATATATATATGTATATATATATATATATATATATATATATATATATATATATATACACACATATATATATATATATATATTAACAAAACAAACAAAAAACCCACAAGAAATGCGCATTATGCTCCTATTTCATTAATGGATGAAGCTATATTTAAGATGTACAATAACTCTATTATTTTCTCTAAAGCTGTAATGTACTATAACAGTATGTCGCATATAATCTACTATGTGATTAAACCTTATTCTCAAAGTTTACAATAAATCCAATCGAATAAAAAATCATTACATCCTTGATGTTTGATCGGTTATGAAATAAACCTTGCATTATTAATTAATATGCCACTATTGCTTACATTTGGATTGAATTAAAATAAATATAAGCTTAAAAGTAGAACGTGTCTTAATTATTGTCAAGTGGTTATTTGTAAAGTAACATGTCAAATATTTGATTAGTCTCCGATGATGTTTATAACCGTAGAGCACTTAGCAAATTGAATTTCCGTATAAAATAGCTTATCGTTTGGTCTGGTCTATAAACATGACAGATTGAGTATAAGAAAAGAATAATTATGTAACTAAATACATGTATAGCCGAAGACAGAAAACAAAATTTGAACAAAACTACAAAACCCCGTACAATAAAACGACCATGCTAAAGACTAAAGCAACCAATGTAGAAGGGTAAAATCCATAAAAATATACTAACACGACACTCGACACCTATATGCATAAGTGTTTTAGATGAATTACTGCAAGAGATAATTGGCTTAATGCTTATTGGTAATTGTAATTTTGTGCCATTCGCATTAATGACATAACATAGAAGTAAGGTATTTTGATGCCAAATGTGGATTTGTTTTTGGGTATTTCGAGTCTGAAAGGTCAACGACACCAGACATGAACAGTTCCACTTTTAGATCATAATTGAAACAGTATGCTTTCTTTCTAAGAGAAACGATGGCTGGAATATAATATCTTCACCTATGTCGCGTTCCCGAAAAGAAAGTTTATATTTTACAAGGCAAATGAATAATAATAATAATGTATTTACATCTTAACATGTATAGGGGCCCACGTGGTGTAGTGGCAGAGTCGCCGACTTGTAACTCATCTGACTACTTAAGCTCTCACTGCGTCCGTTCGAGTTTCATTCAGGGCAAATGACTTAATGTGTTAATGTTTTCCAACTGACTTGCGGTGCACCAGTGGTTCTACCAAGACATGTGTTCAAATAGCTGGACGTTGATGATATAATGCTCATAATTGGTCGCTGCGATATATTTAAAAAAAACTTTACATGTACAATACATTTTTCAAGTTACTTTGGTAATGGCAGATTATGGGCCAGGTTCCAGCTCCTATCGTGCTAAGCTCCAATCAAAGTACATCAGACCAATAATCGTTACGGGCGACCGAAGACAGCCAAATTCAGACCCCAACATTTAAGCGTACGCCCAACTAAGCTAAAACTGCACGCTTCACTATGACCCAATAGGCTTAAATTGCATGCCAACTGGGAGAAACTTTATGCCCAACTAGGTTGACGGAACAGCCGGCTGCGGCCTAGAATACGCCAGCTGTAACCATGCGAAACGAAAGAAAAAACCGCCGAAAATAGATCATTCTTTTTATGGCACAGTGTGAAGCCGGAGATGGGGTATCTGGCGATTCAGCACCCATGAAAATGGCCGACGGTATATCCGTAGTCACCAGTGGGATGTAATACACCGTCTTTGACCTCGTAATAGGTGGATTCGGTGCGATCAATTGGCTGGTAACACCGAGCCCTATAGTAATATACTCTCACCTACTTTTTCTATCAATACGTATCTACTTCCCTAATACAAACTGGGCTTGATACTTCTTAACCCTTTCATTAAACATACCATAGAAGGCGTGTCTTAAGAGTTAATCAAAATGTTTACTAATCTTTTCGTACTTTACCATTCCGAGTATAACACTTGTGTAGCCCCGGTACTTGGAGCAGGAGACGCACTCCGTATAATTCCCGAGTTGGGCTCCGTGGTTGACGGGGACTGCAAGTATTGACGTTATTTCTGTTCTCCTTCATGGCTTCAAATATTCTAACGATCTCGACCGAAAATACATGAAACTTATTTGATGAATAACAAGTGATTGACTTTGTAGCCAACACAAAACAATATTATTATTAAGACAAACTTAACTAAGTTTTAAAAGTAATTCTCTAATGAGGGTGTTGGAAAAATTAAGATTTTTATTGACTGTAATACCGACAAAGAGTCAGTAAATACTACAAATTTATCGCCAGAATGATTTGAAATGAAATCAAGGAAAAGCTTAAAAGCCTGAATTTCGGCTGTAAAATGGACGAGTCGGGTAGTATTTTTTGTTTAAAGCAATGATTTTTACTTACGGAAGCAGACCCGACATACGAATCTGCTTTTGAGCCATCAGTATATTTTTTTGAGATAGTTAGAGTATTTCTTGTTGCGCACTTCGTTAAAAATTGAGCGAATTACGAGAGGGTCTGTTTTTGACTTATAATTTGTACAGAGAGTTAAATCGACTGACCGTTCCAAGGCGGTAAGTGTCGGGTTTGCTCTTTTCCTTAAATGACTCATCACAGATTTGTTCTTACTTTTCGCTTGGCTTGCATGTGAAATACCTTTGTTCTGTGCCTTTTCTGAGCTTTTTATATGTTGCAATACTCATAGGACTTTGTCATATATTCTTATTTGGGAGTTTTCAATTGCCATGGTGGAAATTCCAAGACAATATTTTCAGTATTTTTTTTAAAAATTCAGATGTGATGATTGAATGATTTCTAGCATGTGTAAACTAAACGCCTTCATTGCATTTGGTTTACGCTCGTTCAAGTGTTCATATTTAGGATTGAAAATGACATAATGTGCTGGATTTTTAAGGGTTCCATTTCACTTTTGTAATGAACTGAAGCGCAAGTTTCTCTCGTCTTAGATATAATGACAGCTCATTAGCTTCAACGTAAATGCTCTCTGTAGGAGAGGTCCTGAAAGCTCCAAGCGCCAATCGGAGTCCCTGGTTGTGGACAAAGGTAAGCAACTGTAGATATGATCTTATGGCAGAGCCGTAAACAATGCTGCCATAATCTAGTTTCGATCTTACTAGTGATCATCTGTATAGTTGCAAAAAAGTTTTCTATCAGCTCCCCAGTCGGTATGGGATAAAAATTTCAATAGGTTTAGAGATTTCAGACATTTAGATTTTACATATTTTATATGTGGTATAAAAGATATTTTGCTGTAAAATATGACCCTTAGTAATTTAGTTTCCTTAATGACAGAAAAACGAACGTTATTAAGAAATAATTCAGAATCGTTGTGCAAAGTCCTTTTCTGACAGAAGTGTATGGAGTTTGTTTTTATGGGTTTTGTTACTCCAAGTTTGGTATTTGTTGAGGCATTGTTGTAATTGCCTTTCAATTATGTTCATACTTTTGGAGCAATAGCATATAAGAAAAATCCCATGTTTCCATGTTGTATCTTATGCTTTTTCAAGATCAAAGAACATCGCTACAAGGTGTTTCTTCTTAATAAAACGATCTCTTTTTAAAGTTTCAAATCGAACGAGTGATCGAGTGTACGGCGTTGGTTTCTGAATCCACTTTGAAATTCGGTGAGTAAATTATTTGATTCAAGATACCAAACAAGTCTATTATTTATCATCCTTTCTTAAGTTTAACAAACACAACTAGTCAAAGCAAAAGATCTATTACTTAAAGGATATTTGGATCCTTTTCCAGCTTAGGTATAGGAATGACGAATGTATTTTTCCACGAATTCGGAAATTCTACGGAAAACCAAATTTCATTATAAATAGATAAAAGTAAATTTAATGATGTTCCCGATAGGTGTTTTAGAAGTTGATAGGGAATATCGTCAGATCCAGCAGCGGTATCATTAGATTTAATCAGGGCTTCTTTAAGTTCTCTTAGAGAAAAGGGTTGGTTGTAATTTTCATTATTGATTGAATTGAAGTTGATGTTGTTGTTTTTTCAACCCGATTCTTTACATTTTGAAATTTTTTCGAGAAGTTTTCGTAAGACGAATTTTCTGTAAAAATTTTAGCAACAGTGTCTGAAATTTCTTTTTTGTTTGTTATTATTGAGTCGTTAGATTTTAAGTGATTAACTGAAGAAGATTTACCGCTAATTTTCCTAATGGTTGACAAAATAGTTTTAACTGAAGTTTTACTGGTTATACCAGAAACAAAGTTTTGCCAAGATGTTCTTTTGGCTTTGGCTTTATGATTCGCCTGCTCTTTGTCCTTTAATTTTTTACACTTCTAAAATTAACAGTAGTAGGACGATTATTACTTTTTTAAGTGCCGCTCTACGTTTTCTAAAAGATGTTTTGCATTCATCGTTAAACCAAGGTTTGTTACGCTTTGAATTTGTCTTGGTCTTAGGTATACACTTTTCGATATGCTATGAAGATTTTTTGAGAATAAATGTATTTTATCGTCTGCATTTTCAAATGTTGAAATAGTCAATTCTTCAGTACAAAACATTGAGAATAACTCCCAATTTGCTCTCTTCATCCTCGAGTAAGTATTATTATCACTTAGGTTTACATGTTCGTTGTTTAAAATGATATCTTCCACATAAACCAAATGCACATCACATCTATAATCTTAATACAAAAAAGGGTGACATAAAGGAAGGACAAGAGATGAATAATGCCCTGACGCAGGATGTGAGTAAGTTGCCTTTTTGTTATTCAATAGGCATATATCATTTTGGGCTATAAAGTCCTCTAATTATTTACCCAAATTGTTATAATCAGAACATCCTTATAATGGGTTAGGACAATTAAAATCCCCTATAACAATAAAAGGGAATGGTAAATGAGTTACTAAATCATCTAATTTAGATTTTGAAATATCTGAATTAGGTGAAAGATAAAGAGAGCAAACTGTAATGACTTTATGAACTGTTACACGAATGGCAACAGCCTGTAAATCAGTATTAAGCTTAACCTTTGAATGTAGCAGTTTGGAGTTGACAAGTATTGTCGATCCTCCAGATGCCCTTTCACACATTGTATGAATGTGGCTGTGTATAAAATAACCTTTAAATTCAATTTTATCATTTTTCCTTCAGGAATGTCTCCTGGAGGCATAGCACAGCTGGGTTTAAATTGGTCAATAAAAGTAAAATTTCATTAAGGTTGGCTCTAAGGGCTAAACAATTATTTTGTTATTCATGGGATAGAGTAAGGGGTTAAAATATCACTTTGGAGCCTTAACAGTTGACATTGGCTTAACAGGTGAACTTGAAGTTTTGTCATCTTTGGCGCCTGATGAAGTTTCCGTCTTCATCAGACACTCATATTTATTTATAGAGCGGCTGTTTACTGCTCTGCGTTCTTTGGCAGTAGGAGGACGTCGTCTTCGTGCCTGTCCCAAAGGTATAGGCGTCTCTTTTTAGGTAGCCTGTGCTTAAGTAGCATTTCTTGTTTCGGCTTTAGTAAGCCTTGAATGAGATTTAGTCTGTGGTGTAGGGTTCTGTGGTTGTAAAGTTGTTAGCGTGGTTGTGGTTGAGAAGACTCTTGAATTTTAAATTTTGTCGGTATGATAATTTTATCAGTGGTCGAGCCATGACAAGGACATTCGAACTTTGTCAAAATGTCCTTCCCCTTTAAAGTGTGACTTTTGATAACTACCGAGGAGTACGATTTTGTAGATATTGATAACTTAGCTTTTTGTCTTGCCCCTGGAAATGAAACATTGTTTGTATATATGATTTTTAGAACTTCTTTTCAAATTTCCATGAAGGAAAATTTATCGATCGGCTTTCTTGTGGTCCTGAACAATTGGCACACTTCAGTGGGTTTGAGCAGTTTGAATCCGAGTTTTTTGCAAAAAGGACATCCCTTCGCACCGAACGCAATGGAATTTATTCTTGCATTGAAACTGATGATGGCCAAACTTCTGACAGTCAAAACACCTTAGCGGGTTTGGAATGTAGATCTGTATTTTGACGATTAAATATCCCATTTTGAGTGTACATGGTAGTTTGGGGTTGTTGAAGGTGAGTACTAATGTATGTGTGGGGATACGGCGGGCTTTCTTGAAGAAAGAGATCCTTCGGACTCCACTTACCCATTGTGGTGTAAGTTCATCCAGTATCTCCTCCTCCGAGAGGCCAGCCAGATCGGGGTTTGTAGCTTGAGTTGTACTTGTGTCATCCGAGTCTTCTACTGTATTTGTCGATATCGGATTGAAACATTTGCGTTTTCGATCCATGAAAGTTTAATTAAGAATTTGGCAGTCTGGCGCACCACCCACCACGAAGCTCATTAAGGGGACGACTTTCGGTAGTGGATCTCCAACCTCCCAACGTCAGTGATACCAGAGTGCTATACTCCAACATTATTTACTTAAAAAAGAACAACGATGCCAGATTGATCCGTATAGCCTGCTGTACATTAGATTGGAAGTCAAAGGAGATAATTTGAGGGAGGGATTGCGTTGCACGGTATACAAAAAAAGGAAAAAGCTAAGGTGAAAAATTAAGGTGGATTGTAGGACTTAGTAAGTGTGTACAAAAGGGAAATGGTAGCAATCTTTGGACAAAGCGGCCAAACGATTGGTTATACCAGACCAATATAACCGCCCGTCTATTAAATTTCTTAACCTGTTGAAATCTTTATCGTATACCAACTGGGGCGCTGTAAGGAAAGTTTAAAATAACTTAATAGATCACTGGTAAGATCAAAATGTGGTTATGGCTATTATTGTTTACGGCCCAGACAGATCATATATCCATTTGCTAGACGTTGTCCACAACCAGGGACTCCGTCTGGCCCTTGAAGCCTTCAGGATGTCACTTGTAGAGAGCCTGTACGTTGAAGCTTATGAGCTGCCATTATACATTAGATGAGAGGAACTTGCGCAGTTTTTTACAAAAATTAAATCAAATTCTAAAGATCCTGCACACAACATCAGCTTCAATCCTAAATATAAACACTTGTACGAGTATAAACCACATGCAATTAAACCGTTTGGTTTACGGATGTTAGAAATCTTACAATTTGAACAATCTTCACATCTGAATTTAAACCAAGAAATAAAAAATAAGTTTATTGAATTTTAACAATGGCAGCTTCAAACGCCAGCTGTTAATTTTGTACAAATAATAAGTCAAAAACAGAACCTCTTGTACTACGCTCAAAGTTTATCCTACGCAACAAGTAATACTCTACCTCGTAATATATACTGATGGCTCAAAAGCAGATTCCTATGTCGCCTGTGCTTCCGTAAGTAAAATTCATTGTATTTAACAAAACATATCCCCACCACCCGGTTCTTTCAATTTTACAGCTAAAATTCCGGCTGTTAAACTTTCTCTTGCTTTTATATAAATATATATATATATACTTTTATAACAACTTACACGAAATTAAACCTATCGTCGGTGGAAATATTTCTACTTGCAGAGAAAATAGACGGAAAGCCGTAGCTCTGCATTGGGCATACTAAATTAACTCATTCATACCTTTCAAGTTGAGTAGTCCAACCTGAATTTGTTCCTTGCCAGGAGCCACAGACAGTTAACCGTATTTAAATACATTGTATTGGTACAGACCATGTTCGATCTAAGTATTGTAATGTCAACGAAATGTAGGAACTATTTAACACAGTGTCCTATTTTAAGCTTGTTTGCTTCCTGAACGAGATTGGAATACTTAGTTATATTTTTAAACTGTTTATTACGCTAATGCAATATTTTTAAACTGTTTATTATATTTACCTCTTTTCTATTATATTTAATATAAGAGGGTTTTATATTTCTACTTTCGTTTTTTTTTTGCCTGATTATATTCAGTTGACGTTAAAATTCACTGTATTCGGTGCCGTATGACCTATCAAGTGTCGATGTGTTGTAAAACCCAAAATTCATTCCACCTAGGCTTAAACTGTATGCAAAAACAGCCTGAAACTGCATGCCCTATTAGGTTGTTTGTATGCTTAAACAGTCTGAACCTTTGTGCCCCCAATAGGCTCATATATATATGTGTCCCAACAGGCTAAAATTCTGCTACTTAGGGTGTCACATGTAGGGTTAAACATGCTTTCCATTTATAGAATATTATTTATTTATTTGGGTTTTAGGGCACACCGACACTTAACATGTCATACGGCGCCGAATATAAAGAAGTTTAATGCGAATAAAGAATAAACAGGTTAAAACAAAACTGTGTTATAAAAATCCAGAAAAATACAAAAAATCTTTCAGGTTAAAATAATGTGAACTAAAATCGAAAATAGGTTAATAATATAAACGGTTTAAAAATGTATAACGGTTGGTAAATAAACAGTTTAAAATTTACTTATTAAGAATATTAATCTCGTTCAAGAAGCAAACAAGTTTAGAATCCGACTCTGTCCTAAACAGTTCGTACTTGTTATTGACATTAAAATACTTCGACCGAATGTGGTCTGTGTCGATACACTGTTATAAAATATGGTTGACTATCAGCGGTTCCTGGCAAGAAACACATACAGATTGAACCTCTCTTTTTAAAAGATATGCGACAGCGGGTAAGAGCTACGTCTTCCCGTCTACGTCCTCTGCAAGCAGAGACATTGGCACCGACGCTAGGCTTAATTACTTGTAATTTGTTACAAACAATACTGTCTAAAATTGTTTGCCACTTAATTAAAGCATATCGGTTAATAAGTGATTTAAAATCAGTGTGCGGGATGCAAAGGCCTGTCTCAGTGAGGGCTGAGTTCTAAATTCACCTCTGGAGAACGGAAGTGCCATGGTCGAGGTTCAATTGTGAGGTTTTCAGAAATGCTATCCAGTTTTATACCTGTTGTGTTTATGCTACCTTTAAGCCCTAAACCAAGAGGCCTGATGGCTTTAGGTGATCGATCATAAAGCCCTTCATGTTTAGGGTTGAAAACACAATTTTACGTTGGGTTATCAGGGGTAGACATAAGTTTAATTATATACTGCAAAGAAATTTTCTCACGACGAAAGTATAATAATGGTTCATTGGCTTCAACGTAAATGCTCTGCACTGGTGAGGTCTTGAACGCTCCTAGAGCTAGACGAGTCCCTGGCTGTGAACGACGTCCAGCATCTGGAGATAGGACCTCCTGGCAGAACCATAGACTATGCTTTCGTACTCTTATTTAGACCTAATTAAGGAACGATACGGAAGTAACAATGTTTTCCTATCGACTCCCCAGTCTGTATGGGATAAATATTTAAGCAAGTTAAGAGCCTTAAGGCATGTCTTCTTGGTGTAAATGATATGTGGAAGAAAAGTCAGTTTCCTGTTAAAACAATTCCAAGAAACTTTTGGACTTGTTTTGGACGACAGCAATACGAACGTTTTTGAAAAACAACTCATGGTCAATATGAAGACCTCGTTTCCGACAGAAATGCTTTCAATTGGCTTTGGTTGGAGAAAATTCAAAACCGTTAGTGTTTCTTCCATTTTTGCATGTTATTTAGACATTGTTGTAATTGTTTTTCAATTGTGCTCATATTTTTACAGCGGTAACAAATAACGAAATCGTCCACAAAAAAGTGAACAGTCAAGCCCTTTACGAAGGGTTTTTACAATATTATTTATTTTTACGTTAAAAAGGGTAACAGATAGAATACTACCCTAGGGCACACATTATTCCAGTTTATGAACAGATGACAGAGTGGACCCAATCTTGACCTGAAAATTTCTGCCAGAAAGGATACTGTCAATGAATATTGGTAAACGACCCTGAGACCAAGGTCACCTAAATATTTCAAAATCCCATGTTTCAAAGTATTGTCATAAGCCTTTTCAAGATCAAAAACACAGCTACAATGTGTTTCTTCTTGATAAAGGCATCATGAATGAGTGTTTCTAAACGAACAAGATGAAGATGATCGACTGTGCTACGTTGGTGTCTGAATCCACTTTGATATTCTGAAATAAAGTCGTTGGACTTAAGATACCAGACAAGTCTATTATTGATAATTCGTTCTAAGGTTTACAAATACAGCTCGTTAGAGCAATATGTCTATAGCTTAGAGGATCTGTTGGGTCCTTACCTTGTTTATGAACTGGAATAATGAAGGCATTTTTCCAAGAATTGGGTCATTTAACGGATATCCAAATTTCATTTAAGATTGACATAAATAAGTTTAGAGATCGATTTGGTAAGTGTTTATTAAAGTTGGTACGGTATGTCGTCTGGATCAGCAGCGGTATCATGCGATTTATTTAGAGCATCTTTAAGCTCTTTCAAGGAATAGGATTGACTGTAAGTTTCGTTATTATTAGATTTAAATTTAAGTTTTTCCCTTTCAGCAGGGTGTTTAATGGTTTGAAACTGAGGCAAGTAGTTTATCGATTATTAGTTTGGGGCAAAGGTTTCAGCCAATGTGATCAAAATGGTTTGTTTATCTGTCACCACGGTGCGATTTATTTTAAGGTGGGTGGTTAACAGTTGAATATGATGGTTTACTGTAATCTTTTTAGTAGCAAACAAACGTTTTATGGAAGTCTTGCCATTTATTTTTGAGACATACCTTTGCCAAGATGATCGTTTGGCACGTTCGATAGTCCGGCCACGTTAAGCCCATTCTTTTTTAAGGTTGTTAAGATTTGTATCCGTAGGCCGAACATCAAATTGCTTAAATGCCACCCTACGTTTACGGATAGATTTTGTACAATCTTCATTAAACCAAGGCCTATTATGTTTTGATTTAGTCGAGGTCTTAGGTAAACACCTTTTTTGCTTAATTGTGCAAAGTGTTTGAAAATATGACAATTTTGTTATCTACATTTTCGATTGAAGTTGGGCCAAGTTCTGCAGAACAAAGTGCTGAGAACAGGTCCCAGTTTGCTCTGTCCATCTTCCACCGAGGATTATCGTCGCCTATTGGGGAAGTATTGTTTGTGAGGATTATAGGAACGTGATCACTTTCACAAAGGTCATCGTGTACATCCCAAGTGTAATCTAAATATACAGAGGGGTGACACAATATTAGGTCTAACGATGATTAATGCCAAGTTGCGGGATGCAAGTATGTCGGCTTTTTATTATTGACCGGACATATATCATTATGAGCAATAAAGTTTTCTATCATCTTGCTCATATTATAAAAGTCAAAACATCCCCATAGCCGAAAGCTATAACTTTATGTAGGGTTACACGAATAGCAACAGCTTGTATGTGTGTGTCAAGTTCGACTTGAGAGAGTGGCAAGTTGGAGGTGACAATTATTGTCGATCCTCCAGATGCCCTCTCGCAAGCTGTATGTATATGATTGTAACAAGTGTAGCTCTTAAAATCAAATTAACCAGAGTCTTTAAGAAAGGTTTCCCGAAGAAAATGCAAGGAAGGATTTAGCGTAGATAATAGAATAAGTATTTCATTGTAACTGGCCTTAAGACCTCGACAGTTCCACTAAATGATTCTATTATTCATGGGTTTATTGAACTTAATTTTTGTAGACTATATTTTATGGTGCTTATTTGATGGTTTTGATGGGTGTTTATCACACGAGTGTTTGGAGCAGTGAGAGAACTCTGTCCTCTCCTCTGTCCCGAAGGACCAGGAGTCTCCTTAGAGGAAAACTGGTCCTTTGCTACAGGCTTGATTTGTGCCTTTGCGTTATTCCTCACAGAATGACTTGAAGAGGTAGTGTTTTTGACAAAGGTAGAAGTCCGAGTCTGAGAAGATTCCGATACCTTGTATTCTGAAGGAATTATGACTTTTTCAAAAATTTGGTCACCAGTCGGGACCTCATTCTGGGTAAAATTGTCCTTGTGCTCTGAGATGCTTTTTTTATTGCTGAGGCATATGTTGCGCCACCAGCAGGAGTTGCCTTGTCTTTTTGCCAATTTTCTGGCTATTGGAAAGAAGATGTTATGTGTACTTTAATTTTAGTACTTCCTTTTCTAGTTTACAGGCAGGGCAATCCTTGGATTTGGTCTTATGTGGTCCAGAACAATTAACACATTTAAGTGGGTTAAGACATACGTCTTCCCTGTGCTGGGCAACGGTTGTCCTCCTTGCACTGGGACTCGTGGTGGCCAAACTTCTGACAATGAAAACACCTAAGCGGATTGAAAATGTACACCTGCACTTTTACTTTGAGGTAACCGACCTTAATTAAAGTAGGGAGTGACGGGTTGGCGAAAGTTAAAACAAATAAAACAAAAGTATTTGTTGGAACTCGCCGGCCGTCCCTCAGGAATGAAATCCCGCGTACGCCACACACCTCCTGTGGTGTGAGTTCCTTGAGGATATCCTCTTCAGAGACACCTGGGAGGTCAGGGCATCGAATTACTCCTTTCCACGAGTTCAGAGAAGAGTGCGGGTTTTACTTTTAAGAAACAGAAGTCAGTAAGTTTAAGAGGTTTTTCGGAGTAAGTTTTACGATCAGTTTCTATTTTTTTTTTTTGACTGATACAACGCCGCAAATAAAACCTTTGATGGATTTTTCTATTACAAAAGGCGATATTTTGGTTATCGGTTTTTTCTCGGTCGATTCAACAACAGTGAAGTGAGGAAAGCACGTGCTTGTCGGTGTTTCGGTATCGGAATCTTCTGACAATTAAGTAGAGATAGGGTGCATTTACATTTGCATTCCATGAGAGATTGCTATAATAATTCAGCATCTAGGCTCAACACCCACCGCGGAGCCCAATAAAGGGGCGTCTTATGAGAGTGGATCTCCGACCTCCCAACGCCAGTGATACCAGGATACGATAGTCCGACATAAAATATACTCTAAAGCATAAAAATGCCAGATTGATCCGTTAAGGGTGTGTCGACTGGCAAAGGGGTTATAGTTAATAGGGGAAATTTTGAAGAAAAAAAATGAGTTTACGGAACACGGTATATTTGAAGAAGAAAAGGGAGAAAATGAGTGGAAAGTCGGAGGCAAGAAATTGGGACGAAAGGGAATAAAAGCTACCCCAGCACCGGCCGAGGGGTTAGCCGATTGGGGATACAGGACCAGCACCCCACCCGTCTACCCTACAACTTAGGGCCAAAATGGTGTGTTGGTCAGGTTCGACGTATGTGTCGTGACAGGCCAACAAAAGCCTCAGCCACCAGATTCCCCTAGTCGTAGAAATACTGGGTCGCTAACCAAGAAAAACAGGTTGGCTACCTTTGGAGGGTTCTTACCCCGCTACAGGAAGTGGCAGCCGGAGAATTTTAAGGCCTCTACCGGCAGGGCCATATAAAATATTAAGTTACACATTTCCATTGAAATTCCGCCACCTGCAACTATGACTGATGCGGTGAAACAGCAATCGTAATGTTGTTCAATGACGAAATTCCAGGTTTGTCAGATGTGGAAATACTGACATACTAAATGCCTGATTTTACCTGGTAATTAACTAAAGTGATAAGAATGACTTTTCTGTCTGGACTGTGCTTTCTGCCAAATGGCAATGCCTGATTTTACCTGGTTATTAACAAAAGTGATAAAAATGACTTTTCTGTCTGGACTGTGCTTTCTGCCAAATGGCAATGCCCAATCTTGGGCAGTGCCATCGCCTAAGCGAAACAAATAGGAAACAGCCAGTTATCGCTTTCCGAACAGCAAAGCACAATCCAAAAGAATATGTTAATACCTTCTGATTCGATGCAATTACCAAACAATGTTAAATGTTTGTTATCATTCTTATCTACAGCTGGAATACACTCTTGCAGGTTAACTTGCTTAATATAAAATTCCCACACCATGGACAATCTTGTGTGCTGCGTAGTTGTTGAAGCGACTACGTCAGATTTCATTACAGTACAACTGTTTGAATGTCGTTTACAGTTGCTGGACAACTCTTCTGACTAAATGACTAACAAGTTACAAAATGGCATCCAACCAAAACTTCCTTCTCCGAAAGGAGATTCGGCCGAAATCATTTCCTCCACAGTGGAGTAAACATACTGCCGGATCGTCACCAATCTGTTTTAGGAAGTGAATCTTGTTGGTGATACAGCCTTATGTATTCTTACAACCCTTACTGCGATATTTCGGTCCAGAGAAATGCCGCCCAGGCGATATTAGGCTACGAAGAAAGTGCGCTTAACTAACGATGATGATCCCAGGCGCCAGATCCGTACTGTTACAATTTGTAAAAGAGGAATTATATGTGCATTATAACCTATGATATGCTTATTCTATAGTAAAAATATCATATTTGTCATATTTGTCTTTCTAGCAGTTTAAATTTTCCTTCAATGCTTTTACAACTTGAATGAATGACAGACGCCGAATCTGACTTAATATAAATGCTATAAGCGACTCAAATCGCATATCACTTATTAAAGTGTTCCGGTATGACCTCCGGTACCTCGTCTGCTTTCGCCGCCAAATTCCGAAACATCATCCGACAATTAGATTAGCATATTATGCCGTTCCAATTGCATAAGGTTTGATTTAGCAATCCACTTTTTAATGACGGTTACTAGTGCTTATTTGTCAATGAAAAGACCAATTTGACGATTACTTAATTGATGACCATACAATGCCTGTGCAAGCAAAACACGTATCATTTCTAGAAATGTAATGTCCCTCAAAACCAGGGCACTGAAAATATGCTCACTCCTATCAACCGCAAATCAAACAAGTCGACTCGGCACTGCCTGTTAACATATTTAAATTATCATTACTAGACAAGCTCATATCTGGAATATATGTAAACTCCTTAAATTTCTTTACAAAGAATGGCATGTCTTGCCTAATGTCAATAGATAAATGTATCATGCGATGTGGTCTATAAGAACCCATTATAGCGTCATAAGAATCTACGTAGAAAGGCATGTTTGGCTCATAAAGCTATACTGAACAATGCAAGTATCCCAATTAAGTTTGATTTTTTTTTAAATTCTAAATGCTACTTTTGCAAATTAGCATCACCAATAGCTTTAGATTTATTTCTTCGATTTTGTGCAAGGGAAGCTTTACTGAAATTGAACCAGAATCTAGCTCATCGCCTATAATGTAAAAACATATATTTATATGAACTTTTGCTCACATTGAAACAGAATCTACCACATAGCCTAAAATCAGTGTCTGAATTTGACCAAAGTACCAAGAGTGTCAACATGAAATTCGCAGTCCTACATATTCTATGTTCCTAAAGTCATCTAAATAATGATCCATTGTAAATTGTCCAGATATGTAAGTGACCAACCAGTTCAGAAATGTTGCAATTTCTCAAATAACAAGAAACAAATCTAACACCCCAAAGGCAAAATGCATCTATATTTGTATTTGTGTTTATATATTTGTATACCTATATGGAAATAGGTAATATACATGCAGATTCAATATCTCTTTTTGCCAACTAGACACCTCTATATAGGTTAAAATCTTACCAAACACTGAAACAAAAGAAGTGTATATCACTGGGCTTAGTCCATCACTTATCCTAATCATTATCATTATAACTACTGGATGTGACAAATGAGCTATAAGCGTCTAAGATAGATCCGATTGAGGCACTAAGCCATCTGGAGAAATTCTTAAATTAGAAATTGATGAATCAATATATGAACCAGCAAGTTTACCCAAAAGCACTTCCTTAAAACTTCATATTTCCCGCCACATGACTACCTCTTGTACTCTAAAAACCAAGACGAAAACTATTGAAAACCCTATATAATGAAGCAGCATCCACTCTACTTGGATATTAACATAAAAGGCTACTTAGAGCTTCCACATTGACTGGAGGCACACAAATCCAAGTTAAAATTTGTAAATACAACTTTTAAGTCAGTAATGGATTAGCAGTTACCTTAATTGAAACTGATGGTAATAATGCCTACAGCCAGGCCGCGGGTGGCTACTTGCTGTCGACATATGTTTGTCATGTACTTTAAACTTCCATTTGTTCTATGCACATGCACGGACAGAAAATTAGAAGGGTAATATGCTTAAACTGTATGCCCAACTAAGCTTAAATTGTCTACTTAGTCAAAATTGAATGTCCCACTAGGCTTTACCAGTATGCTAAAATAGTCTGAAACTGTATGCCTAACTAGGCTAAAGCTGCATCATGTATGCTCAAATAGTCTGAAACTGTATGTCCTACTAGGCTTAAAATGTATGTTCAAATGGTCTGCCTAACTAGGCTAAAGCTGTATGCTTAAATATTCCAAGACTGCATCCCCTCACTCCCCGCCCTAAATTACGACACCGGCTCACTCCTGATCGCGGTGCCCTGGTTCCCCTCGCCCCTGCCATTGCTCTCCACGCCTATCTTTGCCCTGTCCAGACGATACTTCAGTCATTGATTTTGTTTGTGATTTATTCAAAAAGAAAGAAGCAATGTATAGTAGGTTTTCAGAGGATGTGCTTGATTCGTTTTAAGATTCCATTCACATTTTAATGAATATTTGCTTTTAAGCCAGTTCATAAAAAATGTTATAATTGGTGTGAATTTTATATTTTAAAACAGCAGGCAGGACACATTAAAGGTGATTTGGATTAATTCTTTCAAAGAAAGAAACAACGCCCATATATATTTAACAAGGTATAAAACAAATCCCTTGAAATCTTTCTATCTCTATAAATATGTTTTTCCGAAGCCTGTCGTTTAGTTTTGTAAAGACACGTAACTAAACGCTTTGATAACTATTCGACAACAACGTAGCGTGTAAAATATAATCTGAATGATTTGCAGAACACACTCAGATAATTATCAATAATGAAAACATACATTTTTAAAAGTCTAAGCAAGTATTTTATATTTCAGGCATCAACATAAAGACTACTCAGTTTTATACGATCTCTCACACAATAATACGCTTACATTTACTTGAATCAGTAAAGATCAAGATTGTTTTTTTATATATATTAATAGACACTGATATTGAAGATTTCAGTGCCAGAAACATGTTAATGAAAAGAAAACCAATCCATCTGAATAAATGTCCAAGCGCTGACGTTTTGTTTGATAAGTTGATGTAAAAATAGAATGTAACGCCTAGATTGTCCTCTGTATAACCAGATGCTATTAAAATCCCAGCGTTATATGTGTTTTTTCTGTATAGTGAAATGTGTTTTGATTTTAGTACGTTTTAACAGAATAATCTCTACCTCACATAATGATTCTGCAAAGAAAGAAAAAAGAAAGAAACAACAGCTATGAAGTAAAAACAACAGTTATGAAGCAGGAAGAATAGCTATGAGTCTATTAGGGTGAAGCAAATTTAAAAAGAACGCTTTGTGTTTATACACAATTACATATTTGGGACAATTTGAGTCAAACCAGTCAAGCAACATGTTAGGATGGTTTATCTTATGCTTTCATTTGTTCCCAAACACTACTCAATCATAAAACACTTCTCCTAATGGCGATATTACGTAATATTTAGGGTGTTGGTCTTTCTTAAAGAAAGATACACGTTTAATACCAATTTTAAAAAAATATCCATAGATTCAAATCTGGATGGAGAATGTTCACATACACGTTTTTATTAAAGTATACAAATGCACAACACATCAGTAGGGTTTCAATTTCAAATTCTGTATATTTTCTATTACACTCGCTTTACCTTAATTACCTTAATCATTAGCTACGACAAAAAAAAACAATAACGATGCAGCAAGAAACAAAAGCCATGCAGCAAGAAAAAAAAGCTATGCAGCAAAAAAAAACAATAGCTATGCAGCAAAGAAACAATAGCTTTGAAACGACACTTTAAATTTAAGAACTCCCAATCTAGAGATGGTTCAGATTTAAATATCTGTGGTAATTCTTATAGGACCTTTTCTTTTTCATTCCAGAATATTATAGAATGAAACGTGCTGGCAAAAGGGACAGGAGTCCGTTGTTACATAGAAGGCGTATGTGAATAAAATGCACATAAACAAGGCAAGCAGCTGTCAACCAAATGTGACAATGATTTCATTTAACATATTCCCTACAATGGCAAGTACTGTTTGTTCGAGTCATGTGTTTTACTATGAATATAATGGAAAATAACCATTTATCTTAAAGTGTATAGTATAACAATTTAAAGGTCATGTCTATTAATCCGGGTTGTAAGCTGTCGTTCTAAAATATTTTAGTGTATTTTATTGAAAAAGATTAGATTCCCGAGGTCACTTCAAACTTGATATGGTACTCATCATCCCTTTGCTTTTGCCTGAACAATGATACATTTGTCTCCGTTCGTAGCCTCAAACAAGCTGGAACAATTGACCGTTTAATAAACATTATTGTTTTAAGACTTCATGATAAATGGTATCTGTATTTTTACTTTTTTGACGTCTGCAATGGAAAGTACCTATGTCTTCTATAAAACTATCACAATGACATTTTGCAAAGCATAACGTATACAAAAACAAAAATGAAACCGGACTTTGGTAATTACAAAAATGTTAATGAATACGTTGAGTTTGTCAGTGTAACAGGTTAGTACTTCGTGACATATGCATATTGGCCTCCGTCTGATATTAACATGAAAAAGAAGAAAATTGATGTCACAGTATAGTTCATTAAATATGTCAACATAATTCAGCTTTTACGACATGCAATAGCTAAACCTGCTTTTTTTTTTAAATATGGATGTTTATCGGGCAGATCAATGGTTTCATTACTATAATATAAAATACATTTAACTCATATATCAGGCTTATCAGATATTCATACGTGTGTCGAATATTTCAAATAATCAACTATTTGCTGTTGTTATCACCCTTTAAGTTATTAATTATCACACCTATAACTTTGCTTAACACGATTTATAAAAAATGGGCAAATACACTGCATTTGAAAGAAACACTGTTGTGTTATAAAAATACACAACGTGTAATTGTCCTGGAAAGTATTTGAGTTTATTTTATGTCACAAGATAAATACCCCATAATATTACTTTGTGTTACATCAATGAAATGCCTTTGTCATTGCTTCTGTTGAAGAGGCATCGAACCTGTTTGACATATTTAATCTCCTTTACTCTGACTAAAAGGTTTACCTTAAACATTGAAAAACAAATAGTTACATTTTAAATACTTTTGTTGTATTTATCTAAATTTAACTTTCATAATTTCACTGAAGTTTCTTGGCTATTTTTTGGAACTTCCAGTGTAAACATATTTTAAGTACTAATGCACTCGCACTTGAAGTGCATGTCCTTTTTAGAGGACATGCTTTTTTGTTTACGTATAAAAAAGATAAAAGACCTTAAACATTATTTAAAAATTGGATAAATGCGATCGCTCTTGTTTATTTGTCTCGTAGAAAAATACTTTGTCCCGCCAATTACGTTATCTTTGCTTTATATATTTATCATTATATTTTGAAGTAAATCAAAGTATAACGTATTTGAAGGATACTGTCTTGAGGGATATTATGTGCTTTACTAAAAGATACATTATATATAATATATGTGTTCGTATATACGATAATGTGTCATTGCCTGAGGAAATAAATTATAAAGTAAACTTCAAACACCCAGGAGATGGTTTCTTGATATATATATATATGTTGTTATATAAATATTTAAACACGAAACACAATAACGTATGTCTTTTAGAAAAAAAAACCTGATCATTTTAAAGTAACATTTAATGTTAAATGAGTTGGATTTTTAGTTTTCGAAATTTCAGTGTTGATTGTACAGTATATCTTTAAGTATAATGACGTGATTTTTTAATTTAGTAGCAAAATCTGATAACGATCTGCGGCATCCTTTATCAGGTACAAATAAACACGAAAGTGATTCAAAAAGCTGACAGTGTATACCGTTCACTTGATCACACGATCTCATTTTTATTTGGCGTACATTGAAAAATATGAGGCCGACTCATGGAGAGTGTCTAGAAAAACTAGACTTGGATGGGTTTTTTCTGGTCTGAAGAAGGTTTTGTGCATTTATAAAAAATGATTGCAGAAAATCTTACGTTCATGCGTAATCCTCTTATCACTTGTGCATATATAAACAAGTTGATTTCAGACAAACTAATGTGCGTTTGTTGCCCCGAAAATGACTCTCAAAGTGGTAGTTACTATCGGAAATCTTTTAGTGTAAAGATGCCATTGACTTCGTCGATTCGTAAGTACGTGCGCCGCACAAGAAAATTGTTTTATAATTTTATAGAGACATATGTTAATTTTATTGTAATGGTTCCTTAGATATAAAAGAACAATTGCTGGTAGTTTCACTTTTTCATTCCGAGTAATAGTATCCGGAAGAAATGAGCGTCTACGAACTTTTGAGCACACATTGTTAATACGGTTTTTATTTACACAAAAAGGTCCGACATTCATCTTATTCTTCTGCTTATACATCAGAACTTCATATCCAAATAATCGTCGCAGAGCACACAAGTCACTTGAAAGATGAATGCCGAATAAACTTCTATGTGCTATTCTTAGGAATTATGTAGATGCCCGTGTTTTTTGTTTTATTTTCCAAACATACAAATACATGCATATATGTCAACATAATATAGTGTCACATTTGTTGGTATATACTTCTTTACCTAACAATATTTTTATCATCCATGCATCCCTTCTTCTCTCTTTCACTCTTTCTTTCTCTCCCTCTCCCTCTTTCTCGTATCTATTATTTTACTAGATTACAAATTTAAGTTTGCAAAGGTACCGAAAATGCCTAATGACAAAGAACAGGCAAACTTTACAAACAACTTAACTCCATTGCCTCAAATAACATAGACAGCCACCAATTAACTTAAAGTTGCATTCGAACATCAGACACGTCTTTCAGAGCGTCCGTTTAAGGACCGTAAAGCACCTACCAATGCACCAGCAAACATTAACACTAGTCTACAAAAACACACTTTCCAAGTGGATAAAATGTCAGTGGAAAGTACTTTAAGGTGCTTAGCAAGTCCATAGGGTTCATTCAACAGCGGTCTTAGATATCCGCATCCATTATCAAAATATTAAAAAATCCCCCTGGTGTTTAAATATACAAGTAATAGATTTAAAATAACGGTTACTCGTCTTAAGCTGTAATGGGTTGTATGATTACCGTATTCCCACCGACAACATTTTACCATCATGTATTTCTATATACAGCTAAAGCTGTATCAATACATTTGTTGTCTAAAGACATTATCTTAAAGTCTTACGGGTTATCTTTCAATGTCAAACAGAGTTTTAACAAACAAAACAAAGTTGCAAACTTTTTATTACATTTTACATTGAAGTCACTGCATGGGAAATTAAAGACAATGAAAACCTAAATATTCTTTTTTCTATTCTATTCAAATCGAAACTTGTTATGAAAAAAGACAAGTTTACTTTGTTGTTTTTTGTGTTCTCTTGCATTGTCTTGAGCAACATATTATTAGTATAATTATACCTAATGGGCTAAACAACATAGTATCTTAAGATCAGTACATTAGTATTCTGTTTAAAAAAAGAAATTATTAAACCTTGAACTGGAGTCTGGGATCATTTTATGTCATTGCTTGATCAGATTTCAAATTGTATCTCACATTCAATCAATGAGATTATTGGTGATCGGAGGTTAAATTTGACAACCTCGGAGCAGATTCGCAAAGTGATGCGTTGAAGGTTTGCCAAAAGAAAAATAGCATATGTAGGCTGCAGCGTTATCAACGCTTGTAAAGCGGACGAGAACTCACAATAATGCCATGGCACATTATTGCAGTTTAGAAGTGTAAAATTACACATTTTTCTCAAATATATGAAAAAAGAATGAATACTTAGAATAAGTAGAACAAAGAATTTTATGTCACGAGGTCAAAATTCACTATCACAAAGCATGTGTCTGCACGGCACTTTTATAAAACAAAATATTTTATGTTTGCAAGTCAAGATCCACACACGTTTTATTGATAATTTGATTGTAGCAACATTGTAACATCGCTTCTATGACTTCACACTCATTATTCTTATGCACGTCATTTTGTCATCCTCTGTCAATTTGACAGCTTTCAAAATGACAATTTATGAGGTGGTCTCCCGTCAGTTTTTTTAAATTAAAACTTGACAGTTATTGAAACGTTTGTAAGAATGGAAACTGTGTCAATACATGTACATTGCGACTACTTGTTAGGTAGAACATGTCCTTATTTGTGGCATATTTTATACTATTCATGTATGTCAAATTAAACATTAAAATGTGTATATCACAAGAAATGGTTTGTATTTTCCTATGCAAACTTTAATATTTTTTTATACATTGACGATGTTTTTCCTATGTTTTTCCTAGAGGGTACCTTTTACCAAGCATTTCTGAAAAAGGAAATCTGGACTGTCCATGTAGCCGAAAATACTCTCTACAAGCATACGTGTATTAACAGACACGTAAAACATTATAACTGACATACAATTGACATATGTGAAGTAGACATTGGTTTCAATAATTAGTAAGTTGGCATTGTCCCTACTACTAACGTGAATATTTCTGTACTTATTACAAATTTAATTATTAAAAATAATTATTACAACATAACAAATGTTTAGTAATAGCCTAACTTGTGGTGAAGAACACCCATACAGTAACTTATTGCCGCCTCTGGAGATAGACGCCTCTTACAAATGTATGAAATAACATTAATAGGAACAATATTGCAACTATCAGTAACAGGAATACTCATTTGTGTGGCGCGTAGTTGCAGCTTGCAACTATAAAAAGATGTCAATTATGTAGCAGGCAATAACAACCTTCCACAGCTGTTTTGGCACGACTTGTTTCAAGAAACTAATCGAGAATGCATTAAATAAAAATATAGCTTGCGATAACAAAAACATGTAGTAGACGTCAAAGAACTAAGGCAACGTAGTACATAGTCTGGTTCCCAGCATGTTCATGTTCTTGTTGTTGTTGTTTCTTACATCGCACCGACACAAATGTGGTCATATAAAGGAAGTCCGATTAATTACTGGTGGAGAAAGACCCCAGACATGTGTGTGGATACAACCACGAAGATGATTGTTTTTATCAAGATTGTGTTTGTGAATTTTCTTATTGATAAAGTGCGGCTCAATCAATAGCTTTAAGACTTTAATACCGCCAATGTATTAAGTGAAAGGCAAGGTATGACAAGGTCCTGTGAGAATAATACCACTTGTATATTGCAGAAGCTCCGCGTGACAAGAATATAAACGGACAAGTCAAATGTAAAATAAAAAACAACAACAACACAACAGCCCCCTCATTCCGCCCCCACAGGAAAAAGGACGCTGACACGAGATATTACATAAGCAGAGGAAACCCAACATTTTTACCGTATCATTTATTTCGTCCTATAAGCAAGAAACATGTTTAAACCACCGTTGGCATGAAATCTAGCAAAAGTAATCCTCATCATTTATACTTTTTGCCTTTATTATTAAGCCTTTTCCAGTCAAACATGTGCTAACATAAGAGAACCCCACACAATTAAATATAAGAGTTCGATTTGTACAAGTAGAGAAATATCCATCAATAAAAATTTAGTGTTCCGGAATGTGCTTCAAAGTAACTCCGAACAGTTCACCTTTAACTGTGGCTTGCTAAGTAAAGTGCAATTTAATTGGTTTTCTTTAAACTATCAATTAATATATTTGACTTATGATTGTGAAAGACAATAAGGTGAAAAGCGACTTGAGTACATGTATGTTAAAATTAACGTGTTTTTAAATGACAAGATTGACATATAGATCTTTACTTGTTTATTTTATTCAATTGGTTACGTAAAAGTTTAAATGAAACAAACAATTTTAATAAAGGAACATTTACGAAAAGACCATTTGACATGAACGATTTTAATAGCTAAAATTATTTGACCATCATAATGAAAATTGCTCTATGAATAATCTGCCACCCAATTCAAAGGAAGATATGAGAGATATAAAAACATAACGACATGTAATAATTGTAATCTCGGTAAAATTTAAATGGAATCACAATTTGTTCTAAGCACAAAAAACTTAAACTATAAATGACCAACAATGCAATACTGTAACACATGAATGCTTACTACGTCAATGTGCAACTTGTTCTGATATATGCTAAGACCTGTTGCAGCTCGTTGTAATGGCACCATGTAATTATGATCAACAAGTTCGCGAAAGAATCAAAACCAGTTGAACAAAAATAATCATTGTCGATACGCTGTACAAGCACACCTGCAGCAAGAAACACTGAGGTAAATGGTTAAAAGACAGACCCACTAGAGACATTATCCAACAAGGAAATACTCATCTCACCCTTGCCAGACTCGTAAATATCAGGGCTAAATATTCTGTATAAATGATATTAATCAGAAGACAAATGATTATTTATGTTAGCACACAGAGTTGGCCTGTCATTGTTAAGTGACGATGATGCCTGGTCTATAGAAAAAACACACTAAGCAGCATTCTGGTATGCGTCCCAACTGTTTGTTTATGTGTTCCTATGGGAAATGTCTGACAGCAATATATTTACTTCCTCTCCTAAGAGGGAGCAAACAACATTTTGTTTGACTGATATATTTGATGACTGTATTTAACGGTATATTTGTCCTTCACCTACGATTGTGGTGTCTGACCAGGAATTAGCACCACACAATGCCATAAGCTCGGCTCTATAAAAGCGTTAAAAGTTGCTTGTGTGACCTGACACATACCACGTATCGGCAAGTAAAAGCATAGGGGTACATGTACAAGACCGCTACAAAGACAGTGATCACCATATGTTTTAAATGATAGCCGGCCTAGGGCTTCTTCCAATGGATAAGGGTAAAGGTGATGGCAGCTTCAAGCATATTGACACCGATGAAGCAAGGGTCTTACAAAGAGGCCATTGTTTCATGGGCATCCATAGATCATCCCGGAGTTCCTTTCTGAAATCTGACCATATATGTCCAATGTACATAGCATTAACAGTGCTTAGGAATAATGGAATAACTCCTTTAAACATGTGGTTTATCAAGAGCATTGGCTATCTGGAAATTATGACTGTCTGACAAAAGAGAAAGTTGTTTTTAAGACGAGTCATAGTATGTACTAAAGTCGATTTCAACCACCAAAGCAAAGTAAAGAAGAAGATCAGCCATCAAACGTATGTCTGCCGTTTCTGACTGAACAGAAATGCCTTAAAGAGTTCTTGAAAGACATGAAGACCATAGTCGTTTACAGTTGCAGGCTGTAAAGGTGACATCCTCTCACTTACAATATATGATTGTAATATTCTTCATGTGTTTCTGCCGCGCAAATCTTATATAACAATTGCATGTTTGTTGTGCTTTAGATACATCGCAGCGAACATTTATGATCGTTTTAGCAACCTACAGCTCGTTTGGTGAAGAAAAATCACAGACAACTGACTGGGTAGAACCACTGGTGCCCGTGGCGTAGTGGTAGAGTCGCCTCTCACGATGTATGTTCAAGTCACGTTTGGGGCGAAAGACTGAATAGGGTAAGGTTTTCTAGCTGACATGTGGTGCGCCAGTGATTCTACCCAAACATAGGGGAGGGGGTAGTGGTGATGGGGGGTGGCTTCCTCCATAACAAATAGCTGGACGTCGCTATTATGATCATAAGTTGTCACTGTGATGTATTTTTAAATAAGACGTTTTTTATGTATCCATTATTACAGCATGAACATAGTGATTTTGCCACAAGCAGTTTGCCGTCCCTACGGCATAAGAAGTAAAGTTGTTTCAACATTCATGATTGTTACCAAAACTTATCAAAAAAGTTACTAACTATCTTTGAAATGTCATGGCTGGAAAGACAAAACTTTTTAATCCAAGATATTCGAAAGCAGTGGTGATACACAAACCTGTCTGTAATATGACTTTTGGGCGGTGTCGCTTGCAGCACTAGCCAGAGTGATGAGAAAACTGGATTTCAGAAGCACAGAGGATGGACCCTGTATGACCTCTACTACTCGCCGTCAGTAATTCATGCCTGGGAAGATGAAGTGGTTTTGCAGAACAAATATCTAAGTCTAAGAAACTAAGAACGCAATTTTGTCAAGGCATGCTTCAATTGTTAACATTAATATTGTTATCTGTTTTAACTGGTTTATATTGTGTAATTCAGATATACCCTTAATGCAGCTTTATGAGTCAACAATGCCGCGTACAAATATCACTCACTGACTAGAGGAAAGGGTAGAAATGGGGAGCGATCAGCTATAAGAACGAGTGTTTCACTGACAGGGTGTAAGAGGTAGTAGTTAATTTCAAACTCAGCTTATTTTAAATAAATCCGGTGGAATGTATTATCAGTTCTAGACCAAACTTAAGATAAAATGCAAACTCATGTAGAAAGTATTGAATAGTTTAAATAGTTTCCCGGATGTGAGTGACTCTGATGTATCATTTGTCCTAAACTTTAATCTATATTTTAGATTTTTAGTTGTTTATTGTACCTGAAGTCTTGCCTGCTTTCCAGTGCGATGTACATTTGATTTATTGTGACGATTGGTTGCACACAACTGCGTACAGGGTTAAACGTACACCACCCAAACAGCGCTTCGGAACTATTTGATTTTTATTAGTGGATTATCATTTTAAACGATGGGTTGACTTGTGCCTCCTTAAAAAGAATGCATGATAACATCATATGAACATTGCAACATATACCACAATTTGAAAAGGAACAAGACACAGGTATTCAAATGCAAGCCAATGTAAAAGTAAGAACAAATCTGTGATGAGTCATTTAACAAAAAGAGCAAAGCCAACGGTGACCGGCTGTTAAGAAAACTCCTAATAGTTTCGTGAAGATGACATGAAGTATGATGTGCGTAACATGTACTCTGTATCTATGTCTGAGTGACGATGTTTTTTTCCTACCCTTATAAGAAATGTTTGTCCATTAAACGTTAAATAATGTTAAAGGAAATGCTTTCGTTTACTTTGGTGAAATTGAATAAGATTTGGTAAAATAAATTGTCTTATTCTTAAACTTGTGTAACGTTACTTCGTATTTGATGAAAGTGTTGTTGTTGTTTTTTTAAAGACGGCTATAGTAGTGAATAAAACAACATGCTACTTTCTTACTGTCTGTTTCCTTCAAGCTGAAAAAATTATCTTCGATTTCCAATAGATTACTTAGAGGAAAAGGTTTATTTATTTGCTAAACAACTGTAGACTTACTGCCGTCACCTTCATTGTGATTAAGAAAATATTATTTTGAGTCTTTGGTTATTATTAACAGGATTTATCATTAACTTACTGAGTGAATCATTTTTGTCCATTTCTGATACTAAACCATAGTCAAATGAATCATTTTTGTCCATTTCTGATACTAAACCAAAGTCAAGTTGCTCGTAAATTTCATTCTGCTGATGAGGATGTTGAAATCAGAAGTTGAATATTAAGGTAAGAGGGGCCTAAAAGAAGCTATTAAGAATCCTAAACTAAGCATGTCCATAGTGATAAATATCATATATCAGATATTAAAATGAAATATGAAAGAATTTCACCGTCATGTTTTGGAAAACATGACATTTGAATAGGGTGACCCCCTCGCCTTGTCCCACGACCATTTTTTACAAGTGGTTATTGCTAAAAAGTCTAATTTGGGGGTTCAAAACTATAATATATTTTAGCATCAGTAATGTAACTTTATAAGCATAACCCTAAACATAAAAAAGAACTCATTTATATTGTTCAAGTACAAACATTTGATGATTTTACACTGAAAAAGGCATCTATACCCCCTCGGAAAATTTCCTTGACACAGAAACACACACAAACTTTCAGATTTTCTGAATATTTTAATTATACCAGTATATTTATAAAATGCATATCAAAATTTGCTATATACATATACCAATCACATAACAAATAATTACAGACTTTCACCGTTTAGTTTTTGAAATATTAGCTTTAAAATTGTCATATTCCATGTTTTTCTTAACAAAACAACAACAACAAACCTGTAAAAAAAGATTTTCTGTCACAATTTTGCACAATACCTTTATGTTTCACAAAGATCTTTTACAGATCTGATTAAAACTGACTTCTGAATGTGTATCTGTTTACAATATAACTTAAATTGTTGATTTTTATGTTTTCCGTTTCACATATCGACCTCTGCTGTCACTCGGAACTCCTCGGGTAATTCCGTCCTCTACAATACTCCGAATATATCCGAAGCTTGCCGGAGATCGCCGAGTAGGTACGATTGCTCTGCTGTCTCTGTCCGCCTTTTTGGTATATTCCGAAAATATAACGTCACGCTATGGGATCCCAATTATTTGGTAAATATTTTTTTGTTTAAAGAAATGTAAGATATTTCTTGTTGAAATTATTACTTGTTTGAAAAAAATATTATCAATATTTGCAAGATACATAAAATATAATGATTAAAAATGTTTGCTACGATCAAATCCGATTTGTTCCGGAGAACGTGTCGGATACTGCCGAGGGCATTTCCGAACTCGATGTCGCCAAACATCGCCGTTTCAGACCGCATTGGCTAATTAGGCCCCTCTTACCTTAACTTCGCAAGTCTGATAAACACTTCCCTCTTAATTTTCTAAAACCTGTACAAAATTCATATTAGAAGGAATTGTATTATTACAATACCGTAATGACAGTTACCCACCTGGGCGCCTATTGAGACCTATAGAGTTTTATAACACAGGTGGATGTTTTAGGAATACAGCAATAAATGAGGGTAAAACTTTACATATAAAATGTTGTTTAACAGGTTAAAAGGTTGGTCCTTATGCATTTGTCCGGATACTGTACTTTACAAGGTAACAACATTAGCATAAGGTTAGAACTTAAAACTTTAGATAGTGCGTTATATGCAAAACCAACATATTTTTCTGTATCACCTTTGGCAAAAAACCAATGGGAAAATGTTGTTATACAAATTCCAAGCAGTGGCTAGAAACGTTCAGCATCGTTTTACAAACTGACTTGGCCTAATTTTAATACGTCTTTACTACGAACGATTATCCAAAGTAAGCATGACTTTCAAAGTTAAAACATTGACAAGTAAAATGTAAAATAGATGTATTTTATTTTTTTGCTTGATGTTTTCTAATCGTTTTAAATGGATTTGGTTAACACTTGTAAATAAGTTTTACCATCAGTAAACGTGTACATGTCGCAGTCCAAACGAAAAAGTCATACAAAGTGGATTTTAGCAGGAACCGGTGGTTCCAAGATTGACAAAATAATATTAATGAGAGTGGGGGCGCAAGAGGAAAAGCTTCCTGTTACAGGTTCAAAATTATTTGATGAAAACACAATTGCGTGAAACGGTTTCTCTGCAGCTACTGCTAAGCATGCATGAAAGACCCGGGGATCCAATCATGGACAGTTACTCTACTGTTGAAATTTTTGTCTCTTCATCTCTCCAGTCGTGCCCTATATAGGTGAGCAGTCTCCATACCCTTTACGTGAGGTATAACATCGGGATTTTCAGTACCTTTTTATGTATGATTTGACAACTGCGGATAAATCCTTAGCTTTTTATGAACTGTTTTTAACTCATTAGGTTTTAACAATACTACATGTTATTTTGTTGGTAGGTTGTTTTTTAAAATTCGATGCTTTTTTTCGTATTTTTTAAATTTCACTTTTATTGGTATTATATGCCATATTTAAATTGATCTTATTATATATCAGCGCTTGTGCTGTTTTATTTGTTCTTATAATATATCAGCGCTTGGGCTGTTTTATCTGAAACTAATCTCTCATTTGGTATTTTTATTTTCACGTTGCCGAAGCTTTTATCTACCATACATACTGTATGTATGTTGATAGTTTATTTTATTACTAGTCTTTATAGATGTATATATGTTCATTGTCTCTGTTGTAACTCCCGATGCAGGTGCTTACTGTCAGTTGTTTCACTTTGACGGGATATTATTATTTACACTGTTTGTTTGCTAAAAAAACTTCTGGAAGCGCGAGGTTGGAGCGCTCCGCAAACCAGGTTTAAGCATTCCAGTCGGCCCTTTTGCCGATTGACCGTTCCAAGGCGGTAACTAATGTTTTTTCTGTGTGTGTGTTGTGTCTCGTCTCTGTGTTTTGTCACATTTACATTTACCTTGTTTGCCTTTGTCTACTGGTAGATAAAAATTAATTATCTTTGAAAATTTTGATAGGACTGTGTTTGTACGTCATACATAAACGCAATGATATATAAAACACAGTGGATAGTTTATACTTTTAATTGCTACAACTATGAGGACTAAACATATACGAAGACGGAGTAAGACTAACTGCTATCAAAGAGGCATGCATGTACAGGTATCGGTAGGCAAGGCTTATCAGCATGTGGGAATGCCTAATCTATAAGTGCTAAATACACAACATTTCTCCCCTTTTAAACTAATTGTTCATATCAATTAAACAAAACATTTGCGAACGTATTATTCATACAAACAGTCATCAATAATCGCAAATTTCATTTAACAAAATCCTAATGTTAAAATTTTCAAAAAGGATATGAAAAACAAATCATGATATGAAATGAAATACCTGCAGCAAAAGCTATATAAAGTATTCTGATTTAATCATCTCCGTATTTATGTAGCACCATTTAACTACATAGTGTTAATTGCATGTTAATTAATCCTAATATTGGCTAATTCTATTGCCCTCTATCGCCACCGCAGTTTTTACCGATTAAGAATCGAAGCCAAACCGTTTTGGCGCGCGCCTATTACTTAACGGATAACGCCTGTCATGAACTACTGTCCGTTCCTGTGTAACTCTCTCAGCAAGTGTCGCGGTATTTGATTGCTCTAATGAGGGTGTGGTCTGTAACATGGTGTTGCTTTCGTTATTGCAATCCGAACCTTGTTCGACAGGAAACGACTGCGAATCAAGTGGATCTTCTGTATTTTCTTTTACTTGAGTAGATCGCAACTGATCAATGTGCCTTTTCCAAGTGGCATTTCCTACTTGAACTTTGTACAAAAGCGGCCCGTCACGTGATAATATCGTACCAACTGCCCATTTGACTTTCATACTGGGTCTGTAGTCACTTGCGAGAACGCTCTGTTCCAATTCTAGTTCTCGGACTTGTCTCGAATCAGAGATAATTTCATTTGTTTATCCTTAACATACTGTCTTTTATCAGGTTTCAGTAAGTCGAGGCAAGTACGCAGATTTCGAGCGAAAAACAAACATGCGGGAGTTTCGTTTGTGGTTGAATGCGGCGTTGTACGATACTTCAACAAGAAGCTATTTAGTTCCAAGTTTAAATCGTCCGACTCTCTGTCCATTGCAAGAATTGCCGTTTTGAATGTGCCGTTAAACCGTTCGACTAGACCGTTTGTCGAGGGTTTCCCGGTTGCAGTTCTAATATGCAATATGCAGTTGCTTTTCACGAATTTTGCAAAACTGTCTGCAATAAATTGTGGACCCGAGTCGGTGACGCATAGTTTTGGAAGACCATACCTTGCAAATACAGTAAGCATGACCTGTATTGTTCGTTCCGCGGTAGTTGATTTCATTTCAATGACTTACGGCCATTTACTGTGTGCGTCCACAATTACCAGAAAGGTGTGTCCTAGAAATGGACCAGCGAAATCAACATGAATACGTTCCCAGCTAGAATTCGGCCGTTCCCACGGATGTAAATGTTAATGTGCGGGTTGTTTCTGCTGCGTCTGGCATCCATTACATTGATTGACCAGGCATTCAATGTCGCTGTCAATTCCGGGCCACCAGACGTAACCTCTTGCTAATGACTTTATTTTCACAATTCCGGGATGGGCAACATGAAGCATGTCTAATACCTTAGACCTTTATTTTGTGGGTATAACGATCCTATTTCCCCACATCAAACATCTCCGGTGAATGCTTAATTCTTTTCGGCGCGAGAAATACCCATCAATAACGGGTCATTTTCTTCCCAGCCGTGTTTTACATAACCTAAAACACGTGATGATATGACCTCTCGTTGCGTTTCTTTGCTTATTTGAGAGCTTGTGACAGATAATTGCTCAATCTGAGAAGTGTAAAATACTTCTCGATTTTATCATCGACGCTGGATTCAGTCTTCGGTGCCGGCAATCGCGACAATCTGTCTTCATTGCTATTTTGTTTTGTACTTTTGTATTCCACGTTGTACTGAAACCAAGACAGATACAGAGCGTAGCTCTGTACTCGCGCGGCTGACGTAACTGGTATGCTTCCGCTTGGGTTGAAAAGACAAGTAAGAGGCTGACAGTCTGTGACGAGAGTAAACATTCTCCCGTACAGATACGTATAAACTCTCTTCACTGCCCAGAAAATGGCTAAAGCTTCTTTGTCAATTTGCGCGTATTTGCGTTCTGTCTTTGTCAATGACCGCGAAGCAAGCGCGATTGGTCTTTCCGAGCCATCTGGCATGACATGTGACAATATGCCAGATATCCCTACTGGTGACGCGTCTGTTGCCTGTCTAACTGGAAGGTCGGGATTATAATGTGTGAGCACTGGCTCCAAAGTGAGCAATCTTTTCTATTCATTGAACGCACGATCGCATTTCTTTGACCACTGATATGTGGTGCTTTTTTCGAGAAGCGCATTTAACGGACTTACTATGCTAGCGAGGTTGGGCAAGAATCTGCGGTAGTAATTAAGAACACCAAGATACGATCTTAATGAATTAACGTCTTTAGGCACTGGTGTATCTAAAACTGACTGAATTTTATCTTTGCATTTCCATAGTCCAATTTTGTCAATTACGTGGCCGCAGTAAGTTACTTTGTCTTGAAAGAATTGACACTTGTCTTTGTTCCATTTAAGTCCAAACTCGCTTAACCGTGCAAGCACTTTCTCGAGGGTAACAAAATGCGTCTAGCTTCGTGAATCGCTGTACTCGTGACAAATAAGCAAAGATGTCCTCTACTCGTGGAAGCGGGTATTTGCCAACTTTTAGCGCCTGGTTGACCGTGACCTTAAAATCTCCACAGATGCGGACGTCCCCGGATTTCTTCACAATCGGTACGATTGGTGTAGCCCATGCGCTTATATTTACCTTGGTAATAATACCTTGGCTCTCCAGATTGTCAAGTTCTCGTTCTATTTTGTCTTTCATAGAGAACAGTACAGGTCTGGTTTAATAATTTTTGGATTGCGCCGTCTTGTAGGGTTAATATTGCCTTAAAACCTTTTGCGCACCCAATGCCATCACTGAACACAGTGTCATGACGTTTAAACAGTTCGTCAAGCCTGTCTTTCAGTGTTGTGACACTACTGATCTGCATTATTTCATGCCAGTTGACGACAATTTCTCTCAACCAGTCTCTTCCAAACAAAACAGGTCTATTGCATTTCACTATACAAACTTCTTCTGTTGATTGTTGTAATTAACATCAACTTGAATAGATACGGCCAATCGGATTGTTTGTCCAGAATATGATTTCAATGTGCAGAGTGGTTTGTAAAGTTTAACATCACCAAATAATACACGAAAATGTTCTTCTGGAAACACAGATACAGCAGAGCCGGTGTCTAATTCCATTGAGAATTGCTTGCCGTTGATGATAGGCGAAAGAATGATCTTGGAGGCTTTGTCTCTTGTCGTAGTGTTCAAAACAAACACATTGTAACTGTTGTCATCTAAACAGTTCACTTTCTTTGTTTAAGGGCATATTGCCTTTATGTGTCCCTTTTGTTTACATAAATAACAGACTGCATTCTTCAATCTGTATTTCTTTTGCCTTCCCACAGTGCACACACGTCGTCTTGTGTGCCTTCGGCTGTAGGTAATGCCGTTTTGCAGGTTTCTGTTGACGTTCAATCTTGTTGACGTGTGTCGTTGCTGTCGTTGACTGCAATTCAGCTGCATCTTCGGAAGCCGTTTTCATAGCTGTAGCGATTTCGACAGCCTTCTGAAACGTCAAGTCAGCCATTGACAATAGCTTCCTTTGTGTTGCCTCGTCCTTCAATCTGCACACTAATCTATCACGTAACGAGTCCCCTAGATTTGTATTGAACTCACAGTGTTCAGACAATCGCCGTAGTGTTGCAATACAGTCACTGACGGATTCTACCGTTGCTTGATTTCGCTTGTGAAAACAGAACCTTTCCGCGATCACCAGAGGTTTAGGACATAATTGTGTCCGTAACATTGTACACGGCTCGTCAAAGGACTTCTCTGCTGGTTTCTGCGGTGACGTCAGGTTACGCAGAAGAGCATACGTCTTCTCTCCCAGCAGTGTTAACAAAGTGGCAACCTTTTTCTCGTCCCCAATGTCATTTACAACAAAAGACTGTTCCAAGCGCTCCTGATACGAAATCCAACTTTCGGTATCACCATTAAATTCGTTAAGTGTTCCAATCAATCCACCGGTCGTCATTACTACAATAATTCCTGAATATTCCCGAAATGTTAATCCGTGTCAAATGATTAAAATCCAGAACATCAAAGAATATATTACAAAATGTTCGTTGGCAGTTTATTGTGTATCCTTGTCGCCAGTAATACGTAACACAATGTTATATAAAACACAGTGGATAGTTTATACTTTTAATTGCTACAACTATTAGGACTAAACATATACGAAGACGGAGTAAGACCGACTGCTATCAAAGAGGCATGCATATACAGGTATCAGTAGGCGGGGCTTATCAGCATGTGGGAGTGCCTAATCTATAAGTGCTAAATACACAACAAGGACCTTTTTTTATTTACCCTTTTATTATCCTTGTATTAGTTTTAAGATGATCTTACACACACCTTATTTCATTGATCTATCGTTTGATTTTGAAAAACTCCCGGACAGTCATGACTCGGATCAGAAACTACTGATTAAAAGAATCTTCCTGACCTAACCTGTCCATGTCAAAGTCAATTCGAATCTCTAGCCATTCATACAAATTAGTCTTTCATCAGTAAGTGTGGCCACTGCCACTGCGAAGATTTGAGACGTCTGGACTGATGATGTTCCGTTATTATTTCTAACTTTTTTTTCTGACAACACCGACGTTCAGTTTGATCCCAGTGCCACTCGCCGATATACAGTCAGTTGCGCAGGTTTAATTGATATTGGTTGTAATTCGTAGTACAATGTCAATATTTGTACCGATGGTGAAAAAATAGCGTTTATCTTCATATTATTGTTGCTATTTCTATGCGGACATTGGTTGAATGAAACTAAGAAAAGGCCCCATGACAATTAGCACAACATTTAAAATGTAAACTACCCCTACACACAAAGGCATACCAAAGGTAAAAAACAAAAGTTATTGCCTAGTAACAGACAGTCGGCAAAAAAACTGACCAGGTGCATAAACCAGCTTTGTAAATCACTCCAGCCTCGAACTTCATCGTGGGTTTTCTTACAGACAGATTGTGTAAATGAAAATTATTTCATCAATATGTGACAACTACCAGTGAGCACCAATATTATGAGTTAAAAACTGATAAAATACTTATTTACAAAAAAACATAACATTAATTATAATAAACTATTAACTTATGTACAGGAGATAAACAACCTCGGCAAGAAAACAGTTTCTTACGGAAGAATCATTTGAAATAAAACTGTCCAAGCAAAGACATGTATTAAGAACAGGTTAACACACGACGGACATTTAGAAAAAAATAAAACCAAAAAAAAACACGAAATTACAGTGACCGTGAGAATATTTCTTCGATAGATCTATCAAGTAAAAAATAGCAATAACAATACTCAATTAGGACTTCGATGGATGATTATTGAATATAACTATAGACGTACAGAAACTTACCACTAAAGTCGCGTTACATATGTCAAGTAAAGAAGAGGGGCGAGCGTAGCCAAGCGGATAAAGTCGAAGACTTGTAATTCCTCAGCCCCTCGGTGAGTTCGATTCCAAGTCGGGGCAGAAACTTTCATTTGGGCAGATTTTCCAACTAACCTGTTACCCAGGCATAGGTCTGGAGTATTTCCCACCAATTATTAGCCGATATGTCCAAAAATGTGTCAGTGCAATGTAAAAAAACAAAACAAAATAGTAAAGGAGACTTAGGGATTTCATCTATTTGTCTCGCGAGATAGCGTTGTCATGATTTACAAAGCATGGTGTGTGTGTGTGTGTTTTGATTTAAGAACAATTATTTAGTCATTGAGTCTCAGTAATGTCATTAAACATGAGCTTGTTCAAGCAGTGCAATATTGTGCAATATTGTGCAGTAGGACCGTAAAGCAGTATAACTGCAACTAGAAGGAATAAATCCATGTCTCTGGAAGCACAATCACAATACAAGTACAGATACCTGATATCTCGCAAGGAGACTATTTCCGACAATTTGTGTTGCCTGTCAGCTCTATTTCAAGCTAGCAACATATTGTGAATACGAATAATGATAAGTGTCTCACATAAAATTACTAAAACTGTCATCGAAAGGGACGAAGACAGGCTAATTGTTTTGAATCTGCTCAGCGACGCAATGTTGGCTGTACTCGAAAGGAGAGACATATTCAGTTATTTCTGCATTTTACACACACGCGCGCGCACGCACAATTATAGATACAGACTCAGACACACTAACACATACACGTATATATATATATATATATATATATATATATATATATATATATATATATATATATATATATATATATATATATATATATATATATAACCCCAGATGAATAATCAATGTCGTTTGAATATAACAATTTCACTTTGTAAGATTTAAGCCCTCGTTTTTATCGTGTTTTTTTGTGTTGTTGTCTTTTGGTGTTTGTTTTATAACGACAATAGTACAAACTTGCTCGTGTTTTCTCAAAATACTATAATATCCGGCCTGTCCAGGTACGTGGAAGTTTTACAGCGAGTTTAATACTTAACGTTACCATACACCTACAGCAAGATTCATGGATGTTCTTCATGTACTTTGCGTTTGCTTTATTGTACACGCGTACCTAAACCACAACACAACCGATCTACGGTTAAAACAAGTCTTGTAGACATCTTGCACTCAAACAATGTAGTAATACAAAGATAAAGATTGCAGAAAATTTATGTTTTACTGCTTACACTTAAAACAGTATGCAAAAAGGATAAGCTTATTGATGGTAATTTCATCTTTAATGCACGGGACTTGTGCACTAATACAATTCGGCCCAGTCGGAAATAAAACACCTGAATTTAGAAAGAAATGCTTTTAAACATGAGTGTCAGTAATTCCTTATTTAACAAATGGAGTTTAAGAATGCGTTAGACAATGTCTGAAACGTGTCAATTTCAAACAGGATCTTTGGACAAAATGTAATGGACTATCAGGATATTAAACAGACACATTTGATTATGATATGCTTGGATAAAATAACTGATGCATAAGGCCGTATTCGTACGTAAAATGCATTTTGCAATTTTGTTGAAAGATATAAATGTTTAATTGCTGACAATTTAACAGACCGATTAATAGACGATGTTTTCATAAATTTGCTCGTCAACAAAAAATAGATGTTAAAACCATTTAATTTTATGTTGTTGTTTTTTAAGAAATAGGGACACAATTAGGGACATTAAGGCGACGTCCAGCTTTGACGTATAGGAAGACCCCAAAACAGACCACAAACAGTTCTCTAACCCACGTGGTGAAATGCAAGCTGTCAGATGAGTTCACTTTTCTAAAACTCGGCTACTGGCGCCTCCTCTGCATCTTAAAAATTCCAATTAATTTGTGAATAAAAATAATTCAATCGAAATATAATTAATATTAAGCAGCTTTCTGGTATTCTTCAATTACATCTTAATGAAGAAATACAAAATGACAGTCCGTTATAAAAGCGCGTGTACTTCATTGATATACTAAGATCTTAACCCTACGGATATTAGGTATATTGCCGACAAAACATCTAAAACATATTCTTAGCATATGCTAAACAAAAAAAAACAACAGTATGTGAACCCATTTTGTATGTAACACCATATACAGGTTTCTGAATTGTAATTCAGATACACGACTTCAGATACAAGTTTTCCGCTTTATTTTATTTATTCTATTTATATGATGTAATGGAAGAGAATGTAATTTACTAAGTGGAGTTCAGTGTATTGCAAGAAACTCTTTAGCGTATAAAGAAAAATGTGCCGACAAGATGAAAATGTCTGTGTTTACAATGAATGATTTGTATGGCACGGGTCGTAGATTTGATAGAATCTATGCCGTCCCGTTTGTACTGAATATACAGAGGCTTAATTAATCAACGTTTATAAAACGATGAAACATTTGCTCGCGTGTTCATCATGCTACATTATTACTGTTAACGTGATTTTTTTTCAAGCGTAAACAACTTCCTCTTTCGATCTTGAAAATATTATGTTTTGTGACGATGTAACTTTAGAACAAGTTCTTTTTCTATGAGCATAACTATAACAATTGAGATTTAATTAACTTTCTGTGAATTAGTGAAATATTAGAAAGATGTTTTATACACATGTCTAGGTCGAAAAGCGTTTTCAAATATGTCACGTACCTTTACACATCGGTTTTACTCTAAGACTCTATAAAGATTCTTCGTCGCCCTTAGGTTAGGTCGTTCTAAAGGGTGTGGTAATACAATACCTAGCATAGATACCCACCAGGAAACGCCTTAGAGGCACACCATTTAAAACGTGAGATTCAACTACAGTAGCTTTATATATATAACTATCCTACGCGGCCCGCTACACAAACGAATGCAACACATGCATCCGCGTGACTTCTGTCATCTGCCAAAAGTGTCAACAGTGAAATGTAAAAAAAAATACGAAAACAATCATCGAATTTTAGAAAACAATCAAGCAACCGATAATACAACAGCGGCCCAAAAGGTTATATAAGCAGGTCAAACATAAAAACACGCCTTCGTATCACAAGATTATGTCTATATCGACCGAGTGAGATACACTTATGACAAGTCATTACTAGATCCAGTAATTTGGTTGCCATAAAGACCTACTGCCCCTCTCATTAGCCTTAATCCCCGCCAGGACTAATGGCATGAACACTGTTGCCTCCAGTCAGGAATTCGACCACTAATTGTACCATTAACTTGCTTTAATTTAATTACGACTTTTACGTACAATAGAGTGTTGACAAAAGAAACTGGTTAACATCGAGCACGTAAGGTTTAACGCGGTTGGCAAAAGGTTGTTGCGGGAATGCAAGGAAAGTTATGTTTGTTGTTTTACTACATGGCCGATAATAGCAGTGATATTAACTTGTCATATCCATACAAACGAAGTTTACGGGGGTATATCGGAGTGGTTTTGTCGTAGTCGGTCTGTCGGTCAATCGGTATTCATGGTTTCCGGACGATTACTCATGAAAGGTTTGACAGATGTTTGGTTCACAGGTGTAACAACATAAGATAAGGCCAACTTCGACTTTGGGGCTAGTGAGGTCAATGTCAAGGTAATAGTTACTAAAATAGAATTTGGTTTACGTACGATAACTCATTAAAAATGTTTTGGTACACATGTGTAACATAGCAAGATTTAGGTCAGCTTCGACATTAGGGCTGGTGGTGTCAAGGTCACTGTTGCAAAAAATTAGTATAAATCCGCTCAATACCTTTAGTTAGGAATAAGATATTGTGATGACCTTTGCTACATTGGCAGCTTCTGTAAAGACAAGATTTGAAGAAAGATTGAATGTGGGGCAAGTGGGATCAAGGTCACTGTTACTGAATATAGAAAAAGGTTTCTACTCAATTCCTTACGTTAAAGATTGAGATATTATTATGAAACTTGCTGTATAAGTAGCTTCTGAGAGGTCGATGCGTGGGATTGAAAATGAACCTGGCCTGTCCATTAAACTGATACCGACAAGTCAGACGTTATGCTGTCCCCTTAGCCCCGAGCGTTGGGAGGGAGGTTACTACTACCAACTTTAAAGTCTTTCGCTTTACCCTATCGGGCTTTGAGCCCACGACCTCCCAAACTGCCAGCCGACTCTCATGAAATAACGTCAAGACGGTATATTTTCATAAGCCGTTTAATATTTTAAAAATGTGCTATTTCTTTTTTTGTTGTTGTCTGTTTTGTTGTCGGCTCGATGGTTTGGTTTCTTCTGTTTTTATATATGTATAGTCGTGAATCTGATCTTCACATCATGTTACCGAAATGATCCTTCAACGTTTCTGAACCAGGCTTTACAAATAACATTTTACCCTCTTTCTTTTTACAGGGTACCAAATGGTATGCGCAGTATCGGCAAAAATGCCGGCTAATCCCATCCATCCATCCCAAATGGTATATGCAACTAAAGTCCAGAAAAACAAGGGAACCAGACTTCTTGTTTATACAATACAGTGGGGTTCGGTATTTTAAGCTTATTTTTTTCTGACAGTTTAATTGTGTGTCCAAGCATAACTAATTTCTACCGAAATTAAGGTTGATCGGAATATGAATAACTGTTTTAAGAAATAACACAGGTGTTTATTAAATCAGTCCTAATTTTTTTGTAAACAAAATATTCTAGAATTTCTAGCTGCAAAACCGGAAAGGTTATATATGAGCATGTTTTTATTTGGTCATGTTTACACAATAAGTTTTCTTTTCATTTCCACAGTCTGTAGACTCGAATTTATAGAAATATACATACATTTTGTAAATCATAACAAAATTCTAGGTTTATCTTTTCTTAATTACTGTTGATTTTTTTTCTATTTAAAGCCTATTACACAAGAGCATATCGTTTATCTAAACAAAACTGATGGTTTCCATAGAAAGTTTTCAATTTATGTAGTAAACACAGAATCACAAATTACTTTTCTTAAATTATATATGATACTGATTAAGATTAAACGACTTGGGGTGTCAGTTAAATTTATTTATATTTGAAGCATTTGCAATGTCTTGCATTAACAAACGTGAACAGTGGTTCAGAAAAAAAAAATGTGCAAAATCACAAATCACACATAAAAGCAATTGAATTTAACAACAAATACCAATATACTAATATATACATGTATGTATGCTAAACTCCTTTCGTCTAATCATGGCTGTAGCTGCATTAATTGACATACTGAGGATTGTTCATTTTACAACCATCTTAAAAAGGACGTTGAGGCTTCTTTTCATGTCTCCAGTCAATCATCCCCCTTGCTAATTTCTGATACACTTACAACCTTGTTAATAACAATTTCCACTGTTTTTGAAATGTTCAGCTCCCAACATCTACTTCCTGGAAACACGGCAGCCTTAATAATTAAAGATGATAAGGTCATATGATTTCAGTAACCAAGACGAACTGGCACATATTTCAGACACAATGTTATTGATGCTGTGGCTGTTTTGTGGCAGCCTTATCAGAAGTTTTGGAAGTGTTGGTAATGTGCGAGTATTTGTGGGTGTATAAATATTTAAAATCTTAAATAATATATGTTGTTTGACAATATGAGACTTTATCAAAATCATAATACAAGTTTACTATACATAATATGTATTGTTTTTTTTCTATACATACATGTTCAATACGATTAGTGAAATTTAATCGGAACTACTGCTATAAGTACAAGTTATTGCTTATTTTTATTTTTTTATTATTCTGCTTAATTATTATGAAAACATAGAAACGTTAATTAAAAGCGCTTGCATATCGACAGAGTCGCAAAGAAACAGGAAACTAATCACGGTTTATAAATTGTTTTATCTTAAATTAGCTTATCAAATCAAATTAGGCCAATGATACACCGAACATACATGCAGGCAAGGTCCGCATAAACAACTTTCAATACGTTTTGAAATATCTTCGTCAGTGACTGATTATATCATCAAAAGGAGACAAAACTATATGTCATTCTTCAATTTGTTTACTTTATTATTTTTATAATTAGTTCAATGCTTGTTAATACGACCATAATTGTATTTACGTAAATTTGAGATAATAAAAGAAGTGATTCCAATGGTTCTGTCATGCCATGCTTCACTAGCTAAACATAAATTTCGTGAGTCATTGTGTATTCGGCTGTAAATTTCATTTTACATTAACTGCCAAATATTTTCAGACATATTGGTTCAGGAAAACAATGTTGACAGGATTATTGTTGACAGCATTTTTCTCTTAAATAAAATAAGTTCTACGTACTGCCTTGATTTGTTGCGAAACGAAAGGCAGATTTTAACAATTAAGATAAGGAAGCGGAACAACGTCAGTAAATTTTTACATGAATATGTCAAATGAATATGACTGACAACCTTTTTTATCTATGACTTTACTGGGACAATGCTAAACATAAAGTCTTTATTTGTTTATCTTTCTCCTGCCTAGTTGATTGTATACCGAAATATGAATTTTGCTACCTTTTTGACGAAGTCACACATTAGTCGGACAGTAAGTTGTATTTCTATAAGACTTCAAATAATGTAGCCAATGTGCCATATGTGATGTGTACAAAAAAACAAGCATCAATACAATATTATACATATATTTAGATTCATATTTGTTTTATGAAAGACTGTGTCAATGGTAAATAGAGTATTATATTTTTGACTTTAAATAAAAAAAACAGGCAGTCACGTGTTTGTTGTAAGGTGATATAAAACTATCCAAGAAATATCCAATTCATGAATGTGACAAACATTTGAAAATATAGTAATACCCGTAGTTGTAACTAGTTATTAAACATAAATTTTGCAACTATAACTGTATTAGAAAACTTATAATTAAATGCAAACATTTCTTAATGTCTGTTAATACAGTAGTGTGCAAAAGGCTTCATTATCTTTTATTTTAGTCGGTTATTTTTGTCACATTCTGGGAATATTTGAAGCTTTACTAAAGACTTCGAAAACGGCATTCTTTACAGAGCCCCCAGCCCCACCCCCACCCCCGCCGTCCCTTCTCCCATGTATACACCCAAGGTAAGAATATTTACATGCTCTGGTAGTACAATGTACATGGTCATGAGGCAATTGACGGTTTGTAAACGGTCAGTGAAGTTTGGTTTATTCAGTCATTGTAAGTGTAAAGCATTTGATAAATGGTTGGCCTACGATAGACAACAAAGCATGTGCATTGTAACATAACTTTTGCGGATCCTTTTAGCAGTGTTGACTGCACACTGGGTGTCTCATTTGATGCGCATTGTCTTAATGCACTGTCATTGGTCTGCATGAACAGTCTATACCTATGCACTCCCTACAATCTCCTTTATCAAACCTCCTAGCCCCCATTTAGTCATATTGTGCAATGTTGCTTCAAACATCCTGTTTTATTGTTCTCATTTAACAATACATTTATGCACATGTATGATCTATATTAAGCAGCGAAAATATATCAACTGTAACCTTGTCAAGCATCAATGCTATTCTTGCCTATTTATATGTTAATATCATGCTTTTGATGTGTATATCGATAAGGGGTCTAAAATAGTATCTGATTAACGTACAAAAAATGTGATGTGTTAATGTTCACAGGGAGATATGCTGTTTTTGGCTCTCATCTAAAAGTACATTTCTTATAACCAAATAAGAAATATTCGTGACAGAAATAAGCCATTTTTCTTATTGCTTATTATTGATCGAATTTATCGTGGTTCAACATGCTTGATTCTGTTTAGAAAATTATGATCACGCATGCTTCGATATAGTCTAGAGATACTTTTAACTGTTGAAGTTGTTTGTGTAAACATGAATTTTTTCGGTTGAAATCTGGAAATTCCAAAAACAATAAAACAATGCTGACTCGAATATAAATGTTAATATTACATTAACTTTTATAAAATACTTAGCCTATAAAATAGTTTTTAAAATATTTAGAATAAAAAGAATATTTTGACAGTTTAATTACAGGAGAAAAATACTTTCTAATGCTACGACAAGAGAAGAGTAGCAATTCAAATGAAAGTAAACCAATTGGTATATCAATGTAATAATAAATACATATTTTCATCCATTTGTGTTCTTTTAGTTTTCAGTTTATAGTTTACATTTTATTGACTTTCTTTTCATCAAAAGCTGATTTGTGGGAAAACGAAAGTGTTAGTTTTAAGACCATTATAGTAGACAGGAAACTCTCAACATGACATCAGATTATGCATTTCATTAAGGTGTCAGAGGTGATCACAATACATGTTTCGACTGTCTTGTCTTTGGGGCGTTTTTTGTCATTGTAACAATCGTAAGATAACAAAATACCGTAAACAGGATGTAGCAAAGTCAGCAGTAAATACATGGATTGAAAATTACTATACTGAGCTTAAAAGTATCATTGACAAATATAAAATTCACTTAACTTCACGAAATACAACACATCATATGCAAAATCATATGCAAAATAAATAAAGGAAAAATGAATAAACGCGAGATTTACTTCTAGAGATTGTAAATTGTGACCGGGACACATTTCCATCAGTAACAACTTTATTTGAAATAAGTGTTCACTTTTAAGAGTCATTGTATAGAATTAAAGTTACCTTTGGTTATATTGAGTTTAGATCGTAGATACAAGTTCTAATGGCATATATTCTTGAATAGCAATAACTTTAAACACAAGTTAGATGGGTCCCGTTAGCTAAAAGGTGGGAGAGGCAAGGCCATACCATAACCAGATTAACGTTGTTTTTATTAATGCGATTCTTCATATACATTTATTTATTATGCTTATGGCTGGTTTTGTTCATATTTCATTGAATGTAGTATGCCGTGTCCCAAGGTTTGTTATTTATATGGTCATATTTGGTGGAAGCAAACGCCTAACAAGTATTTTTACAGAACAGAACAAATTATCTCAGTTATCAATAGGTCATTCTCTATAATTTGCATTTGCATCTAAATACAATGGACTTGCTTTGGCGTCTCCACCCAGACGTTTCCTCTGCGAATTGTTTAACATTTCTTAACTTAGAAACTGCATAAACGATTACAATCTAATTCCCTTAGTAGTAGTAGGACACATCGCGATAAAAACAGTTAAGTTGATTTGATTTGCGTATTTTTTCATAAGTCGTCCTTGTCTGGAGTACATCATGTCTTGACACATAGTGTCTGTATCATGTTGTATGTGTTATAGTTACTGTCATTTTGACCTAGTTGTTACCAATAAAACTGGATACCTTAGACGTTTACTGCGTGCATTCTAAATTCCACAAAATAATTCACAGGCTGGCACGTTAAAAGTATGGAATACATAAAAAATCGTTCCTCGCTATTGCCAATTTATAAAGAAAATGAATTTGTTATCCAATATCGTTATCAACTCTAATATACGTTCATGCGTTCAATCCATAAAGAGATGGATTTATTACCTCGGGATCGTTGAATAATGCGTTCTCTCTTAAACTAACAAATATATTAAATAAAGAAGAGTTACACTAAAGTTATTGTTAATTGAGGAACAGTATAACAAAAATTTTATAGGAATCCTTCTGGTTCGCTGTAAAGGGTTCCCTTCTTTGAAATAAAAAAAAAGTTTATTAGATCCAACACTTAATTGATTGAAAACCTTTGATAATTTAAAATTACGATACAAGAATGTACAGTTTAGTTCCATGTACATTAACCGAAAAGTGTTTGTGGAAAACTAATGTCTTAAGAAATTGAATGTTGGTTAAATATGAATCTGCCAAATGATAAGATGCCAAAGAAATATATATATATATATATATATATATATATATATATATATATATATATATATATATATATATATATATATATATATATATATATATATATATATAGGCCTCTTTGTAACTCCTGTCATGTTGAAAACTATTGAAGGAAAAACAATTCATTAAAACGATGGAAAAGCAACAAAAACGTCAAAGCAACACTGTAATTGCTATGTTACTTCTTGTAAAAGTTGCTTATTTTTTACTAGAAATAAAAGTATAATAATACGAATATTGGACACATAAACATGTAAATAGCGGTACCAACGGGTTTTATCTCTGATAGACATATAGCTCAACGTTTACTGTGTATAAACGTTCTAGCATATTCTGTTGATTGTTGCTTAAAATAGATTTTAAATAAGTTCTAGAATTTAAGAGATCATCCTTTAAGTGTGTAACTCTGTAAGCTCAGAACTTGATCAGCTTTAGGTGAAATTGCATGATATGCCTTTATTGTTGTTGACACTGTGATATTATGATGTTAAAATGTACATTTACGCTTCATAATTTATACATATCCATATAGTTAAGCTCAGCTTTAAGTAAAAATGTGAAGACGCATTCACGGTTAAAATGAGACAATTAGAACAAAGATCGATTTTTGTGTTTGTGGAAATACTCTCCTACATTGTCTGCTGGGGTTATCAATTTGCTAAAGTTGGCGGAGGTGTGAATGAGAAGTGAAGCAGTATATGTTTTCTTTTATACTTTTTTAAATATAATCGTTTATACTGAGCATCTTTTTTTATAATTATATATTTCATGGCCTTAATAATACGACTTAAATGCGTCTTGTCTATAAATATCAATTTCCAATTCTAACGTGGCATTCAATCCACATTGACGTTTGTTTGCTTGGGCGGTGGCCATCTTTCATCACCTCTTTTTTCTCAGATTACCATACTGCTATGGAAACATATGGTCGTGAAATTGATATTTCCCTTCCTTGGTAAGTAATATCTTTTTCAGTACCTTTCCATGATGAAAATTGGAATATAATGATGCATACATTTCTAAGCACTCAACCGATGTCACCGAGTTTGTTTTTTTTCAGAATTAAAAGGCGTCCGTTTTGCGTTATTGGATAGCGCGTAAACGACACCGAGCTTAAACAATAATTAAAATTGGGTTTTATGTTTAGTTCCTTAAGTTAAAAAATCAGCATTAACTTGAGAATTGTAATAAATAAATCTCAATAAAAATTACTTGATTTCTATTGCATACGCCGTAATAGTGTTTCCATGGTGAAAAACGGTATCTAGCGCACATGTAAGAATACTGCTCATCAAAATGTTTATTTCTTTTTGGCGCTTATAAAAGTTAACATTTCTGTCATTCTAAATAAGTTGATATACTCGTTTTTGAACAGCACTTGTATCATAAAAAATGGCAGAGCACAATGGGCACTAGTACATGTAACAGTAAAGTATACTGCATGTACACATGTATATAGAAAATACATGAAAACAGCAGAGGCACACACAATTTATTTCTTACTGACTTCAATTAAAAAAAACGAATTGATAATTGCCGTACAATGTAACGGAGGGGGGAATATTACACTATGAAAAAAATACAGCTCTATGACGCCAACATATGTCGACATATGACTATATTCCGACAACTTCAGGACACATTCGTATATTAAGGAACGTATTTAAATTCACCGCGTTTGGTTTGTCTATAAATTTATGCATACTTTTCCTTCATATAATTTATCTAATCGACAAGTGATATTAACAAGGACCATGTTCTTCTGCAGGCAAGTCTATGCACACACAAAAAAGTGTAGCTAATAAAGGTTCGCTTTGGTTAACAGTGCAGAAAAATTGTTAGAAATATTTGAGCAGTGGGGTCGGATCCCAACAGATGCAAAGGTCTGTGTTCTGTTTTTCCTTGTTAATACGTATACACATGGGAAACGTTACGATATTACAAATGACATTCACACTTCAGTTTATCAATTTTATCGAAAATCAACACTGAAAATGACTTTACTATCTTTTAGTATAATAACATTATCGGGCAGTGAAAAATAATTAAATTATTTTGTTGACTTTTTATAAACATTAATATATGTTTTATCGATGGTTCTGCAAAATATTATTTTATCTATTTTTTCCAGATTTTACTGGAGAAAAAAAAATGTTTTCCAGTTTCAAAAACAATTCCGTTTATTTTATAACACAGCAAGGATTTCAGTTATGTTATGCTTTGTTTAATTGTTTTAAACATTAATTGTTTTAATGAAGGTATCTTCTTGCAATTACTTGTAAATAAAATAGTTTTAGCTCGATTCAAGTTTCAAAATACTTCCTTTTACTTACACATGTAGAGTAATATTAACATTTAAACGTGATTAATTTAAACATTTGGGAAATGGTATTAAATTCAATGTTTTTACTTTGTTCTGCTTTCACAAAGGTCTTATTAATTTCATTGCTGTTTTATATTTCTTATTACAACTCAATAAAAACGTAAAGTCAACAGCATATATCTGTTAACGTAAAGAATCATCACGTTCGTTATTTAAACGTCGCAACTACATAATTAGTCAGTTCAAATTAAAAAGAAACCGGAAAGGAAATGGTTGTACTTTTTCAAATTGCAGTCAAGTTATTTATCACATGATTCACCTTGTTTTCCATTCAATATACCCATGTATATATTCTTTATAATACACTAGCGTAATACAGCTTTTCTTGCAATTTGATTGGCTAGAAGCTTCGGGCGACTATTTGGTATTCATCCGCCGAGTTTGTAAACAAACCGGAAGACAATAACAGCTCTGTTGTCGTCGGTTCAAATGTCATGATTGATTATTGGTATAAACTTACCACCATCATGAAGCGTATAGCTAAGGCTTCTGGACTTGCATCCCGGCAAATCAGATTATGCAGATAACAGGACCTTGCAACATTCAACCGATTAATAACTGCCCCCATATTAGCGATAATCAACACAAATTGAACATCCTCGAACATCCTCACAAAGTCTAAATGCTTTCACCAGCATGTGAATCAAGACACGAATGTCCACAACGCAATGGTAACTTCAATGCCACAAAGAACTCAAACATAACCGTCCACGGTTGCTTTAACAGCATCTTCGCGGGAAACGTGTTTTTTTGTGTGGAAATTTCAACATTTACATACAGCCGCCTATGACACAATCACATGTAAATTCTACTAACGAGTCTGCAAGTCCACCACATAAGAAACGAAAAAGAATTATCTTCAAAGTCGACACTGAAAGCGATGACCTTCACACTAACCGCTTTGTAAACTTTCTGGGTCACGCACTTTCACGAGTTTACTGTTTATTGTTATAAGTTATTTAGCTCAAATACTCGATAAAATATGGCAATGATATGTTATTTTTATTGTATATTAATGTTAAATACGCATTAAAGTTTGTCAAAAGGTTGTTTTAACTCTCAATTAAAAATAATAAAATGGAACCATTTTGTATAGCGCAACAATTAACTCAAACGGTCTTTGGTGCGGTGTTTGGTTTAAATGACGTCACAATATAGTTCTAATTTTTGAACCGGCATGTAGATCTACACATGTATTTGTTCCTAGTAAAAGAGGATGAAAATCATGTAATAAAAAGAATCTGACACTCGTTGTTATTTAATACAAACATTTATTAAACTCGTCCAGGCAAAATGATATTAAACTCGCAGAGGCTCGTTTAATATCATTGTGCCTGAACTCGTTTAATAAATGTTTGTATTAAATAACAACTTATGTCAGATCCCCTATATAATAACCAAAGGTGAGTGTTGTACATGCATATTTAGAAATGCCCATAAGTAGTGTACATCTTGAAGTGATAAATGGAAGTAAGTTGAATAAAAGCATTTGAAAGCTAGGTAAGTAAAGATGGGGACATAAAAAGAAAATAAGAAAAAAAAGTGGTAGAATCCAAAAAATAAAAAATAAAATATTTAAAATGGCACTACCGCAGCAGAAATATAGCTTCAAAGAAATCATGACGAATGTATGAGAAAGACATTTGAGAAGAAAATGTGCTGTAAGTAGAGTATAAGTTGCGGAGAAATTACCTATTATATGGTATTATCTTTAATAAAGTTTTTTTTTTACGCTAATGATAATTTTGCTTCTATAAGGAATACCACGTATCACACATTTAAATATTCTCTGAAAACAAGTGAGTACAGCTTATTTTACCGTCAGCAGTTCTTATGTGAAACTACTGAGTTTATTAGTATTTGTTTCTTTTCCATGTAAGCATAGGTAATCATAACAGCTCGTTACACCGCCGAGAATATATAACTCCTATGAGACCAATCAAAGGAACGAGTGTGAAAAGACTTAGATTGCCTTGGTTTCCAGTCTGCGTTTGATAATGCAGACTGTCATGCCATTTTCTTTTTATTAACGGCCTGCAAAATGGTCTTCACTTAGATGGCGTACTTCTAGCAATAAAGAATATTGATTCCTGCTGGAACAGTTAATTATCTGGGGAGTTCCTTGGTTTTGAAGAATTTTCTCGCTTTCTTAACCTAAAATACGCTAGATCTGCAGTTTTAATCAGTTTTATAGGTTCAAACCTGTATTGGCCCGATATTCGCTTCTTAAATACATTATATTAAGTATACTTTTAACATTCAGTGTAAAAATATATTAGTAAATATCAATAACGGTTAAGAAATGCGCATTTTCCTAAGATTATGTGAGAATAATTTATATCAACTTTATACTTGTATTTCTTTATACTCGTGATCTACATGGTACCGCTAACAAAAGTGTAAGAACATGTTGTTACAAAACTGTTTTTGCACCCGAATGTTCAATGTTTGTCTGAGTTTACATTCCTCACCACCAGCCGGCGCGTACGTATGTAAATTTCTTCTGTAGATAGACAACTCCAGTTGTAATAGATGCTCGGGCCACAGTGTAATCACTTCACTAAAATCGCTTTATTAGATCATTGCTTAATACAAAATTGATACATGTCCCTCTTTTCGTAGAACAATTTAATATCACAAAATGCCGCAGATCTTGTTACATTTTAGTAGGCGTATGAAAAGACACATGAATCGTGAAGTCCATTGTAACAGGTACCATCTTAACATGGTAAAAAGATTTAATCAAACACCAATCACACTGAAAATGGTAATAATGTTATTCATTTATGGATGGAAAGAACGTTTCAGAATGCAGATATTAAATCTCAACATTAAATCTTTAAGAATATACACAGGCATAAAAACAGGCTGATAATGTCCGCTCGGATTTGTTTGACACAATAACACTAGATCTATCGCCAGAAGGAAGGTTACGGAGATGTTAAAAAAGTAACAATCCATAAAAAAACGTAATTTGTAAAACATGGCTGGTAATGTTTATGCGGCTGAGGCATAAGATGCATTGCGGTAGCAGAAATAGCGTTTATAGTGAGTAGCATGTGTGATTTAAATGTTACTTATGAGGCTGAAAAACAACATTTACAGTGCTTATGCTATTTTGAATATGGTGTAGATAAGATTTGATTAAGAATCATTAAGGTGCACTTTTTTCATGAATGTTTGTATAATTATAGCCAAAATGTAAATGATATTTTATTATGTAATGGCATTAATCATTTTCTATGAGGATTAAATACATTGTTTAAGTAAGATGGTATGTTTCTTTTTAACAAAGCATTTGCTTTCAAACATGTTGTAGCAGGAGATTTAAATTTATGTCTTTTACTTTTGAAGTAGATAGTTATTGTAACTCATAAATTAAAGTCATCCGAAGTTAAAATGTGAAAGCTTACCTAATCGTCCATGATGTTAACATTTTAGGCAGCCTTAACTTTAGGCGAACACTGTTAGGCAATTCAGTATATTCCTAGTAAATAATGCATTTAAGTGCACAATTTGGCAGAGCTAATTAATAAACAAAATCGACTTTTTATGCTATTGCTCATTTTGCCCAAGATATACTGAACAAATCTACTTTTGAAACATGACACTAGAACGACAAGAACATGGGGATTAAATCCCGTCGCTAGGTGAACGAACCTTTTTCTGGGTATAACCGTTAAATTTTAGTTGGTTCACATGGTGTTCGAGTTCACTTTGTTTGTATATCAGCGTCAGTTTAATGTACAATTTGCCGGACAGCAGGGAGTTGCAGAAAGTTTTATCATTGGTTGGCCATTTCGTCGGAATCTTGCTTAGAGCGCGATTAACGCCATCCTCGAGTTGCAAACGGACTTCTCGGAAAAGCTCGACAAGTCTATAAGCTGCCTTCACGACGCCTCCTCATTATCTTTATTCTACCCTTGCCTGGAAACGAGGAAGCTAGAAGGAGTACTACCGATCTAGTTGTTTCCTAGAACTCATATCACTTATGTTAAATGCAATATTATTCAAATTCAAATTGGAACAGCTGGATAGAGTACTTTCTGACATGTGATGTTGTGTGCTAGGGTTATGCCCAGGAGACATAGAAAATACAACATTTGAATGTGGAAAAAAGCTTCAAGCGAATGATTCTGACAAGACCGCAATCATATCAGACAATTATTATAGCGAGAGACACTGGGTTCGACATTGTATATTTTGACGGTAATATCAGCCCGCATCCAAATACGGCACTCAAAAGAAATAACAAGGTCAAAAACTCTTACGTTTAGAGTCTGGGTTGGCACCCGAGCATCATGGTTACCAGTGTCATAAATATTCCTCCAATACCTGACTTTTCTTTATAAGTTTTGAATGTGTTTGCATCTGTTGTTTAGCACGATACTTGTTAGTGTTTGTAACAGTCTACAATTATGTAACTGTCGCTCATTGTCGGAAAAGGTACTTTACTACTGACACTCCGTAAACGATGCACATTTTGATGGTTTGTGTGTTGAAGCTTTGTTGACAAATCTATGATTTGTTCTAAGGAGGATGTTCGACCTACGTCGGGATTAAAACAGCTGAATTCTTTTGTCTATTAATGTAATGAAACATATGGTAAAGAAACTTAACTGAGGATCACTGAGGATAACTTCAGCTGAAACTAGGCATTAATTAATACGGTTGAGAAAGGTGTCGTGCAAGTCATACCCTGTCGATTGCGATGTTTTATTTCAAACAGATCAATCACATGACTTGTGACGGTACAATATCGTTTGTGTTGAGGAAAAGACAATGAACAAACTAACCACAATCATTGGTTGCGTATGAAAATCAAAAGAAAAAAAGTGGCAAAAAACAAAAGTGACAGAAAAAATGTCAAAGACATGATCAAATACATTTTTGACTAATAATTAATTGATACCATTGACGACTTGTGCTTAACATGCCTGTCAGATGTCGTCTGTATGTAAAGAAAATGTCATTTCAAAAACCAGAGTTTAAGATTTTTAAGATAATTCCTCAATCATTCGTGCTACTCTTATAATATGATAAAACCCCCATGAAGTGCGGGGTTGGAACGCTTCACACCCCGTAGTCAGTCCTCTTGCCGACTGATCTTTCCAATGTGGAAACATGGCTTTTCTATTTGTGTGTTATGTCTCGTCTCCGTGTTTTGTCATTTTTACATTTACCCTGTTTGCCTTTGTCTAGAGATAGTTTAGTTTTAAATATGTATGATAATTGTTATAGGACCGTTTTTATTTGCCTATCATGTAGGTTTTTCAAACTTTATCAATAATGCATAAAAATGTCATTTTGTTTCACTGGTTTGAATGATCTATTGCCAATATCTTTATTGTCTTGTTAAATTGTTCATTTATTATTGTTCAGGAATAAAAATACCAAAACATATATTTTAGAAAATGGTTCGCCTTGAGTCAACATTGTACTGTTCTAATGGCTTTGCTGCTCTTAACTGTCGTATCTGTATATGCTTTTCTATTTTTCCATAATAGCCTCATTCTTTGACATGGAAATTGGACTGGGCAATTTGTCGAGTAATCTTTATTCAATTAATAACAGTAATTTATCTAATCTCTTCTGACAGAAAAGTACGATATTGATTTTGGTTTTAGCAATTTATCATCTTTAGACTCTATTAGTTTAATAGAAGAATGGTTTTGTATAGAGAAAGTAATTACATTAAATGAATCAATAGTACGTTAACAATCAGAAGGAAAAATGTTGCTTAAAGAGGACCTCCGTTCTTCTAAAAATCATAAGCTCAACTTTTTATGGACAGATATTTTAGAACCTAATTCTTTTATCATTTTTAAATGTTGAGAATAAAATAAAGTACTAATTAACTACGTCTAAGCAATATAAGTTATCTATGTGCATTTTATGGCGGTTTTACAACTGTTTAAAGGATTGAAGAATTCTTATAGACAGCAGACCATCTTGAGAAAAGTTTTCTTCCAAGAAAAACTTTTGAAATAATAAACATTGTATTTTTTCCCACTTGTCTGGTATTTAGAACAATCACAACATGCTTGAGCATGTTGTAATGGACGTTTTTTTTTCGTTGCAATTTCGTTTTCAGCTGACAATATTTACAGAGCACATAAGAAGGGCAGTGAAGTTATCAACATTTTAACCAAGCAACCGACCTAGAATAAGTTGATATCAATACATTAAATGGCCAAATAGAGAGACATACCTTCTGCATTTTGCCATATAGGTAAGCGATTACATAGATTTAAAGCATTTAAGCACCTTATTATTAGTGACCGCCTTAATGGGCATCGATCACTCTACATCATACATAAACTGGCAGTTTTTATGAACCTACGCCAAGAATCCAACCTTTTGTAGGTTGCTATCATTATTGATTCTGTCTATTAGCCACGTGAGACGTAGATCAAAGACACTACTGATAATTAATATACTAGGGGGTTATATGCCACATAGCTTTAGGAAGACTAATTTAAGTATTAGAGCAGTGTCTTTTTTGTTCAAGCTTCATTAGGGGATGGAAGTAGTTTTAAATTTGACATGATTACGGACTAAGAAACTAACCGGTTGTTGTTATTCTCAAAAATATAGACTAATGGTCCGCTATTCATTCAGATCGTACTGGCAACCCATCCTGTGCTTTAATCCGACTGATTTTTATTCAACACTGGCTTAAAAGTTTCTGAAAAGGAGCATTGATAGCAGTCGTTTAAAAGAACTCAAACTACACTGTGATCCACCAGATTCTACAGCATGTGAATGGCAGACGAAAACAGAAAATTACTCCTTCCAGTAATGTTAGATTTCCAACGACAACGTCAACAAGCCGTAGTGGACCGCGAGTGTAATGGTTAAAATAAAATAACTCTATCTAGAACTTAAAAGACTAAATGCTAAGAAAGCGAGGCCATTAGGGATATTTTAAGTACGTATATAAGGATAAAACTATTCATAATAGAGGAATTATTTGATTAAAATTTTTATATAACGGAAGTGAAAATTATGTTAATTTTTGTCTCTGTTACAACCCCCATCTAACTTTTAAATTCTACCTTTTAAATTTTCACACATTAATCGTTACTTTGTGCTGTTAAAGAAATATCGACGGTTTGCGTCAGGATTATCTAGAAAAAACACGTATAGTCTGTCTAGATTACATTTATATATATATATATATATATATATATTGTATAGGTGTTGGATAGAAAATATTTTAAGACATGTTCTCGAGAAAAAAACCGACTTCAGATAGATTACATTTACATGTAATTTGGAGAATTTATGTTGAAATGTATATCTTAAATACAGCTAATGTGCACCTTGCTGTTAATACTTTTATAATTATACTAAAAGAGGAGGGGTAGGGGTAGAATACAATATTGGTAATATTTAGTTTAGAAATGTATGAAAATAAACTATGACGCCCTTATGTGGTCACACATGTGGCAACATTGTCCTCTGAAATTCATTGCCAAATCTGTCACTCGGTCCATTTTCTCACCGTCTTATAAGAGAATGGACCCACGAGTTCGACCACTTATAAGTGTATACATAATATATCATTCTCATTTTATCACATACACTCTTGCAAATAAATTAATCCTGATAAAAACACCAAACAGAATTTCTTATAAGAAATCAATTTTAATCATGAAAAAAATGGCATTCTATGTATCTATATTTAATTATATTTGACAAGAATTATATGAAAAAATATTTACCTTTGCTATTTTGTCCTTTTGCAAATATACTTATTTGAGTATACGCTTTTTGTTAAGTTAAAATTTATATTTTATTGTAATGAAGTTAAACCAGCTGGAATTGGACTATACTAGCCATTCGAGATATCAAAGATCGAATGTCGAGAACAAAATAAAAACTAACAGCGACCTTAACCATCACGTCTGCCATGACCCATGTGTCTCAGATCTAATTTAAGCCTCAAACAATCATCCAGTTCTTTTCAGCTTTATGCAAAGCGGCGATGCGAACGATGTACAAATCAGAAAGAAATGAAAAAAAAAATCGAAGCAAGGTTAGTTTCTTGAAAGCAGAGAACAGAGAGTTAAAGCGATCGCACTGATAGGCATTTTTTTTTCTTAGACTATATTGGTCGAAGTATTCTCCCCGAAAACATTTTACATGTATGGCAGTAATGAATGCTAAGTGCTAGGCGATGTATTCATGCATACCGTCTTATAAAAAGGCATTTCTATGCTCTAATATAAGGCCACCATTAGACATAACGCAAAATAGTCTACTATATCTACTATCGATAGTCTTACATAGTACGCAATATTTTGAGGATTGAGTGAAAAAATATAACAACATGCTTTCTCTGAAAAAAATGTATTTAAAGAACTACATTTACAGTATTGGTCAAATTTATAGTTTGTGAGAATTTTTTTGTAATATATGATTACGATCAAAACTGGCATTACTACCTAGGAAAAGGATATTGTAAGAACTAATGTCGAGTTATTATCTCATCAATGTTTTAAGTAGAATAGGAATAGGGTTGAATAGGGTTTTTTTTACTGACAAATAAGCCAAGTATATGTGTCAGTACTCATAGTGTTGTTGTTATTTTTCAGGCAGAATAAAGTTTACATTACAACTCATGGTACATTAGTGTAATTTACTAGTTTATAAATCCGTTTTTCTTGAGCTCTGTTTTATTTAAAGTTTCAAATAATAATCAAATGAAGAGTTGTGTAGAAAATGACAAACAATGGGAAAATGTATTTCAGATCAGTTGTTTTAACACTCACTATCACTGATTCTGTGCAAGCATCCATATCAACATAACTAATCTACTATTCACAAAGTCCACAATTGACGTTTTGTTTTATTTCATTATAGTTATATTTTATGTTAAATGCTGGAGGCAAAAATTGACCGGTAGAGCCATGTGGTCCCAACTGCAAATTTGATCTGGTTCGCAGCTTCTACATGCGACAGAACTTTTCGTGCCAAATAATACCGCGCCAAACAAAATTCGTACCAGTACTCGTAACATACACACACGTCGTTTCGTTTATGTACTACGGTAGGGACTACACGTGTCATTCAACTAGACTATCCCAAGAGATATCCTGCTGTATTTACTGGGCTACTTCCTGAAAGAAAAATGTGCAGCACAGGTCAATCAGAGAAATAGGTTCATAAAAATAAAAAATCAAATTGCTTGTAGAGAACCAGTAACATTTATGTATTAATTTCTAAAACTGTTAATTTTGCTTTTTGTTAATTTGTCTAAATTATATTAAGAAAACACGTGTAATTTAGATTACTTTTTCGCATACTACATGCAGTTTAAGTACCGCTGACTAACCAATCAACTGGTAACAAATATGAAAATCAAGTACAGGGGCGGATCCAGGATTGTTGAGAGGGGACCTAACTGAGGAAGTACAAGAGGTGCTAACCGTGTAAGATGGGTCCATTTTTTCTTAATAGTTTCCACAATTTTAATTTAATAGTCACGAAACAAACATTACATGCATTAAAATAGCCCTAATTATTTGTTTGTCCATGTTAAATTGAACACAAACCTTCAATGGAATATAAAAAAGATAAGAAGGTTGCTAAAATATGCTGTTATTGTCTTATGCACAGTAGGAAATATAATACGGGGCAGGATTGAATTAAATAAATATGAAATTTTATTGGCAAGTCCAATGATAGTAATGGATATAACAAATGACAGCTAGTAGCAAGTTTACGTCTACATTTTTGTTCATTAAAGAAAAGAAAGCAAACTTGTACTAACTTTTAAAAATACATAAGTTCGAAAATAAAACAGGTACACTAACAAAACAATAAGCACATGAAACCGAAACAGTACAGAAATAATAACTTTGTGGGTTGAAATATGTGAAAATCATCAGGAATAAACCAATCAAACTAAATTGTTCCTAAGCACATATTTTTCCAATACCACAATGAAGTAGTGCAATGTATATATCAATATCATAAAACAGTTATAATAGATTATTACCCAATGCCATGAGGTCCGTTATCGCTCACCTAAGCGCCATAGATATTTAGCCGTTGTGGCTATACGGTTTGAAAGCTCATGAATATTTAAACAATCTTGATACAGGGCCATCAACAGAATACATAAACCAAATATCGACACTCTAGCTCTTGTGGTTTCGGACAAGAAGATTTTCAAAGTTTCCCTATTAGCAATATAGTTAAAATGGCTACACCCTTGGCGGCCATGTTATTTGAAGGATCAACATGTTTTGAACAATCTTGATACTGGACCACCCTTGAAATATGTATACCAATTATCAAGGCTATAGCTCTTGTAGTTTCTAACATTAAGATTTTCACACCCATGGCAGCCATGTTTTTTGATGGATCAGAATATTTTCAATAGGTAAATAAGAAAAGGTCCTATCAAAATTATCAAAGATATTTAAATTTGATTTACCAGGAGACAAAGGAAACAAGGTAAATGTTAATGTGACAAAAACACAGAGACGAGACATAACACACATAAAGAAAAACCATCAGTTACCGCCTTGGAACGGTCAATCGGCAAAAGGGCCGACTGGGGTGCTTAAACCTGGTTTGTGGAGCGCTCCAACCTCGAACTTCCTGAAGGTTTTTCTAGCAAACAAACAGTGTAAATATAAACATCCCGTCAAAGTGAAACAACTAACAGTAAGCACCTGCATCGGGAGTTAAAATAGATACAATGAACTTGTATACATACATAATAACTAGTAATAAAATAAACTATAAAAATATGTACAGTATGTACAGTAGATAAAAGCCCCGGCAACGTAAAAACAAAAAGTCCAAAGGAGATATTAGTTTCAAATAAAACAGCCCAAGCGCTGATATATAATAAGATATTATAAGAACAAATAAAACAGGCCAAGCGCTGAAATATAATAAGATCAATTTAAATATGGCATATAATGCCATGACATCATGTTCCAAAAGTGTCAAAAGTGAAATGTAAAAAATACGAAAAATAAGAAAACATCGAAATTTAGAAAACAACCTTCCAACAGAATAAAATGTAATACTGTTAAGAGCTAATAAAATAAAAGAACAAAAAAAAACAGTTCATGAAAAGCCGAGGATTTATCCGCAGTTGGCATATTATATATAAGAAAGGTACTAAAATCCCGATGTTATACCTACTGTGCAATCTCACGTAAAGGGTGTGGAGACTGCTCAAGTTGTCTCACCTATATAGGGCACGACTGGGGAGATGAAGAGACAAGAATTCCAACAGTTACTGTCCAATTTTGGTTTTAAGTCACCGTTTTCATATAGTCTCAACGACCTGTCCGGTCATCGTGTAATTTAAAAGCAATGCAAGTTCTTGACTGTAAAAGGGTCAATTGCAAGCTATGCAGTACAACGAAGGATTCCCGGGTTGTAACCGTTTGCAATACATTTTCTGATAAGTTTTGTAAAATGGTCAGAAAAGTTATTGAGACTATTGATTTTCTAACTTGCATAAAACATTTCCATAAAATGCAGGATGGCTTATGCCTTTCTGCATCAGTGTTTTCATACTGCTATTATACATAGAAGCAATAAAACCAATGAAGTGAAAGAATTTTGAAAACACAGCCTGGCTGTAATAGTTTAGAAGAAATAAACAGGTTTCTAGCATTGACATCTTCTTCTTTAGTACAAACTCGTGCAAACCTTGTAAGTTGTGATATGTAAATACCATAAGGGGTAGCACGAGGTGAATCACCGTCAAGATATGAATAATACACAATACTAAAGTTGAAATCATCTCTCTTTTCATAGAATTTAGTAGAGACGTTGTCATTGGAAATAGCGATCTCACTGTCTAGAATTGCTGCATTTAAATGACAGTTGTTTGTTTTATTAGGGGTAAGTTCTGGAGGGTAAATCAGAGGGATCATTTAAGAAAAGAAATAATTATCTATAGTAAGAATATCGTCAAGATAGCGTGACGTTAAATTAAAAGCCTCTATAATGTGGCTTTGGTTAGGAGGGGAAGTTAACATGAAATCACGTTCAAAGCAGTATAAAAACAAATTTGGAATCAATGGTGCACATTTGGTTCCCATAGGAATACCAAATATTTGTCTAAAATAAGTGTCACCGCATTTTATGTAAAATATTGTGTAATAGGAAACGTAGAGCTTCACAAACATTCGAGCAAGTCTACATAGTAAATTTTTCTAAGAAAGTGTTGGTAAAAAATGCATTACTTTCATGATATACAATATATAGACGTTGCTCTCGAGCAAATGTTTTCTCAAGTCTTCATACAGGCCGATCCAAGATACACGTGAACTTAATGTCAAGGCTGTAGCTTTTGTAGTTTCTAACAAGAAGAAGAACTGGTTTTTAGGTAGAAAGTGAATAATTTATAATTAATATCATAAATAATAATTTCCGTATCAGATGCTAATAGCAGATGCTGAAATGCAAGTGAAAAACTCCTATGCCTGCAATAATTTTAAAATATAAAAGAATACACCAATATATTATAACATAAACTTAAACCGTTTCTAAATACCAACAAAAAGCAGTATTTTTAAGTCTTATAATTTTAAGTAATATACTAAGATTTTCTTATAAATAATTAAAAGTATTAATAACAGCTGTAAAAAGAGTTAAACATTTTCTTTTACAGTATCATAAAAGTTAAAGATAATTGTTTCTTGAAATAAATAACATGCAAATAAACACATGCTAAAATACCACAAGTTCAATGAAAGATAACAAATAACTTTGACTAACCTGATTTTCTTTTTCTTTTCTTTTTTTTTGGGGGGGGACGAAGGGGGTGTGTGGCGGCGGTATAGCACCAGCCCACATTTCAGTGTATCAAAGGCTTTATTTGGTGTTGCCAATGTTTGTTACATTCCTCATCTACCAGTGGCTCATGGCTGCAGTCAGGTAACCCATCATGAATAGGGATGATCCATGTTCTGTTGTTATGTTAAGAAGGATACCTGTTTATATGAAACATCATTTCTGTAAGTAGTAATATAGTTCCATTATATCTAATTATAGATATTTATATATCAGTTATGCAGATTATCTTTATAAAACAAAAGGAAATTGACCCATTGTGTTAGTCTGTAAGGGAATGAAAGTATTAAATAGCTAGTGAAGCTACTTTTAATAGATTTGTTGTTGTTTGCCTTGATGTTCTGACACGTTTGTTTGGACGTGTGTGTTTTAATAACTAAACCTTCTTTGTAATCGATTCGAATGTACATTGAACGCTGTGTGTCACTAGATATTATATTGCTTTCCCACAGACTATTTCAAGTCAAAAATAATGACAGCAGTATAACAGTTATGTGGCTTAAAAAGGTCCAGTTAAACTCATGTATTAACATTGTCTGAAGACAGCTATTGAATCATGTATAAGCGTCAGACATTTCAAAGTGAGCAATTTAATAGAAAAGTGTCAAAGTGAGTTTCCGACGGTTCAACCTTCACCCTTAAGAAGAAACAATTCGTTCAATCATGTAGTTCACTTATGGGACCATGAGGATGCAATAGAATTATTATTAAAGTTTTACTTACAATTTCTAAAAAAGAACCATTGCAATACAACTCTGTTTAATTCGCCATTCCTTTTAACTACATGCTCATTATCGGCTAACTTTCTAAATCAACTGATATACCATATTTTTAGAAACAACGATTACATATTTCCTTGTGCCAGTCTTTTTTCTGTTAAATATCAAAGCAGAGCTGTTGTAAAAAGAACATTCGTAACTGCAATTCAGCTGAATTTTGTCATTTATTTCTTCGTGCATGCCTCATAATTTATAAAACATAGGAGATGAAATGATAAAAATAAGTTTCAGTTCCTCTCTGCTACTGCCACACACATTCGGATTTATTGTTTATCGTTGCTTCGAAACAAGTCTGTGGAATGATGCTTAATTACAAGAAATGGGGCGTTAATGTCATCGTAATACTTGTAATTAAATTAAAAGATACCTCGCATATCTTTTAATTGATATAGTTACATGAGACTGTAAAGTATTCATGCAGTGTTGACGTTTGCTTGATTTCGATGGTTACTTGAATAGTTTCTTTAGCGAAAAGAGATACGTGTAAGTTAAATGCTTCAATTCTATTGACTAAATAACTATATGCTTATTTGTTATATTTTCCCCCGCCTCAGAATTATGTTTTCATGGCCGCTTAAATAGATTCATACAAAGTCATGCTTATATACCATACATAGTTGATTGTTTAACAATGTCGCAGCTCTAGATTAAATTCTTTCCTATTAGATCAATTAAATATTGCTATCAGGATGATCACGTTAGTGCGATATCAACGGCGTCACAAAGAGCAAGCGCCTTAGGCTAAGGAATGAATCGTAGAGAGCAAGCCCCTTGGGTTGAGGATTGAATCGTAGGGAGCAAGGGCCTTGAGCTAGGGATGTATCATACAGAGCATGCGTCTTAAATTTAGTCAAGTATCCCCTTGCTAAAAACAGAGTTGCTCATCAACTCTCCGATGTCGTTATTAATTTGCGTAAACGGGATGTAGTTCTTATGTAACGCGCTCTTTAGAATAATACTGCTTTAATAAACCAATAAAAACGGCACAGAATGATATGGACAGTTTATCATTTTGTAGAAATACAAAATCTGTGTTACTGCGAAGTGGCATATAATAAATGTATTTATCATTTCTATGCGTATGATATGTTAACTTCATTTCAAATTGTGATTTCATATGTAACTGACAATCAAAAATCTTTCCTTAAACTTCTTTCAGGAAATCTTGCATGCATTTTCCGCACGTAATTTTATTGTCTCACTTTTCCACAAATAACAGCGAATCGGAGCTGTTAGTTATTGTTTTGTTTTATAATCGGTGTTATGTGTAATGTCGTTCAAAAATTTATCAACTACTTAAAACGTATCCATGGATCACAACTTTTCTCAAAGCGATCTGTATTACTGACTGATTTATGCGGTTAAAGGTTTTGAAAAGTATTTACGTTTGATATGATTCCCATAGGATCATACACTTTATAACATACAGGCATGCAAAATAATCGCAGTATTTAACACACATAAAAAGAAATATATGAATATGGATGCATTTAACAATCTTCTTGATGTATGCTTGAAAATCAGGCTTAAGGTAAAAATCATTTCACATGTGAAGTAAATACCAAGTGCAACAGTTCGTTTGTTAGTCTAGCTCCGTCTTTCCCCCTTCTGTCTTAATGGGCGTGTCTTTTAAAGACTCTTCCTGAGTGAAACACTACACCTGAGTTGTCATGAGATATTCGTTGCAAAATAGCAGTGTGTTGGTGCATTCCGTATATTTAGACTGTGAAGCAGTATAACCGCATCAAAAGAGCACAAAACCTATGTCTTTTGAAGCATAAAAACTAATGCGGAATATCTTAAATAACAGAAATAACCCAGATGTTAGTTTCGTGCCAAGCTGAGCACATACTGGAAATAAGTAAGGGTTTTCAAAAATAAAATGATTAACATCTTTCTGCAAACAAGGAAGACACATATGATTCAGATCTTCATTATGAAGTTTGTCACTGTCTTATCGAAAGATAAATAAACGAGCACTTTAAATTATATTTTCCGGAATACATATTGCAATACACTGTCATTTCTTTTAAAGTATAGAGATGAAGTTTGTATTTACCTATTTAACATACACTTATGTCCAAACATTTGAAAACAACACATGGCGAACAATTAAAAAAGAAGACAAGAAAGTATATGAGAACAGCATATAAAAGTAATATATTTTTTTCAAATGTCCTGTGCTAAAAAGGGTAAGTTTACAAGCATCTTATAAACCTCCATGATCAATAAAGTCCGATGTAATTATAAGCATTTGTAAGAGATTGACCAAAAACAATTCTGACAAGAATAACAGTGCACTGTATCGGCGTATAGATTTGACCTTAAGACGACTTCAATATCGTACTGTACTCGCTTTACTTCATTTTACATGCTGCAAAACGTGTGCCTCTGAATCAGCGGCATTTACAATTTCTTGTGGTGGCATGAAGAAAAGATTCAATGTAATAGATAGATAAATTTATGGAGTTCGGCATAGTAAAACCACAATGGTTAAAAAACAATTAATTTGTTCAGCATTCAAGTAAACATTATCATAAAAACAATAACGAAATTAGAAAAAAGTATAACTGTGGTAACCGTGGAATACTTCCAATACAAAGGACGACGCCAGCATTTTTTTGATTGCTGTTATAGTCAATGTAATTTTAAATAAACACAAGATGAAGCATTTCCCCCAAAGATCGTTTCTGTTTTGTTGTAGACATTATTGTTTAAGATAATGAAAACTTTGTATTGCAAATTCTAACACAACATCTTACTTCTGCAATGGTTGTAGAACTTTTGGTTTAGGGATGGGATGGATTTTTGCCGGCATTTTTGCCTTAACTGTGCTGCGATATTTCTATCATTATAGCACAGGGGCACTTATGAGATGCCCAGGGACTAAACCCGGCCGGTCCATTATACTGGCATCGGCGAGTCAGGACCTCCCGATCCATAAGCCGACGTTATTCCAATTGGGCTTAGGTGACTGCCACGTATCAGTTATATACAATAAAGAAATATGAGAAAGTCCGATAAGCATATAGATCTACCAACGTTTGATAGGCACATAACAAAGGTATTCATATTTAACCCTACGTAAAGCTTTTATAAGAAAATGTTAAATGTAGAAAATATGCGTTATTTCAGCTAACAAAGAAACAGACACTTTATATATAGGTGATGCATGCTGTCTGTATTACTCTGGACGTGGAATGATGCAGTGGACAACTGCGGGTTTGCCAAAGTCCTGTAACAGGTTTTCCATGTGCACGTCTGTGTTGTATTTGAGCTGACTTGTTCTTCTGTACCAACTGACAGTGTAATATTATTACAACTATTATCACAAAACAAAAATAAAATATGATCTAGATACGTAGGATATATATGACTTAGCCCAAGTACAATAAGTAGTGGCAAAATAATTAAACTTGTGTGAATTACATTTTAAACTTGGCAAATAAAACAGGTTATAAACAAATTAGTTACAATTGTGCACCTAGACGTCAATATATATATATGATGATTAATTTACTATTCAAGCAGAAATGTGTCTGGCAGTCAGGGCAATGCCCCAGGTAAAACGATAAAAGCAATAAGCTTACAACACTTATGTCGACTTTGTCCAAGAATAAGCAGAATTTTATCCTAAAACTTTATTATATCCCACTTGAGTAGCAGCATTTTAATGTATGACATGTGGATCTTGACTATATATGAGTGAACCGTATGGGCATTATAATGCCTTTAAACCTTGTTTTTTTTTCTTGGTGAGTGAAACTTTTGATAAATTAAGGATATAAAAAGATGTTTCCATCAAAAACCCAGTTGTTGTTGTGTTTGTTTGTTTGTTTTTTTGGCGAATATTAGTCGATGTCGAAAATTTCGTTTAAAGCCACTGTAAATGTGGAAAATAGCGTAATTCGTCTAGAAAACCTGTTTTAACCAACTTTTGAATGATTGTTTGGAAGTTTCTATCATTTCCAATTTTCAAATACATAATTGTTGCAAATGCTGGGATTATTGAAAATGTATTGACATGCCCAACCGTTTCTGCAATAACAAATCACAATTAAGGAGGGTTTTTTTCTTTACAAAATGCTATATATTAAGTTTATTTTTTATGAAAACCTAGAACTTATAATGATTTTATCAGTCAAAACAGTTTTGTGCGAGGAATCTGACGATGTTGAAAAGAAAAATGCTGCAAAACAATAATAACTCTTACGATTTTTATTGCAAATGCTTTTATTCCTTAACCTGTTGCGGAAGTAATCCGTTTTTGCAATAATTCGTTCATTTGCAACAACTGCTACAAAAGCTGTGGTTCAAAACCGGATTTTCGAAACTTCGAAAAACCATTTAAAAGGTGCTTGGAATATGTTCTTTTGTTTCTGTAAGATTCAAGTCATTTCCCGCCATCATTAGTGATGGAAATTTTAATCATCGACTAACTTTCGCCAAAACCGTTTTTGACGGAAATCGTCTGTTTACGTGTTTATATCTTCATTTTCTATCTTTTCATCCATATATAGCTTAAATGTATACATGTCTGACAAGATATAATACTTCTTACGATTTTAAATTGTATTAGAATTATTGTTGTTCATGTCAGTTGGTTTGTTGCAAAAGTGCTTTTAAATCTAATCGGATCCAAAGTTCAAAAAATCATTTGAAAGTTGTCTAGGACAAGTTTTCAATAAACTCTACTTCATTTTCAACACATTACATTCTGAATAATCATTTTAACAATTTTCAACAAAGCTTTCTTTGGCTTAAACGTCATTTTATGCCCTTAATTTATTATTTTTGTTTTGTTTTGTATCAATTAACTAAAACTATTGCAAAATATTTCAAATGCAAAAAATATCGGACATTTTAACCACTTTTGCAATAGTCCCAACATTTGCAAATCAAGTTTTTAATGCATAAACAGCTGCTACAAAACATTCGTTTAATATGGTTATTCATTTGGGTTGTTGTATTTGCGCATGTTTTCCTATTTATCATTTTGTGTGGAAAATTTAAAGCGCAAAGATCAGAAGAGCAATTCTAAAACATAATAAATATATAATAAAATAACTCATTAACACTCACCAGTTGTACCATTATTGAATAAAATTGCGTTATTTTAAGTGACCTTTGCTTCATGTAAGTCGATTGAATATTCACGTACAGCAGACTTCGATACATACATGTATATACAGACAGTACGGAAGAAGAAATGGGCGTCTGAAAATTGTGTCTAGCAAGAAATCAGAGAACGGAAGTAACATAAAAGAAGATATTGGCAAGAAAAATCTGAGAGAGAAGCATTAGACTGTTTCTCGAAATGAACTGACAGTCTATATTAGAGTCTAATCTTTCAATTATCCTAATCAAAACTAACCGATTTGCTTAGGTTGAGAAAGCCTACAGTTAAATCACGACTACCTCATGAATTGTTAGTAAAATGTAAAAGAAGTACTAAAACGTAGAAAATATATTTCGTTATTAAGAATGCTATTTAAATTGCATTATTTTTACTGAACTATAACACGCATTGCATATTACAAAATCTAAATATATTGTACAAGTCCCATGCATATGTAAATTACTACGGATAACATGATCACAGCAATTATTTATAAAAGCTTTTTACGTAGTTTTGAACAACTAAACAGGGAGAAAATCTAAACAAGTCCCAAATATGATACGAATCATATGTGCTGGTCCGTGTTTCAGTCACTGAGTAGGGTATGTTCCAGGATCAATTATATGATTAATGCGGCAAAACTATAGTTTTTTGCTTAAAGGCTGGATAATTGTTGTCCTTTTTCAAAGTGGAATTGCCAAATACAAAACGTCATTTGACATACATATCTGTAAGACAAAAAACGTTTGAATATTAAATAACTTATTTAAGCAATATTAAAGTATTATATCTGTTTTCCTGCTGCATGCCATGGTTCTACCCAGACATACGTCTTGGGACTTCTCCCACCAATAATTTGCTGGATGTCGCCAATAGGTCTATAATTGTGCTGGTGTTATATAACAAAAAACAAAACAAGCAAGGGATTTTTTTTCATTTTAATGTTTTGTCTGAAAAGTGTTATATTGTAAATGAAAAATATAACATTCATAAATAAACTAAAATGTAATATATGCCACGAAAACACACAAAATATATATTTAAGCAGATTATAAAAATAGCACGTACACAACAATGTGTTTATATTGTTAAGACGTAAGATACGACGTGTATGTACTATGTGTAGAAATCGATATGGTGTTTGAAGTATCTTAGTTAAGTTAACCCAATCTCGAAAGAGTTGCCTGTCAGTAATAAAGATCTTATTAGTTAAGTACGGGATTTGGAATTGTTAAAATCAAAAGTGTAATGGATATTTAAATTATTTAATACAATATTACTTAGTCTGTGTCTCTTTTGTTTCATTTCATTGCAATTTTGCTGCATTCGATACCTAATTCCTATGCATGACTATAGGCAGTTCTGACGGAGACTGTGTGATCTATTGATTTCGATATGTCGCAGTAGATAACTGGTGCATTTTGTATGCCTAAAGAAAGGGAAGACAAATGAAAACTGTCAGATATGTCTAAGTTAACATATATTTATATAACTTAGACATGGGATCATTTTATCTCTCCAAGGCAAAACAAACATCAGTTTGCCTTATTCATTCTTCACTATCAGCTTTACACAAGTCAGGCACTCGTTAACTATAATTACTAATAACCAAATTTATAATATATTCAGCAAACATATTTTTCAAGTTAACAAAAGGAATATTGATATATATATATATATTGGAGGAGATAACGCAAAAATTGATTACTTTTATTGCTTAAAAGAGGTTCGTCATGTTGCAGTCGAATAAAAATGACTAAAACAGCTTAAATCTGAAAATTTTAAATGAAAGACAATTTACAAAAGAAATATCATCTTGTTACAACAAAGTAATTAGCAGGAAAAGATACCGAAGATACAAAGGATTCATAAGTTATAATCTTATTGCAACTAGAAATAAATAAATGCCTTAACCCCTTTCTAGCAAATGATCAACAATTTTCCAAATTGAGCGCGTGTAGTGAAAATAATTTTCAACCAATAAATCGCCATTATACACAATCTATGAGGCAGTTTTTAATTAAATAAATTGACAAGAAAATTGTTAAAATTGCTGCACTCATTTTTTCCTACTTCGAAGTTTTGGGCGACGTGCCAGGTACATATATGCTAAATCGGAGAAGGGTGTTCAAATAACTACTTATACACCTATCACTATTTCACAAGATATATGAGTCTGCTTGCTGTAATGCTCCAATGGAATGATGAACTGGAAAACGAAATGTTTGCACATTGTCTAAGTTCTATATAATAGGACTGATATATGTCGTTCTGTATAAACAAATTTTCGTTTTGTTACAGCTTAGGCCATTATGTTATATGTCATGTATGCAGGACGAATTCATTTGATTTTGATGATTTATTTCCTCATTTATGTCTGTTTTATTGCAAGTAGACCATTTATGACTAAAACTATATATATAAACAAGTCGAGGTCTGAGTATATCTTAAATTACGCCAAAGGAATACGACAGTCCTATGTCTATGTCGAATATGTGTCTACACAAAATATCACTAATTCAATCTGACAGAAGATCGCGTTATGCAATAGCTGTATTTACTCGAGCAAAACATATGCCTGACGATCGGTCTAAAATATATCGAAGGAGAATGCAGAAGATATATTTTGGTTTTCTGTATCATACTTATTTTTTATATTTTTACATATTATGTAAACGGTAATATATGTTCATGATTGAATCTGTCGGTCTGTTTGCTTTTAAATTGCATTCTACTAAGATGAATAATGTGAGTTCGCAAGCATTCGTTTGCAGATGTTAATGTTCTCCGTGCGAAGTTTCAATAAATCCAATTAATCTTTTTCCAGCGATCACGGTTAAGAATCTCAAATAACAACACAATTACATAGGACATATAAAATGGATCTTTAATTAACCATGTTTCAATTATAATGTCTTCAGACCGTTATTATACGAATACCATAGACAAATAATTTCACTGTACACTCCATACCAATAAAAATAGATGACGCTGCTCCTTTTTTCGGTACCAGAAATCCCACCAATGCTCTTTCGGCACACCTCTACGGGAATAAAAGCTTTAGCTGCCTAGAGCATTTGGCGAAAAGAATGTGAAAATAACTGGAGTTTGACAGGAACTATTAAGGAACAAATTTTAATCATGACTTTGAATTTTCTAGTGATATGATATCAAGATCGACCGTTGACCTAAGCATAATAATGTCTTGATGCTCGTTGATGCATGGTCCTAAAGAAAACCGCGCGTCAATACACTTGAATAATGATATGTACTTATCAAACAGATTGTAAGTCTGCTTGATCTAAAGTAGAATATATGCTGGTTTGGAGTTCAGATGCGTATAGTTTAATCCCGAAGACCGTACCTATCCCCAGCCTTGGTTGTTTTCTTGCTGGAAATCTAAATGGGGAGTGCCTGGGAGAGGGAGATCTCTTCAGACAAATATGGCTGAAAAGCTATTGCACAGATAATAAATTGCATAAATTGTTAACACATTTACTGCGAACAAATGCTGCAACGAAAGGCCTTCTAATATTTTAAAATAGAAGAATAGTTCAAAATGAAAGAAGCGATGGTGAATTATAAGGGTCTAATTAATCATACGTTAAAAATGGAGACTTAATTTGAAGCAAAATGTTCTATTAAAAAGCATTTACCAACGTCCAAAATGCGTTAACTGCATTTGAGTAAATGAGTGCGTAAATTTCATGTCTTTTTAATATAAGCAACATCGCTATTAAATTTACATTCATAATAAATCGTTGCGGTCTATCGAAAACCCCAAAAGAATAAATTAGCCGGACACTGTCCTTACCCGGTGGAATAGATTTGTAAATAACATTTTTGTTTTCCACAGTCGGTCCATATTGCCGACTGACCGTTCCAATGCGTCAACTGTCGGGTTTGCTCTTATTGTTAAATGACTCATCACAGATTTGTTCTTACATTTACATTTGGCGTACATGTGGATACCTTTGGTCCTGTGTCTTTTCAATTTTTGTATATGTTGCAATGCTCATAGGACTTTGTCTTATATATTCTTATTCATCAATAAATGTATCGCGCAGCCTAGTTAATGTCTAACGTTATGATATAATCATTTAGAAAGTGACATATATGGCGTTGTATAACTCTAGAACAGTAGTTGTATGGTTTATGATCCATTGTTACTTACGGTTTAAGGTATAGCATTTTAATGACATTGTACATATTATGCCAGATTGATTGTTACTGTTATAAGTAAGAGTTCACAATCAGCTTTTATTATAGTAAACTTGTATGGTATTTATTTTTGATTTACAGTTTCATACTAAATGTCCTATTTATTTCCAACAAAAATGTTTATATACAGAACATCTTTTAAAAACAATGTTTCAATCGTTTTATACACACTGAAATTTCGAATGACAAAACAAAAATGTTATTCAAAACAATAACAACATCGTACTTGTTAAAGATTTTAACTTGTTAACCAACAGTTACTCGCCATTGAGCCTTCTTCGAGTATGTATGTCATTTTATTAGTGAACATGTGGCATTTTTGGAAAACAAACAGTTTAAACCATATATATACACATATGTTAATTCCTCTCAAATGCCCACTTTCTGGGTAGAACCAAACTAAAAATGTAATTCAAAACAATAACAACATCTGGCTAAAAGTCTTACTTATTACAGATTAAAACTATTCAACATGTGGTATTTTTAGTAAACAAAGTTTAAACATTATATATACACTAATGATAATTCCTCCCAAATGCCCACTTCCTGGGTAGAACCAGTACCCAGCTACGTAATACTTGGAGCATTGTGCTTTAAATAGACTTGGTTAAGGACTCACATCACGTGGACAGTTTCGGTGCTCGAACCAGGTACCCTCTGATCCAGGGTCTTAACCACGTGACCACGGACGCCACACAATTTATCTATATGTTGCAAAGAAATACTGTCAAACTTTGGTTATTCAAACCCGGGTTGTCCGAAGCCGAGGCATCATTCAAAATCAATGGTCGGTTCCCAATTTTTTCATTATATAATTTACTGTAAAAACTCACGATTATTTATTTACATTAATCAAAGTTTCGCCATTATTCGAAGTTAATTTCGATCCCCATCGTACAGTTTAATGCTTTCTTCACATATATTATTAGCCCGGTCGCCTCACCGGTCGGCAAGTATCACCTGTCAAACTGCGAAAGGAGGTTACTCAATTAACATTGGTCTTCTGCTTCGTTAATTGGCTAGTTGAAGTAATCAATTGTATATGACGTGTTGATTTGTTTGATAATCAGTTATAATGCATCATCAATTGTCAAGTGTGTAACCATCCAATTCAAGATTGTCTAGTATTTGCTTTGTCTCCAAGGCATTGCAAACTGTCAGGGTGGGCAGGTATGAATGTTTACAAATATCACTGTCATCGTCATCTTAATTGAGAAATGGCAAGCATAGTGGGTAAAATCTTAGCTAAGCAATCTGGAAAATGACAAGTTGCACAATTTTAGAATGTATTGCTTCTAAAATTGCTTTAATGTCGTTTATTCCATATTTACTTAAATACTATGTGATTCATTACTTTGTAGTTTGATACCATCATATACTGTATGTTGGAGTTTGTTGACGACGATAACATGTTCAAGTCCTTTCGACAATGCTTTAGACGTATGCATATATTTTATGTGCTATTATTTTTTAAGGAAAAAAATGCACTTATTCTATTATTAATTTCTTTTCCAACAAGTAACTTTTCTTATGTTTCACTACGAAAGATATTATTATTATGCTTCTTGTACAATTACTGCAGATAATTATGCAATTCAAATTGGCGAACTCCTAGTCGAAAGTTTTGTAAGTGAAGGCAACGTGGATTTTTCCAACCCATTCATTGTTCGCAGTAAATAGGCTGTCCCGACGATTTCGAATAACCGAAGTTCGACTGAAATATTGACGGCCTCGAAGAAGCAGTCGATATTTGCCAATTTAAAGAATATGTTCGTGTCTTTGTAAAATACAATATTCTGATTATAATAATAAAGTATAATCTACCTCTCGTATGACATAACATTTTGATGCATCCATATTATGTATGGTTAGACAATGGTCCAGTATAAATGTATCCTATATGTTTATGTCGTTGTACATAGAAGCCAAAAAGCTAGCACAATACCTGAGGCTTAGTTTAAAGATATAAAGCTGGAAAAGCATTGAGGAATATTGTTAATGTGTTAAATTGCAAACAAGCAAGGTCACTTAAAGTACAGCGCAATTTGATTCAGTCATACCAAGCAGACGACTATCGAATTAAAAGAAATGGGCATAAATTTTATTTCTAAGACCTAGGTGTTTAAACATTTTATCTGAGGTCTGAGATGACCTAAACTTATCTAAATGCCAGAATTTTAAATAAATTTAAATCATTGAGTATATAGGCAAACACTTTAAATAAATAACCTCTGACCCTAAAGTAAGATATGATTCAGTAGCGTGTTCTCATTTAATTAAAGTTTTGAAGATTGCGGAAAAAAAACAGATCGAGAAATCTTGACATTTTTATTTTGTGTATCCATCAATGTACGTGTATATCGTAGTTTTCCTGGTATTTTAAGTTACCAGTAGCTCATACATGGTTCCGATTAATCATTTACTAAATTAAATAGATTAAATAAATAAGACATTTGACGTCAAAGAAAGTCATATAATTTGTACACGTGTTTTAACATTATATCGAATTCATGATTTTTTAATCCAGCATCGCGAATATTGGCTGTCATTTTTTAACAGCCGGGAACTCTTTAAATTCACCGCTGAGAAAATGGACTCAATAAGTTTAGATAATCACTTATTATTTGAAAGGACAATTGAACGATGCGTGCCTATAGTTCATTAGCATATAAGAGATTTAGGAATGATTTACTGGCTTTTTGCGTTGTTAAAATCCTGAATGTAACATCTCCGGCATGAAAATGCAGTTGGAATTAGTTAAAGGATGCTTTATTCGCACGTCCATTGTGAAGCGTGTGTAAAGACCTTTAAAGAACAACATTCAGTCTGTAGATTTTAACGTCACTTAAGAATTCGTTCGTTTGGCGTCATTGTAGTACCTTGTAGGATTTTTCTATTAGCTCTGATCCTGTAACTAACATAACAACTGAAACCAAACAGTACGTTCTTAACCTTAGACAAGTCCCACATTTAAACTATTTAAATTGCCTTTTGACTATAAATTACATTCTGAATTGCATTTCATTTATTAAGAATTGAACGTCTCTCAATTTCCGAATTTCTATTTAATATCACGCAATACAAGTGCGGTTGAATTAAGATTTCGATTTCGTTTCATCCCTATCACAATTTAAATAATATAATTTATATCATATATTGGAGAGTTTTTATGGGACAAACTAAACAACATTGTCTACAAAGTCATCATAATGTCCGGTATAGTGTTGTGTCCAACCCGCGCACAAGTCGGCGATCATTTATGGCTGAGTACTTGAAACAGTTTCAAAAATAACAGAAAAATTAAACACACATATTATTATTTGAGTTTGTGCAATGTTTATTTTTAAGTCTTACTATTTCCGAGAACAATGTAATTGGTATACAACAGTTGAAACGGTATATGGTACAGGAGACTGGCAAAAAACAAAGGAAACATCCCTCATTTGATCCTTAATAGACCATACAAAATTGTGATGGATAAGGTAAAACATTCTGCTGTTTGTAAGTGTTGTTGTGTTTTAATGTTTGCTGTAATAACTTCAGTGTAGGATTCAGGCCGCTAATATTCCTTTTTACTTTCTGATATTTTACTTGTATGTTATTCACATTTTATCTGACTGGCATCTGATAGTGTAGAGAATACAATGTTATAATTAAATCACAAAAAAAGCGCGGAAAGACATTAAATTTCTCAATTATCACACATTTCGGATATATGTGTATACCGTAAGCAACTAAGCATAAAATCCACAGCTTGTTATAGAATGCAATGCAGGCATCAACAAATACATAATATTACCTTTTCTCTATCCATGCAAACACGTGTCTAATTGTATCTTTATTGTTGCACATTAAACGACATAGCCCATGAACAACTACAGTTGTGTCGATATTGTTAAGAACGATCAAGATTTGTTCATGAAACAGTGCAATATCCAGATTACACTAACATGTAGTGACCAACAGTTGGATAATATGCAATAATGTGTAATTTTGTTATAATTTTTTTCTTTTTTTGTGAGCTTTATTGTCAGAAGAATAGCATATTTCCATTCAAATTTAATTGTGGTTCATTCTGTTACTATCTTATAGACCTATATTTAGCATTATTTAATTTTGTTACTGGTATTTATTATAACCTTCTAAGGATATCAGAAACTTCTTAAACCCGTTGAGAGAAATTAAATTATATTTTTTAGACTTCGAAAATATATGTAAATCGTTAACGCCTAACATCCTGAACATTACCTGCTCAAAAAGACGTACAAAGTTACAGCTTAGCAAATGTACCAGTATTGTGAGTTACTACATTATAAATTGTACATGTATATACATTTAATGCGTTCTGAGCAAACACTAAGTTAAACGTAAAATAACTGTTGATTGTATAAGCGCTTTTCATAAAGTGTAGAAACGCTACTGCATTAAAATATATATAATTTAGCAGTGAAGGCGATTGATAAAACAATGTCTGCAACCTTTAGTTTTGGTGAATAGAAATAATGACAGTATAAGTAATGTGTCTAACAGGAAACCACAAAACAGTAAAACCAGACATATAATACATGCAAATTGATACGGATCTGCTCACCGATACGATATGTTGTCTCGAAATACATAAACACAGTCTGGCAGTATGAAGAACAAGTATGACAAACTTACTATATGCATTTGTACAAACGTTCAATGAACAGCAGATAGCATGTGGCTTTCGTGGTTGTCTTAGCTGGAATACCTCGATTTCATTTTGGGGGCACATTTCTTTTCATTAAATGAACGCCACATTTCTTTTCATTTAATATACAGTCTTGACAAATGATGAACATATTTTGTCAAGGTCGGGAAGGCTAGCGATAGCTAAATAAATCTATTTATCTATCTATCTGTCTGTCTGTCTGTCTTTCTGTCTGTCTGCTGTCTGTCTGCTTGCCTGCCTACCTTCCTATTTACCTGCCTGCCTGTCTGCCTGTCTGCCTACCTACCTGCCTGCCTACCCACCTACCTGCCTGTCTGCCTGCCTGCCTGCCTTCCTACCTACCTACCTACCTACCTACCTACCTATCTATCTATCTAATCTCACTCTCTTCTCTCTCTCTTGTATATATATATATATATATATATATATATATATATATATATATATATATATATATATATATATATATATATATATATATATATATATATATATATATATCGAATGTGGCGGTCTTATATTAAAGAAAACATTTGACATTAGTAAATATATAATATATATAATAAAAAAATATATAGCTTTTAGGTTATGTACGAAATATATGGATCATGTGGATCATTTAAATATCCCTTCCTACGGATTAATTTAGGATTTGACCTTACCATTTAAAATATCAAGTATATATTGTATAACCATAAGTTTCGACGAACATTTTGTAGTCATGCAATCAAAATGTTTTATTATCAAAACAATAATAATGAGTTTTTGTGAATAACAAATGACTCATGACAGTCACTACATAAAAAAAAACATCTCTATGTGGACATTTGAAAGTATTACATTGGCGTTGCGTGTTTCCAGACGAACTTCGATGTCATGTATTCTGAAAAGGCAATTTTCATGTCTTACAAAAAGGTTTGTAATGGACATGTTTGTAATCTGCTCGCATTAACTGCAAAATTACGGGATCTCGGTTTTTCTAAACTTGTGAAATAGATAATCCATGTCGTTCAGAAAATAGCATATTACTTTGTGTAAGATTTAAACCGCCCGCATTGTACTTTCAGTGCACTTTGTAACACTTGTATCAAGCTCAAGTTTCTCTTTCTGATAAGAACACATTGGCAAAGCTCTTGATTGATTATTAACAAGTCTTAATCAAAAACTCGATGTTCTCATTTAAAGGTATGTTGGAACCTTTATGATCAAACTTAAGCAGGTATTTTGCCTGAAGATTGTAATAACATTTCTCATTAAATAGAGGATTTGATATGAGTGTTCATTAAATATTAAACGATGAAATGATACGCAACGAGGCTTTGTATCATTTTAGACAATAAGTTTTATATTTTCATTATCTAATGAACACGAATATTAAATTCTATTTATCACATTATCTAAACATCACCTGTTTTTGTTTATGATGCATCGTCTTTTTATAGTATTACCAATCGCCCTTGACATGTGTAATTCGGTTTGGTAGAATACTCACGAAAATAGTTCCACTCTCTACTCGACCATTTTCCATAAAAAGGAATATATTCGTTTATAACATGAATAAAATGTTATGTTTTACTAATTAAATTGAATTGTTCAACAAAATGTAAAAACGGCAACAAAGTCATCAGGAAATGGCATATACTACTACTAATACTTAATGACGTCACTCCACGATAACTAACAAGTGTGTTATCCAAAAATAACGCCTGAATAAACCTCACGCTTGCACGGTAGGTGATAAATGTGTTTTAAATCAAAATAATATTTAATCCAATATTGTGGTATACTTGTAATTCTTTATGACATAAAGTTATCACAGAAATTTACTTTCGTTTTGCTTATGTTATTGGTACAATGTATACAGTTATACAGTAATAACCTGCTTACACTATACATCGACTATTTTCTTGACAAGAACTCAAGGTGTCAAAAATTGTACCTTTTTGTGGGTTGCTTTTACAGCAATTGCATAAACTGTTTACCAAAGCCAGAACTTACCAATCGTTCAAGAGCCGTCCATGACAGAGAGCATTACAATCATTTAATTAGATCATGAAAATTAGACCACAACAAAACATTCAGTTTTAATTCAGTTTATTTTTATCCCGATAATATAACAGTTATTTTTATAGATAAAGTAAGCTATTCAATGAAATTTTTAGTTGGGGTTTAGATTAAGTACACAATTATTAGAATGTAATAAATACTTCATGATAACAGGCGCTTAAGAAAATCGGATTTAACATTACAATATCATTACTGTAGGCAGTATATCTGGCAGAGATACAAACAATATTTAGAAATCCCCATGCACAAAACGAATCTGTTTATCCTTTTAGTAGATTTCGAAACATACGAAACCAAGTTTACTGTGAAGCACCTGTGTGATGGAAACCTTACCCATACATAGGATAAAAGAATTTCAAAATGACCGATGTGAAAGAAGTGAAAACATAAGAGAAGAGAAAGTAATGGTTCTTTGGAATGAATCGCCGCATTTCTTTTAATATGTAACTGCAGATTATCAACCATGTTAGCAATTACGGCCAATGTGGATCAGTTATAAGCTGTTGCAGCTTTCCTCCTCTGAACCAGATAGTATGAGAATATCTTCAAAATAGTAAGCAAAGTTAAAAAAGAACAAATTAGAAATAATTAAAGTTAAAGGGATACATATTCGGTAAGCCTACGCTTACAATGCCTAGACGCCACTGCCATTTTGGATAATGACATAAATTTTATTTAGTTATGTTTGGATTCACCTCAATTTTATTAAGCTTAAACGAGGCAGAAACTTTAAACAAGTCTGAAGAAATATACTATTTTTCATCTGGCTATTTTTGCTCTACTTTGTTCTTTTATAATTTACTACCGGTATTATTCTCGCCATTTGATAGACTTTAAAGAACTGTTAAAATATAGCTTTATTTATATTAAAGTCATATTATAGTCAACATCCATGAAAGGTAATTTTCAAAAATAATTATTACAAAATCTTTGAACATGTTCCAGCAAAATTTAAAATAGTTCGATTCTTTATCTTTTATGCATCGCGGGCTAATGGTTGCAGTCAACATAGGCTCCTATTGCATACTTTGCCTCTTAGATTTGTCGACAGCTGAGAAAAAGGTTTCATATTTCCATACAGTAAATATATTCATATGTATATGTTTATTTCCATCATTCATAGTTCTCCTTCTGAATAGGTCATTAAACAGTCTTTTAAAACCCCATCTTGTTTTCCATTCCATAAAAAATGGGAAAAAACAACAACAGCGATTGTAATTCGTTTATTGTTTCTAACGTTGGATAAGTCAGAGCTATAATTAAATGGTTGGCTAGGGCAATACGTTTACTCGCAGCAATTTCCATTATTGGGGTAAGTATTTGAGAGCAAAAAGTGAAACGTTTTTCCATTACATTAATTCTAACAACATAGTTATTTTAAAGATTTTTAAGACCTGTTGAAAATTGCTGACACTTGTTATTTTTGTCCCAATATAAATGTTGTATAGTTGTGTTTTTTTTAATTATTTCTGCATTTCCGTATCCAGATTACATTTTAGCATAAGTTTGAAAGAGATATTTCTGAACCGCCAAGAATAAATATTGTGTCATTTGCATACTGAGATATTTCATATTCAACTATTCCGAGTGGAAAACCTTAAATAGCATAAGCGTTCTTATAAAATCAGCTAACACCTCAGCACATGATAAGAATATAATAATAAAAAAGAGAGACAGTGAGTCTCCTCGGCGGCAACCACGTTGTAAATAAAATAAAATCTGAAAAATGTCCCTTTACTTGGCAATATGATTTAGGTTGTTGTTGTTGTTGTTGTTGTTGTTGTATTTCGTAGAAGAAAGTATTTATACATTTTTGTCTTGTCCAAAGTTGAACAAATCTAGAACCTTATTAGTAAAGCTCCTTGAGACGGAATCAAAGCGCTTTTTCGAAGTCGATAAGTATTAGAGTCAATACATCCTTGTTTTTGTGTTGTTTGTTTTCTTTGTTGTATTTTCTTTTATTTATTTGTTTCGGTATAATACATTACATCAGATTAATTTTCCACTTTCTCATATAATTTTATTTCAAAGAAAACCTTTTTGCTCACATCCAATTATTTTCCTTAAAACTATATATAGGTTGTTTGAACTGGTTTTTCAGAGCTCTAACACTTGCACTTCCTAAGGACGGCCCAGCCGGCTGGGGCCTAGAATACGCCGGCTGTATTCATGCAGAGCGGTAAAAATCCGCCAAAAATGAACCATGCGTTTGCCATGCATTGGATTCCGTGAAACCGGAGATGGGGATTCTGGCGGTTGAGCACCCACGGGATTGGCGTACGGTATATCCGTAGTCACCCGTGGGATGTAACACACCGTCTTGGCCCTGTATTTGGTGTAGACGGGTGGTCGTATGAACCCGGTACGATCAATCGGCTGGTCACGCCGATCCCTAGGTTAATAAACTCACCTACCTTTTTATCGATACGTATCAATTCTTCTGATACAAACCGAGCTTGATTTTTCTTAACTTTCTTCTATAACTTAACCTAAAAGGCGGCGGCTTATGGGTTTTCGAGAGATATTTAAGTCCCTTCACACTTTACCCTTTCGAGTATAACACTTGTGTATCCCTGACGCTTGGAGTTGGAGACCCACTCCATATAAGCGTCCTCTTGTTGGGCTCCGTGGTGGGTAGGGACCCCATGTGTTAAATTTATTTTTCTACTCCCCCATGTCTTCCAACACACTTAAACGACCCGACCGAATATACTTATTGATACTGACTCTGATGACGAACCATTGGTCGAACAATTTCCCTTTTTTTTTGTATTGACAGCAGAAAACGACTTCGAACCACTTATTACAATGTCACCTTTTATTATTGAAAAAGCTCTTAAAGGCGTAATTGGCGACCCAAAATCAGTAAAGAAAATGAAAAATTGTTTTCTACTCGTTGAAGTAATTAAAAGAACACAATCAGACCAACTTTTGAACTTTTTACTACTGAAATAACATCATCACCACACAAATCCCTTAACTTTTGAAAAGGAGTAATTAAAAATCCTGTACTTTCTGGATTTCTCGAAGATGAAATCGTAAGAAATCTTGCAAGTCAGGGCGTCACAGCAGCAAAAAGAATCAAAATCACAAAAAATTGGAGTACAGATCGAAACGAATACAATCATTCTGACATTTAACTCACTTGAAACATCAAAGGAACATCAAAATTCTCTACAGTCTCATCAAGGTCTCAAAATTGATGTACCAAACCTAATGCGTTGCTTCAAATGCCAAAGGTTCGGTCATCACGAAAGTGATTGTAAGAATAAGAAAAGCTTGTGGTAATTGCAGTACTCCAGGTGACGATCATGATGAATTTGCATGTATAACAATAAATGTGTAAATTGCAGCAAAGTCCACCCTGCCTATTCAAACAGCTGTGAAACTTGGAAAAAAGATAAAGAAATTGTTCGAATCAAAACTAATAATAAAATAACATATCCCGAAGCAAGAAAATTGGTTGAATGTCCGGCAAAATCTTACGCCTCAATCATTAAACAATCTACCAAATCATTCACTATGCAAGACGCCCGGACGCCGCAGAGCCAGTATCTCAAACACCAACTACAACTACAACAAAACAGACAACTTAATCATCATCGCAAAGCCAACGTAAACAAAGCAAGCCTACAATGAACAAAGGTCCTCCCTCGGGACGTCAAAAAGGTTCAAAAGATCCCACGAAGATAAATAATAAGTTTAGCCCTTTGAGTGACGGAATTGATATAGAATGCTCAACAAGCGAGACTTCAATATCAAACCAAAAAGGTCAAAAGCCAAAGTCACCAGACAGAAAACCAAGGTCACCCGTTAAGGCTCTTAAATAATGTTTCAATTTTTAATAAAATCCCATGAACAACAAGATAGTACACTGGAATTGTCGAGGTCTTAGGACTAATTTAAATGAAGTTTTACTTTTACTGGCTCCTTTGAACCCAGCGGTGCTATGCCTACAAGAAATATTCCTGAAAGAAACTGATAATATAGATTTTAAAGATTATTCTATATGTATTCACATTCATACAATGTGTGATTGGGCGTCTAAAGGATCGACAATACTTGTCAACTCCAAACTGCAACATTCAAAAACTAACCTTAATACTGATTTACAGGCTGTTGCCATTCGTGTAACAGTCCATAAAGTCATTACAGTTTGCGGTGTTTATCATTTATCTAATTCAGATACTCCAAAATCAAAATTAGTTGACTTAGTAAATCAGTTACCTTACCCTTATATTCTTGTAGAGGACTGTAATGGACATAACCCATTATGGGGATGTTCTGATTATAATAATATGGGTAAAACGTTAGAGGACATCACAGCCCAAAATGATATATGCCTAATGAATAATAAAAAGGCAACTGACTTACATCCTGCTTCGGGGCATTATTCATCCCTTGATCTTACTTTATGTCATCCTTCTTTATATTAGATTATAGTTGGGATGTACATGACGATTAATGTGGAAGCGATCACTTTCCCATAATACTAACCAACGAATCTGTCAACTTAAATGACAATAATACTAACTGGAGGATGAACAGAGAAAATTGGGAATTATTCTCAATGTTTTGTACATTATCTCTTAGACGAGAAAAACTTGCGCTTCAGTTCATAACAAAAGTTAAGTTTAAATCTAAAAGTCCAGCATATAGTGTTATCTGCAATCCTAAATATGAATACTTGTACAAGCGTAAACCAAAGGCAATTAAACTTTTTGGTTTGCGAATGCTAAAAATTATACAATCATCAAATCTGAATTTAAAACAAATTACCGAAAATAATGTATAGGAATTTTCGCCATGGCTGTTTAAAACTCCCAATGTTGATTTAACTCTTTGTATAAATAACAAGTCAAAAACAGACCATTTCGTACTTCGCTCAAATTTTATCGAACTGAGCGACAAGAAATACTCTTACTACCTCGAAATATATCCTTATGGCTCAAAAGCAGATTCATATGTTGGCTGTGCTTCCTTAATCTTAATTTATTGTTTTAAACAAAATTACCCCCGAATCGTCCATCTTTACAGCCGAAAGCCAGGCTGTTAACCTTTCTCTTGACTTCATTTCAAATCATCCTGGCGATAAATTTGTAGTGTTTACTGACTCTTTGACCTGGTTTAAATATTTTAATGTCAATAACATATACGAACTATTTAAAACAGTGTCCGATTCTAAGCTTGTTTGCTCCCTGAAGGAGATTGGTATTTGTAATAAGTTATAATTTTTAAACGGTTTTATGCTGACGTTATATATTTGAACTGTTTAATATGTTTACCTGTTTTTCACTTATAATTCACATTTTTAACCTGAAAGAATTTTATTTCTTCTCATGTTATTTTAGTTTTAACCTGATTATATTCTCATATCGTTAAACTTTAATATATTCGGCGCCGTATGACCTATCAAGTGTCGGTGTGCCGTAAAACATAAAAAAAAAAATATTGAGGGGTTTCTAATATGCAAGCAATAAAAAAAACGAACTATTTGATTAAAAATGCCCAATCACTGACGTTTTCTTAGATAAGTTATGACATTGAAAGAAAGTGTTGGTAACAAAAGCCATTACTTTCATGACATGCAATGTATAAACGTTGCTCTCGAGCAAATGCTATCTTTTTCAACAAGAGTGATCAATTTAAACTTAATTATATAGGCAGAGAAGTGTACAGCGTAGAGATATTATAAGTATTAACTGCAGAGCAATGAAAGTTTTAAGTATTTAAAGTATGACACTTGTCTTAGACTTGTCCTAAGAATTACTTTATATAACCAAAATGTTAATTCCCCAATATTCATACACTTTTTTACAATAATTAAAAACAACGTATTTACTAACAGCAGTAAGGCGGAAAGTACTTTGGATGATGTTTTTCTTTGATTCGATCTTGACATTGCTAGATCTGTTTTTGCCTGTCAGTGACTGTTTGAGTGTCAGCGTTGGAGCTAATGTAAGAATAAGGTAACTCGGTACCGTTTTGTAGTATAGTTGTCCGATAAAAAAATGTGTTTTTTTTTTATCCGCAAGTACAAGTACACATTTATTGTGGGCATACTGGAAGAACTGGTTTAGGTGTTTCAAGTGATACATAAATTTCTTAGTTGTACTAGATGGGTGGGAGCGGTAGAATTTTTTGCGTTTGTATATTATCTTAAGAAAAAACTTCTTCGACCATTGACCGGCAAACAGATCAATTGCATCAACTATTTCCTTGCAACAAACACCCGGTCAATTTCACCTGGCATGCGATATTTTGGACCCTTAAAAAGTCATTTGTAGTCATTTTGTACCTATAACAATTAATTGGATTTTCTTTTTTTTCAAAGTAATTGGGGATTTAGTTTTATCACGAAAGATACTATGTCAGTCGATAAAATCAGTTCCATAGTTAATGTATTTGATTGTCATAAAATGACGTTTGTGTTGGGACTGTTTATCAATATACTGGCATAAAGCACGGGTTATGTACTTTTGATTGACGGAAGCCACATTATATAAGGAATGAGTACGGAAATATATTTTATTCGCCTCATTGTCCAAAATAACTAGTGATCTCAAATCTAGAGTTGCAACTGCACAAAACAAGGCATAAATACCAGGTCGAATATAAAGTGTGTTCTGATCTTGAATAAAACATTTTTCCTAAATTTGCGTTCAAGAATTGTTTTTTTCCATGGGATCGGCTTTTGCGTTTGCATAAAGATTGAGTTCTAAAGTTTTCAATGTTCGTATTTTTAAGAATATCGCCCCCTGATAAATATTGTCATTGTGATCGAGGGGAACTGGCGGCTAATGATTGATAATCCTGTAAGGTTCGGCAATGTACCTGACCGGTAATTAATATCCTTTAGAAGCATCAACGAAAACATTTTTTGTGTGCAAAGGTTGTATGTTCACATATTTTAAAGAATGTTCACTAGGAAGAAAATGTTTATAAAGGTAGATCAGATCTTCAAACGACGAGCATTATAATACTATCATCATGGATATCATCTCACTTTTACATTTGGCCTGAATATGAATAGCTTTGTCCTGTGCCTTTTTAAAATTTGGTATGCTCGTATAATGCAATTCTCATAGGATTTTGGCACATTTTCTTGAGAAAATTAAATACATCATAGAGGTGATCGCTTCTTGATTATATTGAATGTAAAACCGGTTTCGCATTTTTACAATTTCGCTACGATGTAAGTCTCTGTAAGTAAAGGACATTTTAATTGTTATCAACGACATGACTGATACATCAAATATAAAGAAAATATAAAGAAAAATGGTGGAGGTTTATGTTTAAAGAGTTAGAATTCCTTGAATTAACAGTGGTTTTCTGTTATTTGTCTGTTAATTTTTACTTGTTAAAGATCATGATAGCGTGTCAATCTTGTTAACCTATAATAAACATTTCTTCGATAGAGGACTGTATTAAGGTAGAGCAAATGAAATGCTGCAACTCGAGTTGAAGAGTGTCAAAATCCCGTAATAGGCACAGATCAACTTCTTTTCTTTCTACTTTTTCACTTTGACAAAATATCCTGCGTCACTCAGCCTGATTAAGGAGAAAACATGTATGCTTTTTATTTTTAGTTTTGTAAATGAACTTAAGTGGAATGGTTTGTGCTTAATTTGATTACTAATTCGTTACCTGGTTTATTCCATGTCAGAAAAATCAAACCATGTGGTGAAATTAATTTTTATTTGTTTGCGGCATCAGCCAAAATACTTCATAAAACATTTTGGGAAATAAATCGTATGGCTATAAAGAACTCGGTGCGTTTTGCATTAAAGTACAGTTAGCAGAATAATAGGGAAATCAATCTAAATCGTGATGAGTTTAGAAACAATAACATATTTGAGACGGGTTGCCTCTAAAGTCAAATAACCTGTTTGGTTGGTCTGTTTTATGGTATATTTTGTTTCCAAATAATAATCAACAGAAAAACACCTCTAAAGAAGATGTATCATAATATTTACAGTCTTTTTCTCCAAAATAAGAGACACATTTAACAACACTTTGTGTCAAATTCTAAATATTTTCCAGGACACTTGCCTTTCTTCATGAATAACGTTCAGTCCAAGAAGATACTTGACGGTACACGTATGCTTTAATATTCACATTAAATAATTTTCTGCTATTTTGATTAAACTTATTGTTATGGATTACATAAGTCGCTTACACATCTTCAGTAATAATTTAAGCTACCAATTCCCGAGACAATACGACTTCATTCGTGTTTACATTTTTTTTTATTTCACTATAAAACAGATTATTGTTCTTCTAGACGTAAGGACTAAAAACCTTAAATAATGAACTCAAGTGAAGGCGGAATCAGGTACCTCTTCTTAATTAAATGATTAAGGCAACATCTGAAAATGGCACCAGTCAGAATAATATTCACTCTAAAATCTCACTTACAATACATCTGGGCATGTGAATGTGTCCTTCATCAAGTCACTTAACAAAACAAATAGATGAAATCAACTTCGTTCCGAACAAATCAACAGGTCCATATCCTAGTAAATGTTTCACTTAACACGACATATTCAATGAGAGAATATAATCAAACAGTATGTCGGATCATCTCCTGTAAGACCTGCAATGCTTATTTTTGAAGCAATAAAATCATTGATCAGCCATGAAGACCCGTATTGACACATCCTTCACAATTAAACACAGTTTAATTATTTACAACAAAACAGTGATTTTGTTGAAACTCCTAAGTATAATTGATAAACCGTGTCATTTATTGCCCTTTTGTGACGATTTCAACTTCAGTATTAACTAGAACACATGCAGTGCAATTTCATTAGAGGTTTTAGTTTTCACTCAAGATACGGCGATAATATAAATCTATATAAAGGCCTAACAAGACATAGCCAGAAATCATTTTTAATTGTATGCAAACCAGTGGGATTTTTAGCGAAATTCCAAATATACTTTTAATGAAAACATCTTTAAGGAACTAATTACGGATCGTGTCCATTCAATTAGGTGTCAGATGATTAGACTTAATAAAATACACGTTTACTAAAATGTGCATCAGGAACTTAACACTGCACAGCCATTGGTTAACTTACAATCCATGTTTTCATACTAAATAATTGACAGAAAAGGCAGCCATGTCATTTGAAAACAAGCATTCGTGACACGTACATTACATGTACTACGCATATATTATTTTTTTATCTTTCGAAACTCAATTGCCTTCACATTTTGAAGACTTTCCACGATATCACATGTACACATGCTTAAGAATATTTTGTTACCTGTACATTGTGATGGACGAAAAAAACTGTCTCGTGCATATAATCTATGTTCTCACTCAATCCTACAAGGATTGTTGTATGTATTTTCTATTTACAAGTATTGGCCTTATTCATTTCTACCTACACTATTACAGGATGCCACAATCATTTACACTTCTCCTCCGTTGATTTTTTCTTGATTTTGAAATAAAACCTCTTCTAATTAGAAATTGTTGCAGCTGTTCTAATGCATATAACACTTTTAACCTTACCCAAAGACAATGTAGACATTGGTATGTTGATAACAACACTACGTTTCTATCAAGTCGTTATATAGATCTAAGTTTATGTATTCACTTGGGCTATTTTGTTTCAAAATCTGTTTCCTCTCTCTGCTTGTTTGTTTTAAACTTCCCGAGATGTGCGACCTGAAACTCTGTAAACCAAGTTAAGCACCCCAGTCGGTTCTTAAGCCGATTGACCGTTTCGAAGCGGGAGCTTTGCTATAGTTTATGCAGTGTCTCGAAGATTTGTGTAACGTTTTTATTTGACTGGCATGGCAATACCTTTGTCTGGTACATTTTTAAATGTTAATATGTGTTGTATTGCTTAGAGGACGTTGTTACATTTTTCACTTATGAGTGAATATTTAATATGGCGAATTTCGGGGATTGAGATGCCAATGGGTGATTTAAAAAAGGCAATTCATTTTTGAAACAAAATTTTAGGCATAAAATAAAAGTATATTTGTGTAAAATGGATTTTATTTTAAATCCCCGTCAACTTGTGGTCGAAAAAGATTTTACGCCAAACAAATGTATGCCATCATGCATGACATCATTACAGACACATGCTTAATAACTATATCAAGTAATATGGCAAACCTTAAAAATCAAAATATTCATTTCAAGCTTATCACATTAAAGTAAATTACAATGTACATTATATTGATTTTGATATTATGAAAATATACAATAACAAATTAGAACATCCATAACATTAAAATTTATAAGACATGTTCATTATGTTAGAGTACAGCAAAAATTTTAATATATTTATGTAAATAATTTAATTAGTTGCACATTGACGGTAACAGAAATGTGGTTTGCATCATTTTGAAACCTAACAGTGTGTTACATTACCTTAAATTAGCTTATTCCTAACAGGAGTGCATTTAAAAGCGTTGGAACGGCGGTAACAAGACACAGGTCACAGATTGTGAGGCATGCCTAATTAATTATTTTTTACGTAAATGTCTTTTTACATTTACAAACCCTACAAATAAACATGTCTTTGATATCGACTGGAAATTCTCATCGCTAGATTTTCTAAAGCAACGATTTTGTTATTTCATAAAATTGGATTGCCATTGCAATTTATTGGACGGTGGTATATTGAAAAGTGTGTATTTGTATTACTTATGAGTACGTTACAACTGATAGCCGGGACTGATAGTAGTCCAGCCTAGATGTTACCGGTGACCCGCAAGATACATATTGACATCACTTATCTGATGTAGTATGGACCTGACCTGCGTGTAAGCTTCATGTTGAAGTCTTATTTTGACACTTAGAGTTTGCCAAAGGCGCTTAAAACTTGCTGCACATGTCCTGGTATTTTGCAACTCTGGCTCTTTTATTTGTCTTAGATGTGTAAATATTTCATTCAAATGTTACAGGCATAGATAAACAAATTGTTCAATGCTTAGTAGCGCATCACACTTCTAACCTTTTGTTTTTTTCCATTAATGTGTTACGTCTTGTCTCATTATCTTTCATTATCAGACATTTGCCTAATGCTAGTTTATGAATGTACAAAAGCTTTTATAATAATTGGATATCGTCTTGTATTTGCAGTCAATATTTCCATAGATCAAACCCTGGCTTGTTATCCTGGAATGTCCTTCATTTGTCTGTGAAATATCGCCCGACCAATAAAGTCGCGAGAAAGGACACAGGCATGAATATTAGCATGAACTATCTTCATAGAAATCGTGCCAGGTTGTGTGTTGTTGTGTGCCATGTCGGACTACCTCCCCTATGAACACATTTGGAACAACGGCCTGGTGCTACGACTGTAGGCTATTCTAGAAGATAGCAACATACTTTACTAACCGGTTAATACAGTTCCACTTATCGTTGCCACCATGTATGTAGTCTGGCAATTCAGGGTAAAAAGACTCTAGCTAGAAATTACCATAACCATGAGAAATACATTTTGAAATAATAAGTAATTTACACTTGTGTAATGTAAATAACTAAGTAATACTGTTTTTCATCGAGTTTTTGGATGACATTTAAACAAAACCTGAGCAAGTAAAATACTATAAGTGCTGAAAATGTAACGGTTGTTATCGCGGGCTTATTGTCTAAAAGAAAACGCAACGAATCGTATTCAATAAAGCCTCAACAACGTTATTTGTCCAGTTTATAAGTACTTCTATTTTTGGTTTGATTTGTGTATTTTTTTCGCAGTTTCGTCGAAAATGAAACCCCTGCTAAAAGGATTTTGCGAAAGAAATGATTCCCGCATTGCACACATTGAAAATTGGGAATTTATGTTTTCTATAATTAATTGACTTGATATGACAATAACAATTATTTTATTGCTTAAAAGATCCTGTTTAATATGGTCTAACATTTGTCTACGTGGATAAAAATTCCCAGCAAACAAGATCACTGATGGCCGACATCAGAGAGTGTGCGTAAATTATTAAACTTCTTTGGGACAGCACTTGTATTGACATTGGCTATTTTCACGACACATATATACTAAAAGACCTGTCATTAAGCTTTCAAATTAGACGCCCAGCTCTCCATGGCGACGCCATGTGATCGGATTTACAAGTAATGGAGTCTCTGCGCCCGACGACGGATACGGATACGGAAGACGCTTACAATAGAATGCTGACATTACAGTTCACAGAAAAGTGGTAATTCTAGTTTAACAGATAAGCCATGTCATTTAGAAAACACCACTTTCCATTTCTATGGATTTCAGTCACTGTCTCGTTTGAACGTGCAGTGTGGTTTCATTAACTTGGAATTTATTATGATTTCTCAATAGTTTGATCCAAACCAAAAACCTCTTAAAGTCGATGTCATATGTATAAATTGTCTTTTTGCTTAAAAGATGATGACACTAGACTTTATCAATCAGACAGCTTGGGGTCGCGTTATCTTTCATGTAGTTAGACGTTAAACAAATGTCAATCATCTGAGAACGTTCTCAATAACAAATTAACAGTTACAAAATAACTTTTACTGTTTGTGAATATCATCAAACAGCTGTTTGCTTTGTTCATTAAATATTGACATTTGTGAACGTGATCAGGCTCGATTATTGGAAACAATCAAATACCATGTATATTCCTGTTCCTAATAATGATGATTTCCAAGATCGCTTCAACCAAACTAAACAGTATCACTATGTCTATGAAAAAAAGATGGTGATACAAAATAACCCCAAGTACAATTAGGGCTTGTGTCCAGTTCTATAGGTAGGGAAGTCACGATCGAATGCATCCTGCCGCAACACAAATGAGCCTGTGTGAGCCACAATAATAATAAAAGCGCTGACATTACTATTCGGGTAGTATCAAAACGCCCATAGTTCTGAGCGGGTAGTGTTGCTCTTAATTAAAGGAAATTACATTTAAAATCATAAACTGGCATACTTTATATTTTATAGCAAGATTCTGTCCATAATAATTGCGAAACTAGCTCTTCAGTTAATCTTGTGGGTTCACAATAGGCCCTGTTTAAAAAGTGGCCTGTTCATGGGCTTGATCTTAGGCAGGAGCGAACAAATAGGTTTTGGTTTTTAAAGACACAGTGACAGTACTTCTTCCCAAAGGGTGTACAAGAACATAAAATGTGCTGAACGCATCGTAACAAGTGTGTGTTGTAAGTAAAATGTAAACCGTTCATCTATTGAATATCTTTTAAATACAAAAAATATTTTTTTGTGCAAAGCATTTTTCATATTTATTCATTTATGAGCTAATATTTAGTTTAAGGTTGGCCTTACTGAATGCTGATACGTTTGTTGTAACACAAACTGTTGCAATATATGACGAGCAAGTAAGCATGTGTGTAATGAAGTGAACTATTTTTTGTCCTATTGTTAGGTCATTCTGGACTGACTTTTCTGTGATGTATACTGTGAAAGCATTTTATTTCATGGGGCATTTAATTTCGTGGAATTCGTGGGCAAGTCAATCCACGAATTTTAGTAACAACGATATAAAATCCCCTTGGTTAGACTTTCGAATGCTAGATTTACTTGTAAATCATGCCAACATATTTTTACTAAACAGGACATAAAGCTCAAACAAACAAAGACGATTTCACCACACTTTATTTACATTGTATTGACATGGAACGATAAAACATGTTTACGAACATAAGCCATTTAATCATAAAAAACGATCTATGCTAGGTAATTTTATACTGTAATATATACACGAGCACTATAAACTTTATAGGTGTAGTGTGTTTACTCAAGGGTCTGTTTTGTGTCAGTTTGCATAGTACGCTAATTGGCGTTAATTGACAGTCAATGGCTTCGTTAAATTAGACACTTAAAAGAACCCGCGCCCCTAACATCTTTATGAATATAATCCCTTAAATGACACGCTAATTGACAGTGTCATAAAAGTCATAAAAGTCGTCTGATGAGACTCGGCTGTGAAAACATTGACCGGCTGCCGTGGATCAATATCACCAGGCGTGACGTAAGACAATAGGCAGAGTCACTCGCTAATCCTTAGTTTCGCAATTGATCCTGTTTCAATGTTAGGCCTCAGTTTCGCATCTGTCAAAAATCGAAGGTATTTTTTTTATTTTCGTGGGTAGGGCAATCCACGAAATCAAGTACCCACGAATATGCCCGTACTCTTCAGACAACGAAATTTCTGCTCCACGAAATAAAATGCTTTCACAGTAAGATCTAAGCCAAAGTTTCCTGAATACTATATGGTCGCTTGCTTCTTCTCTTTGCAAAGACATATACTCATAGAATGTGAAAAAGATCCTACAAGAAATACGTTTACTCAAATCTCCAATTGGCAACGGCACATATATACAAGTTTATTTAAAAGGAATAAATAATGTACACAATGTAGTATTCTGCTGATGTATAAATGGAATATAATACCAGCGTTTTGTTTACGTCAAAGATAACCTCTGCAACAATGATAAACTTGGTAGGATGAATTAAATGACAACAAAGATTGCAACCATGGTGAGATTTAATGACCAGTACACTGCACAGCAAAAATAACAATGATGTGATCATAAATAAAAAGAAAACATGACATGGTCCTATACGTAGTGCAAAATAATTTCAGATTATGACAAAAAACAAGACAAAGGTACTAACAGCCGCATGTAAAAGTGACAAGAGCTGAGTCGATGCATTACATAACATACTGCAAAACAAGATGTTACCGCCTTGGAAATGTCATTCAGGCAAATGAATTTAGGGTGCTCAAGCCGGGTAACAATGCACTAACCTCGCATTCATTTCCTTATGGGTGAATCAAAGCGCCCAGAAGCGCTGTTTGCGCGATGTGACTTTATCTGTACGCGTTCACAGGTGTGCAAACAATAATCATAATTATTCCGTAGTTAATCAAGTGTATGTGACATATTTCAAATTACATTTACCTTGTTTGCATTTGTCTACAGGTAGATAAAAATTTAAATATCTGTGAAAATTTTGATAGGACCTTTTCTTATTTACCTATTTATAATCACAACAGTGTTGCTTGTGCAGTGTGGCGGTCGTAAAAATTCTCCCCGTGCATGTGATCTAATTCATCCTATCAGGATTGTTACGTATATTTTCTTTTTGACATACCTTGGACTTAGGTTTATTTTACTTGAAATAAAACAACCATGAACAGACTACTAAAACAAAACATTAACATTTCACCCTTAAAATTGCATAATGTTTCCACTGTGCATTTGTCTCATGGTGCTGATGATAAATTTTTTAGAAGAGTCACTGTCAATATTTCACCAATAAAATTACACCCGTCTTCCGGGGTTTATATTTCTAATTCGAGTAATTTATTTCTTCGACAGTCGTGTATTTTACGTAACGTTCCTCGTAGTAATGTAAAGAATTCCCCCGCACAGATGCAAAGTGGACATAATGTGTACTTTAATATCTACAAGTGTAATTATAAAAGATGTAGTACATGTAGATTCCTTAACTGTAACTCCACTGTCAAGTCTACTGTCAATGGCCGTACATTTAACATTTCCTTACCTTGTGATGTTGATTGACAAAGTAACAACATAATTTATGTTATAACATGAAACCATCCTAACTGTAAACTGCAGTACGTTGGACAAACGGGGCGGGCGCTTAAAATTAGATTTCGAGAACATTCATATAAAATCCGTAACGCTCGTCGTTTTAAGAACTACCTTTATAATCATTTTCTAACTACAGGACATTCTTTAAAATATGTGAACATACAACCTTTGCAAAAAATTGTTTTCGATGACGATGTATCTAAAGGATTTAAATTACAGGCCAGATACAGTGCCGAAATTGATTGGATTAAAAAACTTCAGACTCCATTTCCACTCGGTCTTAATGACAATATTTATCAGGCGGGCAATATTTCTAAAAATTCAAACATTGACATCTTTAGTATTCTATCTTTACGCAAGCGCAAACGACGATCTCATGGAATTAGAAAAAATCATAATCTTAAACGCAGATTTAGGAAAACAGTTTCTATTCAAGATCTGAACACACTTTATATTCGGTCTGGTATTCACGCCTTACTTTGTACAGTTACCAATCTACCCTTGAAATCACTAGTTATTTTGGACAATGAGGCAGATAAAGTATATTTACGTACTCATCCTTTATATGAGGTGGCTTCCATCATTCAAAAGTATACTACCCATGCTTTAAGACCTCATATAGATAAACAGGCTCAACATAAACGACATTTCATGAAAATCAAATACATTAATAAAGGGATTGATTTTATCGACTTACCTAGTATCTTTCGGGACAAAAATATCATCAATAAAATCCCAAGTTACTTCGAAAACAAAGAAAACCCAATGATTTGTTATAAGTACAAAAAACCCATTAGAGGTCTTATTTTTAATTACAACCAAACAGTAGCAGACCTTAACCTAAATGACCCTTCTCAAGATTCTGGTAACTGTTCAACTTCACCTTTCTGTTATTTACCTTCTGGCCATATCATTACTGGGGATTTAAACATCATCGATGACTATAAATTGAGAAAATTACTCTTTAAGGGTCCGAAATATCGCCTGCCAGATGAAATAGATTTTGACCTTTGTTGCAAAGAAATTGCTGATGCAATTAATCTGTTTGCCGATCGCTGGTGTAAGAGAGAAAACACGGAAACAATAGCACTTAATACTTGGAAGAAAGCCATTTTTAAGATAATAAAAAATCGCGTTAAATTCTACCGCTCCCATCCCCTTAGTTTACCTAAGAAACCTTTTTATCACTTAAAACATCTAAAACAGTCCTTTCAGAATATTCACGATAAATTTGTACTTGTGCCTGCAGACAAAGCTTCAAACAACATAATTTTTGTCTGACGACTATATTACAAAAATGTACTGAGTGCTGAGTTATCCACCACCAGTTCTTACTCTTGCACCAACCTTGACTTTCAGACAGTCATTGACAAACATAAACAGATATTGCATAATTTCAATATCAAAATAGAATCAAAGCAAGAAAAACTTCCTTCCTTGTACTGGATTCCTAAGCTTCACAAAACACCATACAAGTCACGATTCATAGCTAATGCCAGCTCTAGCACCACCACTCACATATCTAAACTACTTACGTCTTGCCTTACAGCCGTTCACAATCACGTTGTTAAATATTGTGAAAAAGTGTATGAAAATTCAGGAATTAACATTTTTTGGTCTATTAAAAATTCTTCAGAAGTCTTAGACAAGTTTCGTACTTTAAACTTTCATTGCTCTGCAGTTAATACTTACGATTTCTCTACGCTGTACACTTCCTTACCTCATGATTTAATTAAGACCAAATTGATTGCTCTTATTGAGAAAACATTTGCTCGAGAGCAACGTCTATATATTGCATGTCATGATAGTAATGCATATTTTACCAACACTTTCTTAGAAAAGTTTACTATGCGGATTGCACGAATGTTTGTTAAGCTTTACGTTTTCTATTAGACAATATTTACATAAAATGCGGTGACACTTTATTAAGACAAGTAATTGGTATCCCTATGGGAACCAACTGTGCACCATTAATTGCAGATTTGTTTTTTTACTGCTTTGAACGTGATTTCATGTTAACTTTATCCCCTTCGAACCAAAGCCACATTATAGAGGCTTTTAATTTAACTTCACGCTATCTTGACGATATTCTAACTATAGATAATCCTTTCTTTTCTCAAATGATCCATCTGATTTACCCTCCAGAACTTACCCTTAATAAAGCAAATAACTGACATTTAAATGCAGCATTTCTAGACATTGAGATCAATATTTCCAATGACAGCGTCTCTACTAAAATCTATGACAAGAGAGATGAATTCAACTTTAGTATTGTGAATTATCCATACCTTGATGGTGATTCACCTCGTGCTACCTCCTATGGTATTTACATATCACAACTTACAAGGTTTGCACGAGTTTGTACTAAAGTAGAAGATTTCAATGCTAGAAACCTGTTTATTTCTTCTAAACTGTTACAGTAAGGCTTTCGTTTTCATAAATTAAGAAAGGCGTTTTCAAAATTCTTTCATCGCAATGGTTTTATAGCTTCTAAGTATAATAGCAGTATGAAAACACTTATGCAGAAAGACATAAGCCATCCTGCATTTTATGGAATTGTTTTATACAAGTTAAAGAAGATCAAGGGTCTCAATAACTTTTCTGACCACTTTACAAAACTTATCAGAAAATGTATTGCAGACGGTTACAACCCGAGAATCCTTCGATGTACTGCATTGCTTGCAATTGACCCTTTTACAGTCAAGAACTTGCATTGCTTTTAAATTACACGATGACCGGACAGGTCGTTGAGACTATATGAAAACAGTGACTTAAAGCCATAATTGGACAGTCACTGTTGGATTTCTTGTCTCTTCATCTCTCCGGTCGTGCCCTATATATGTGGGACAACTTGAGCAGTCTCCATACCCTTTACGTGAGATTGCACAGTAGGTATAACATCGGGATTTTAACTCTAAACAATACTACGTTTTATTTTGTTGATTTTCTAAAATTCTTTTATTTCTTCCGTATTATTTACATTTCACTTTTGACACTTTTGGCATATGACGTCATGGCATTTATGGCGTCATTATATGGTTCTTATAATATATCAGCGCATGTACTGCTTTATTTTATTTTAAAGTACTCTCTCATTTGGATTTTTTTGGTTGCCGAGGCTTTTATCTACTGTACATACTGTACATATGTTGTTTTATTGTTATTTTGTATGTACATATGTTCATTATATCTGTTTTAACTCCCGATGCAGGTGCTTACTGTTAGTTGTGTCACTTTGACGGGATATTTTTATTTACACTGTTTGTTTGATAGAAAAACCTTCAGGAAGTGCGAGGTTGGAGCGCTCCACAAACCAGGTTTAAGCACCCCAGTTGGCCCTTTTGCTGACTGACCGTTCCAAGGCGGTAACTGATGGTTTTTCTTTTTGTGTGTTATGTCTCGTCTCTGTGGGTGTTTTTTCACATTTACATTTACCTTGTTTGCCTTTGTCTACAGGTAGATAAAAATTTAAACATCTGTGAAAATTTTGATAGGACCTGTTCTTATTTACCTATTCAGCTGTTAATATACACCTCTTCTAAAGTATAGATCGTATGTTGGGACAGAAATTATATCAGAATCACTAACATCCGATAATAGAAACCATCGTATAGCATATACTATCTTTCATATGATTTCGCAATTGTAACTTAAAATAGGTCAAAAATAAATTAAACTGAGTTTGAAATTAAGTATTACCTCTTACACCTTTTACATCCCTGTGATCCGAATATAAAAATCCTGAGTTCGCCATTACTCTTCGAATGCTAAGATGATATGAATTGCATATGTCATGAAATAGCCAGGTTCAGCCTGTAAGGCGGGATAGCACAATTACCTCGGAATAGTAGATAATGCATAGTCAGTGAACATCGTTCTAATAATAGTTCGCTCTCCATTTCGATCATTTCTCCTAGTCAATGAGTGATATTCGTACACAGAATTGCTCATTCATAAATCTGCATTTCATGTATGTCTTAATTACACAATATAGTTCTAGTTAATACAGATAACAAGATAAATGTTAACCTTTGCAGCTGGCCTTGACAAAATTGACCCAGTGGTCAGATACGTACATATGTGTTTTGTATACTCACGCACTATCTACCCATGAATAAGACCGCGAGTAGTCAATGTTATTCAGGGTCAAACCTTTGTGGCTCCGAAATCCAGCTTTTTGCTTCAAGCGACATAGTCCAAGATTCATTGATGTTGTTTATTTTAAATGTGTACTATTTTCTAACGCAAAGAAAAGCATCAACCATTTCTACGGAGCAGAACTTCTCAAGATATATGCAAGTGCTTGAAACATTCAATTAATACAACACTGAAGACATATGAATATATGTCTCTGTTTATAGAAATAGAAAAACATGTAATTTACATGGTTTCGTGACTTTGTCTCTACTGCAAGTTCACATTTTACTACAAATAAATCCCAAGACCTCTTATCAACTAATGACATTTGAAAAAAGTATTTTCTCCATATAATTATTAGTCTTGAAACATCCCTTATTCAGCTAAATACGATAGCTTGAAGTGTACCTTCCAAACTAAATGATCAACAATGTTTTTATATAAAACTGGCGAGTCAAGAACTCTTGAATGTGAAAAAGTAGGAAGAGACAATGTAATCAATGATTGTGCTTCTCGAAACAGAATATTCAACTAAGGTTATTTAATCCTGTCAGCAGCCTGTGTTCTAATGAGGAAGTAGAAAATAGAATAAATAAACAACTTCAGCAAACTGTAATGGTTTACCTTTCAATTAGACATAACTACCACACAAGTTTAAAAACTTGTTGTTTTTTTCTAAGCTTGATAGGAATTTAACATGGCTGAGGTGTAAATAATTATAAATTTACAGAAAACCTTGCAAGTTAATTTCAATTATTTTTTAATGTTCCGGATTGATAATTTAATAAAGCATAGGTTTAACAAATACAATTGTGCAGCTTTTTAATTACCTTTGATTGCATAAAAACAACATTTTTGACAGAACTTTGCGGGCAATTCTACATCAATTATTTTTTTCTAACAAAGGATCATTATATTCACCAGAGTATAAATTGTATTCAAAGGTGTCAAATATTATTGACTAAGTATACGAAAGTACATTATCTTTCAGTGCAATGGTTATTACTGTTTTTTAAGTCAATATAAAGGATTATAAATAAATTATATTCACTAAATCCTCATTAAGGGATTTTGTACAGTTATTTCTTGTTTTAAAATGACCAGTATACAGAGAAAAGCTTCTGACCGGGGCTCACACACAATAAATATCCCAGTGCATATAAAGTGCTCGAAAAGGAATGGCAACATTGAACTGAGGCTCATAAGCTTATCACAGAGTGATAACAAAACCTGGGCGAATGTGCGGTATTACAAACACACACTCGCGGAGAACGTGGTTCTCAACAGTTGATAAACTAATTAGGGAAACCAGCGAATATGATCGAGTGCCAATTTGATGTTTTAAATAGGCGATGTTGTTGTTGTTGTTGTTTTTATCTATTTAAAGTCGGTAACAGTTCAGTTGTATGTCGAACGAAATGTGGATATATATATATATATATATATATATATTCGTCAATGAATGATCTATCGAAGGAAAGAATTAAATACAATGCACTTAACGTTTCCTTTTGTTTCTGATTTTCTGATTTTGTTTTATTGTTTTGTAGTTGTTGTTTTTTATGAAGATGTCTGTATATTTGATTGCATCAGCTAATTTTGAAAGATGGTAGTCCCGAGGTCGGAATTGACCAATCGGAAGCTACGTCCCGAAAAGACAGTTCCCAGGACTAGACCTGTCAAATATCGCCGTTCATTGGAATATTAGCTCCGACATAAGGCGATACAGCTTATAAATACTGTGTCTATAAGTACCGTGTGTATATCTTGAAGTTGATTGTTTTGTGGCTCAAACGTTGTTTCAATGAAACTTCATCTAGGTGAAAAACAAGCATATCCGTGTTCGTTTTATTATATCTAATCATATTTCGTACCCGTGCTATTGCTGTATGAGACATAATTGTAACGTCATAACCAACAAAACTGCACTAAACTATGTTCATAATCAAGGTTCATAAAAATGACATTTCATGGGTAACCGAAGTTGACCCAAGACTTTTCAGGGGAGAGGTGTATCTGGCTTTATCAATCTGTCTAATATTCATACCGATTAAATAGCAGAAGGTACAATATTGTTAAATGTCAACAACAACAAAAAGTTTTATTAGCAAGAACAATAATGGTATTTATTTGCACTGCAGCGTCCTTAAATCCTTACAGGAATTCATTAACACAATATAAAACTCAAAACAACCTTTGAAGTTATGTAAAGCGAGATAAGTAAATTTTGTCTCAAAGTGGAAATATAAGCTCTATTCACAAATTCCATCAGTGTATATATTTATACATTTAAAACAACTTTAATAAGCTAGAAATTGGGGTATGCTGAAAAATAACAAAGTAAATAATTAAACACAATAACGACATATGCGCGTGCGTTTTAAACTTTTTTATTAACTATTAGATATCGGCATTGTGTTATTCATAATTTAACATACCCATTCTCTCGCGTGCTTTTCTTACCATATTTCAGTGTAGAGCACGAATTTGCATTTTCTTCAAATCTCTCTAAGACGATTACCTGTTTTTTCTAAAGACGTGTTGTTAATAAATCTTCACAAACCCAGTAGATATCAATCAGATATTTCTCGTTTCTGCTATAATATTACGGACAAATGACATCTGTCGTATATCTTTCTCAGAAAAGAAGCAATTATACAACTAGATGATATGATGCGCTATCTTGCGTTTGCATTAAGCAAAATATATTAAAATATTGTGTTCCTAAATACAAACATGTGTATCTTAAAATTTATTACTGAAGGAAGAAATGGTAATTTAAACTTATGTCGAGGATGGCTAAGGCATTACAAAATTTGAAAATGGTATGTAGTAATTTTTTTTATCCTTAAATATGACTTGATTATTAATGGAGAAAAAAGGAAAATAAAATTGAAATAAAAAGGTGACAATGTAAAGCCGGCAAAGCAAGACTTATCAAAATATTTCTTATTTCAATGTAACTTCATGTCTGAAGGCAGGTCAACACTTTACTGACTTATTGAAAAGTCGTGAATAGTCAAACGCACTTTTTCCCCAAAAATTGCCTCGAGTAATGTTATAAGATAGAATTTGATTTACATTTTAATTGAGTAAAAGCGTGGTGTGGTTTGCAAATTGTATCTGAAGAATGACTATGACTAGAAATCTGAGAATGAAAATGACTTTTCATAGCGTGTGCAGCGAATATAAAATTACGCATGTTTTGTTGAGTATGATAAATAGTTCAATAATCGCAGCCTAATGCAACAGGGATGATGCTTCAGAAGGTGCTAAGGATCAGCCATAAATACATGTAGAACAGTAATTGCAGACTAATACAACAAGGATTCTCCTTCGGAAGGTGCTGTGGATCAGTCATAAACAGTACAGTAATCATAGATTAATGCAAAATGTATGTTGCTTCCTTCAAACTATTCTTGGAATCAGTCGTAAATAGAACAGTAATCGCAGCCTTATGCAACATGGATACAAGGATAATGCATTAGAAAATGCTTGGGATCAGTCTTACTAATTGCATTTATCGAAGACTTATATAACAGGAATACTGCTTCAGGAGATGTTTTGGGTAACTCATGATCAGTCATAGATAGTGCAGTAATCGAAGAATAATGCAATAAGGATAATGAATTACAAGGTGCTTGGGACCAGTCATAAATATTAGAGATATCGGAGCCCCTTGGTTACAAGGATTATGCATCAAAAGGTGCTTGGGACCAGTCAAAAATAGTACAGTTATCGCAGAATAATGCAACAAGGATAATGCATCAAAAGGTGCTTGGGACCAGTGATCGATAGTGCAGTAAGAGCAGAATAATGTACCAGTGGTAATGCGTTAAAGGGTGCTTGGGACCAGTGATCGAGAGTGCAGTAATCGCAGAATAATGTAACAGTGATAATGCGTTAAAACGTGCTTGGGACCAGTGATCGATAGTGCAGTAATCGCAGAATAATGTACCAGTGATAATGCGTTAAAAGGTGCTTGGGACCAGTGATCGATAGTGCAGTAATCGCAGAATAATGTACCAGTTATAATGCGCTAAAAGGTGCTTGGGACCAGTGATCGATAGTGCAGTAATCGCAGAAAAATGTACCAGTGATAATGCGTTAAAAGGTGCTTGGGAGCAGTAGTCGATAGTGCAGTAATCCCAGAATAATGTACCAGTGGTAATGCGTTAATAGGTGCTTGGGACCAGTGATCGATAGTGCAGTAATCGCAGAATAATGTACCAGTGATAATGCGTTTAAAGGTGCTTGGGACCAGTGATCGATAGTGCAGTAATCGCAGAATAATGTACCAGTGATAATGCGTTAAAAGGTGCTTGGGACCAGTGATCGATAGTGCAGTAATCGCAGAATATTGTACCAGTGGTAATGCGTTAAAAGGTGCTTGGGACCAGTGATCGATAATGAAGTAATCGCAGAATAATGTACCAGTGATAATGCGTTAAAAGGTGCTTGGGACCAGTGATCGATAGTGAAGTAATCGCAGAATAATGTACCAGTGATAATGCGTTAAAAGGTGCTTGGGACCAGTGATCGATAGTGCAGTAATCGCAGAATAATGTACCAGTGATAATGCGTTAAAAGGTGCTTGGGACCAGTGATCGATAGTGCAGTAATCGCAGAATAATGTACCAGTGATAATGCGTTAAAAGGTACTTGGGACCAGTGATCGATAGTGCAGTAATCGCAGAATAATGTACCAGGGATAATGCGTTAAAAGGTGCTTGGGACCAGTGATCGATAGTGAAGTAATCGCAGAATAATGTACCAGTAATAATGCGTTAAAAGGTACTTGGGACCAGTGATCGATAGTGCATTAATCGCAGAATAATGTACCAGTGATAATGCGTTAAAAGGTGCTTGGAACCAGTTAAAAATAGTACAGAATTCGCAGCCCCTTGGTAACAAGGATAATGCTTTAGAAGGTGCTTGGGATAAAATGATGTCGCCGGGACTTACACGAAAGGATGGTGAACTAGTTAAATGTTGTTGTAAGTATCACACCTTGAATTATACAGAGTATAATAATAATAATGATAATAATAATAATAATAATAATAATAATAATTATAATAATAAAAATATTAATAATAATTATAATAATAATAATAATAATAATAATAATAATAATAATAATAATAATAATAATGTGCTTTCTTCTTTCACTTAGATTATAAAAAACTGCACATAGTAAATATGCCATTAAAGCGAATGGTGAACAAAACACATATACATGTATTCATATCATTTTGAAAATAGTATCCTGGTTCAAAAGCAAAAGTAATATGTTGTGTTGTGTATGTTATGTACAGTAGTACCCCAGCGTTTAAGTTTACGCTAGTCAGGTAAAAGGTTGTTTACCGTTGTGGTTTTGATGACGTAGCATTCGCGTAACTGATAGAAAATAAGGATCGTGCTAGAAATGACATTTGTTTATTTTTAACTGGGTTTCGTGAATGTTCTAGAAATTCTTTGGGTCTATAGGGTATGTTAGCCGATTTAAAGGGAGTTTGGATAAAAAGTTTGGATAAAAGTTTGCTTTAGAGTTTGGATATATAGTTTTGCAGGGGCGTGCCTGGGCTTACGCACATACGCACGTGCGTACAATTGCTTCCAAAAATAAAAACGTCAAAAAGCAAATAAAAATCGTACATAACCTGTGTTTGGCACTTGTTGTTAGCTGTTTCATTTTGTAAATTTGAGTTCTTCAACCCTTTTCCAAATTCTACAAATACTTCTGCAATCCTACATGACATATTTCTGTCCCTTCCTGCTCGTTGTACTGTGACAGAGTTTCTCCCCAGAATGCATCTACGGCGTTCTAAGGAAAAAAAACCCTGTACTCTCTCTTCCCCCCCCCCCCACACCCCCCCCCCCCCCCCCCACACACCCGGAATAGTGCGTATACTCAAAGGTCGCCTAGGCACGCCCCTGGTTTGGAAATACTTGCGACTCCTATATTAAATCTTTCTGTGTTGGAACTTACGTGGATTTATTATATTCTACAGTGATATAAATATTAAAGTGTTGAATTTGGAATTATATCAATTACACTCGTGTATTGTTCTACCTTTGGATTATTTCAACTGTGCTTATCTGCAAGACCATTCAACCGAAAACTCGTCAGAATTATTCGACGTTAGATTATAAATTGGACTATTTAAGGGACACCTCCTAAAGGGACAAACTGTAAGCTAACATTTATTTTGATTAATAAAATTTTGTCTCGAAAATCTGTTATTGTTTTATTACACCATAGATGTAATTGTTTATTAAAATAAATCATTATTGTACTAGTTTGTTGCTGGCTTGTTTTTTTCTGTTACACTATTTCGTCGTTTAGTAAACGTGCCATTTTATATATAAATCTTAAATAGCGACAGCGGTCGTAACATGCAATAAAATCATTTTGTTCACTTTAGTACCTTGTAAAAATTCTAATAATTATAGGTTGGGTTAAAAAAAGCTTTTTTAAATGACCAAACTATATCAACACGATGTAAGGCCGCTTCTTGTGATTGTATCTACGTACACAACCACTATCCCCCCCCCCCCCCCCCCCCCCCCCCCCCCCCCTGAGCATTTGTAATTAATAGAGTATCGATACTTTCATTGGTATGTATCATTCAAATATTCCCTCAAATACAAATATGTAAGAAGATAGTGTGTTGATAATTGAAGATAATTGAGCGATATATGCTATGTTAGTCATCCATTTCTTAAAGTGTGTAACCTAAAGGAAATGGAAAAATCCAAGCTGAATTTGTAAATAACTGCGTTTTGATATGACTTTGAAACAGATATGACAATGTATATTGTTGACAATAAAACTTAAAAAGACTGAATAAAACTGTTTTGACATTTTATTTATGAGTCAAAATATGAAATAACATCGATGATAATCTCATAAAAGAAACAACGCTAATCTTATACCTATGTAGTTACGTTTACAATGGTCGCTTTTTATACTTGATATCATATTTAAACTGTGAAATATGTTTTGACGTCTGTCGATTGTTGGTTAATATACCATGATGTAAACTATGAAAAACAAAGAGGCAAAGTAACACATGTGATCCAAATATTCGGTTACTTTGGGTTATTATGTCGACAATGTAAAACTTTCAAACTGTTGTTTCAAAGTTGTTTCAAGTTTATCAAACAAAGAGATCAAATATGATATGTCGTTTAACTAATAACACATGTTCTTACAGCTCAAAATAATAATTCCTGTGCTAAATCGTTCACTTGATTACATAAAGAAAGTTTCAAAGTGACACATTGATGTAACGGTTAGGCCTTATGCCTAACGTTATAGATAGACACCTTACTGATTTAGTACGTAAACAGATGATATTTCACCTGTGCTGATAAATGTCAAAACAGAAGCATGTGCATATCACCTTACGCCCATTAATAAAGCATTATTTATCTGACGAGGACGTAGATGCTCGATGGAAAGAAATAGCTAAATAGGCACCACTGTGACGTCATTGCCTATAATCAAAATTAATCATACATTGTGACTTAATATGCCACGTCAATCTTTCTATATGCAGCATACTGATAATATACAAATTGTGTTAGATTGTGTCTATACGCGTTAATAAAATCTGCCCATTTGTCTAACGCTTAAATCGCGCGGTCAAAACAATATTTTCTGTACTGTTACGACTAGTAACCGAAGGTTTGCCGAAACCTTGCCAAACATCACCGAAGATACGTGATATTGTCGGCGAATCGTTGGGAAAGCTTCGGCGATAAGAAAACGTCGGCGGCATTGGCCAAGGCATAGCAGATTATTTATGGATACTCGACGGTGTCTCGGGTATTGTTCGTCGAGAATTTATTTCAAGCATTGAAAGTTACCCGATGCTGTCACGACGCTTTGCGATGACCCAACTTTGAAAAATCTTCAAGGGACCTTTCCCGAGAGTATTCGACAATGCCTCCCGATGCTTGCCCATTTTCATCGGGAGTACATCGCTGACGCCAAATTCACCAGTGGAACAGAGGCCTGAATCGGACTCGATCCCACATGGTGAGAGGCTAAGCAGACAGTGGAGTTACAAGTTTGAGTGTTCTAAAAATAAATGGTATTATTAAAGTTATTAAATGTAATTCGCGTTTAAAAGGGTAGCAAATGTATTCTTTTTATTCCGGAGTGTAATGAATAAAACAGTTTATTTTTTGCATTTTCGGTATGAGAAGTCGAAGAAATCAGTTTATGTATAATTATTTTAAAGACTAAGATTAAACGCAGTATTTTGTCCTTAAAAGCACAATAATGTACCGCAGTTATCGATGTCTGGTATGGTAGAATTAACGGGACAATGCGCTAACAAATTTTCAAATATGTCGGCTTTATGAAAGTTAACAGCTCACATAACCAAATTAAATAGTATAAATATGAAAAATGTACGACAGGCTTCGTGATGCAGTCATTTTACTGTCGACTTCACTTGTTCCACTTGTTAGTCGCGAATGACAGGACTCGTCTGAGCAGAGGTTTATTCGACAGGCGGGTGTAGTTTGGGCGCACCCGCCTATTGAACGATCTTTTCCAGCAATTTTCCATGCCTTACCGTTGGATTTATATATGTGAATGACACTTTTCAGCACTGCAGTACCAAGCCTGCGAGTCATAGAATCGGGAAAAGACCCAACACAGTGGGGTTACTCGCAAGCACACCTTTGGAAAGTGCACACACTGAACGTTGTCCTTTCCCTCTTCCCAATCTATGTATGAAGAATCGACCAAAACATAAGTAAGAGGAATGTTCAATCGATAGGTTGATGACATATGTGCCCACGCTTCTATTGGAAGTGTATATGTGGGCATCGTAAAAGGGCTATTAGGACTGGCTTAGATTGAATGGCAGGCACTTATCGCGTGCTGTTGTTCCCCATTGCACAATCGCAAAACGAAAGACTCAGAATAGCGGAAGCTTCAATTGCCAGAGGGTCACAGTTTCAACCCAACATGCAAAATGTAGAATTATTGAAAGAAAGTTTCTATCATTTTGGTTTCTTGGTTCGATGTTATCATTAAAATGTACAACATTTCAAAATAAGTTTAAATTTATAAGACAATTACGACAACCGGTACGATCAACGCTGCGCTCGAACATTGTTATCTGTAATTTAAGAAACTTTAGTAAAAAAAAAAACTAGACACAATTGTAGCTATCGAGAACAATTTATGTTTAATAAATACAAATGCACATCATTGCTGCTACTGCTGTATTTTTCTAATTCATCTACTTTTACCTTGTCCACAAGTATTACTAATATTATTAATTATACTACAGCTACTATCATTATTATTATTTTTTATTTGATTACTACTATTACTACTACTACCATGAATTTTGTTAGTATATGGACCGAAAGTCCATCAAGGTAAAGCAACACTCATCACCTAGTTCGTGTTATGGTATGTCTAAAAAAGTGTCGCTTTTTCTAAAACATTTAACTGATAGAGATTCAAAGTATCAGTGTCAAAACTGCACGCAATTCCACAACTTTTAGTTTAGAAGTTTGTCGTTCTTGAGTCCTGGCCTGTCAGGACTTGATTAAACTTCGACCAAACAGTTATATAGTTCAAAAGTGTATATGACTGTAAATATTTATAGAAATGCTTTTACGAAAAAGTGTCAGAAATGAAAATTAAAAGCAAAATATTTACGCATCTTATTTAAATGAGAAATACGATGTCTTACCCTTATCTGATGATACAATAACCGATTAATTTCAACCTTTTGTAAATGTTCCTTATATTTTCAGAGGCATTGTCCATGGTAAGCGATATTGGAGTTTGATAAATGGTTTCTTCATTATATATTTGTCATAATCTTAGTTTAAATTTTGATAAAATTGACATGACTATTCCCTTATGGTAAAAAAGTATGTCTTGTACCATGAATATCAACTTATCAGAAAAGAATATAATGACCCACAGTAAACTAGAAATAAGGTAAATCATGCTTTAATGTTTAAAGGAGTGTTATTCATTTGGTGAAGTTTTGATAAAACTTAAGACATAATTGTACAATATGTACCATTTATAATCACAAGAATGCAAATTAGAGGTCTTATCGGAAAAGGATACCTCGCAGAGTCTCAATTTTAAACGATGCGTTAAGATTCATATATCAGCAGCTTAAACGACATACAAAGAGCTAATTCAATAGGCAATATATTTTTATTGTTATACATGAAGACTACTAATGACCCTTGATATTGTTTTAAGCTTATATTTCATACAGTGTACAAATTTGTTACTCTTCAGTTAATACTTATAAAAATACTTAGTACTAACATGGGATTATGCCAGTTGTACAGATTCCGACATTTTACCGATACAATATGCGTATGATTGAGCGTCAGATATCAGTACCGTTTCTTTCCACCTTGGCCACACTCAAATCAAAGTTTAAATTATCTTATTGCATTGTGTGACATTAACTTGCGATAATATTTGATTAAAATTGCTCTTTGAAAAAAAGTAATAAAGCGATGAAAAAGTAATATAATCTATGGTATTAATTAATTTATTAACAATCAATAGACAACAACTTGTGTAATGGAGTAACCACGAACCAAAAACAATCAACACACACATATGCTATTTATAAGCATTTATAAATCAAACATGACTCTTCTTACTTAAAATAGCCACTGTATATACTCACAATAAACACACTGTTTCCTGACACAGTCTATACAGACCGAAATTTAAAGAAACTAGTTACAATAGGACAAAATATGAAGAATATGATATATCTAATAAATGCACAACTTGGAATCTGTAATTATTACCATTACGTCTTAAGTTAGTTCTGCTGTAAAGAATTCCCGCCAAAGCTTAAAATAACATAAGAAATGTCGGTCAACATCGACCACAGTCGGGAAATATCGGTAAAAGCTGTATGATGCCTTTTATACTATATAAAGAATGTTCTTATTTCATCAAATTACTGAAACAAATTAAGCTATTTTTAAATAAAATAGACGAAATCCCAATAGTTAAACATGGTAAACGTTGTTGTTGTTGTTGTCTCTACCTGTATAATACGAATTTCGCGATCGTTGTGGTTGCAATCTCCCGCAAATGAAAAGGAACCAAAGGGGGAAACTTTCGTCATAACTTATAGAAAATATCAGCGCTTGGACAATTTCTATTCAAATAGATCGTTTTTCTTTTCATTGCTTGCATTTAAGAAACTCGTCAGGAAGTGCGAGGTTAGAGCTCTGTAAAACCGGTTTAAGCAACCCAGTCGGTCCATATTGCCGACTGGCCGTTCCAAGGCGGTAACTGTCGGGTTTGCTCTTTTCGTTAAATGACTCATCTCGGGTTTGTTCTTGTTTTTCGCTTGGCTTGCATATGAAATACCTTTGTTCTGTGCCTTTTCGGAGTTTGGTATATGTTGCAATGCTCGTAGGACTTTGTTGTATATTCTTATTCTATTACATATGTGATGCTATAGAAATATTCGTTTATATATTGCGGAAATGGGGTCTTGTTTTACTGTCTGAGCGTTTTGGACAGTTGGATTCTAGTTATGGGAGTAGACATAGGGGTGTACCGTGCAAGCATAGGCGTATTTGTGATGCCAAAGAAAATACGGAATTGGAGAAACACTATTTGTGTGAAACGAAGCAGCGTGAGTGTATTTCTACGCTTAGCATAATTTCTGGTGTGTTGGTTGGTTATGGGTGGGGTGTGGCACTAACCACAGGCCACCGAGGGCACAAAGGCAACCAGGACAGCGACGTTCTTTTGCAAATTCCATATCAACCAGTCTACCAGCATCGCCTCTCTCAGAGAAAGCAACACATCCAAAGGTTACCCTTCCACCAGAGGGGCTATGCGACAAACCAAAGATAATGAGGTGATGCCTTGTTTGAAGGTTAGAAAATGAAAAATGCCAAACTAAGGGAAGAAACAAAATGTTGACTAGCACTTTTTGAAAGTTGATAAGCTGGAGGAGCGTCCACGCAGGAAGAACTTGCGGTTCATTGGTTTATCGGGCAATGAGCGTAAAAGCTGGGAGACCAGTGAAACAAAAGTGTGAAACTTTATTGAAAACGATCTAGGAATGCTTGAAGTATACTGAAACTGAGCGGTCTCGTCTTGTAGGCAGTAGTCACTCAGATAAGTGTCCTTATATTGTAGTTTTTCCTATACAATGACAGAGAAGCCATTTTACACAGGGCACGAGTTGTGTTAAAGAATGGTTCACAGTATGCAGTGCATTACACACCCAAGAGCTAGGCAAAGTGCTTAGGAAAGGGAGAGACAATGGAGACTTTGCAATTCTACGTTTCGACACACTCATTGTGGAAGATTCGGTTTACAAGGATGACGACACAACCGGAGGCATTAAACGTGGTGGAACGAGACGGTCACATAACCACGTCGGGTGTCTAACAGTGATGCGCGGTCTCTGTAGCGACTAGTTTACCATCATTCGGGCATTGAGGAACCACGCCAAGGAACCACGCCACTCAAGCTAAACCGTACGGGCAGGTCCAGCCAATCAGTGTCAGCCAACTACACCACTGGGGATTCTCTGAGCCAATCACCTACGGTAGAATCCACCGCAGATATTGACGGGATAGGGAGTTCCGCATAGGTCACAGGTTGATGCCTTTATAATATATATGTTTTGTATTATATGTTGTAAGTATGGTTTTATGTATTATAAGTACGCAAGCCTTACTATGATCATAATGAAGCTTCCACTTTTCATTTGAATGGTGGAGAAATATCTTAATATGGATAGAATCACTAATGCACTACAGGTCAGCTGACCTTCTCACCTGACAGCTCTTAAGCCTTATTATAACTAGAACCCCCGCAGTGAGAGAATTAGGGGGTTTAGCTTGGCATCTTGATAGATTGTTCGGCATTAGGTATTTTATTAAAAATGAAAGCATGTTTATCCTAATATTTATTGATATAAATTTTCATTTGTGCATAAGTAGTGACACATGTTCAGAAATATAATTAAACATAGTTCTTTTATTTATTTTCACTTGGCTATATTGTTAGACGGATGTTAATGACTAAAGAGGCACCAAGGTATGAGATGAAAATTACAACAATTTAAAGTGGTCTAAACTTTAGGCTTCTATTTAAGACAAAGTACACATTGTAAACAGCATGTCAAACTTATCAATGTGTATCTGCTGTAGAAAAGTAATTTACTGTTGTATGAAATAATCCATGTTAACTGGTATTGAATAAATTGTTTTCATGTTAAGTGATATGAATTGATACGCATTACATCAGTTTAAGTAATGAAAACTCCGATGATAGTATCTTAAAGTTCCATATTTACTAAATTATCAGTTTATGTTTGTTTGTATAACCTCTCAAGACTAAGTTTATGACATTCATAACTTTTTCATATAATTGAAATATATTAAAAACTATTATTTTAAAAACTACTAAAATATAACACCTATCTGCATGTGGGATTAGTCCTATTCATGGCAAAAAGTGACATGTGTGGATATCTTTATGCTGGTATGCCGTGGTTCTAAATACACTAGAAGTCCTTTAGGTTGAGCATCGCCTCAAGGTGCAGAAAGCCATTGGTTCAATCCCAGGATTTTACATACTTTAGTCATAAAACATGGTAGTGATATAGCTACCTTGCTTACACTAAGCTAATATAGGTAGTTTCGCAACTGGTTGGTCCAATGTAACGATAATGTTAATGACCTATTGTGGTATCATGTCTAGATTTCACAAAATGCTGTCGCATATCTAATTAATATTAATTCTATATAAATTTCAATATACGGAAAATATTACCGAATGAGTAAGAATGGTTATTGAATCTTTGAATTGTTTTATGATTTTCAATATGTAAATAAGAAAATGTCCTTTAAAATAACCACAGATATTTAAATCTTAACTACCTCTAGACCAAGTAAATGTAAAGAGTAAATGTAAATGTGACAAAAACACAGAGACGAGACATAACACAAACACATCTTTTCAATACTTTGCCTTTGAAACAGTAGCTGATTTTCTGTCTATTTATTACCTAAGTATAAAAGAAATTTTATTTTAAAAAAAAACATGGCTTTATATCTTACAAGCTTGCACAATTTGAGATTTATTTTTGATAATTTGTTATTTTGAATGTCCTGCGTACACGAACAATGTTTTAATTTTGATTGTTTTGGTTTATTATGAAATGGCATATATTAATGAGTATTCATTGACTTGTTTCTTAAAAATATTAGATAAATACATCTTTACATAATATATTTGCTGTTGATTTGGCCACAGATAAGTCTAACTTATATGTTTTTATAAAATCATTGTAAATGTAAACTTGGATGCAGTGAATTACATCCTACAAAAAAAGAACATGCTTGATTCATGAAGGTCATAACATTTACCATTGTCAGTAGAATTACCTTAAGTTCATTTGGATTCAGACAATATTATGTTGTTTCCCAAATGTCGTAATGTTCAGACCTTCGATGTACTGCATTGCTTGCAATTGACCCTTTTACAGTCAAGAACTTGCATTGCTTTTAAATTACACGATGACCGGACAGGTCGTTGAGACTATATGAAAACAGTGACTTAAAGCCATAATTGGACAGTCACTGTTGGATTTCTTGTCTCTTCATCTCTCCAGTCGTGCCCTATATAGGTGGGACAACTTGAGCAGTCTCCATACCCTTTACGTGAGATTGCACAGTAGGTATAACATCGGGATTTTTTTTTTAATCTTTATCATATATTATATGTCAACTGCGGATAAATCCTCGGCGTTTATAATATGTTTTTTAAACGATTAACTCTAAACAATACTACGTTTTATTTTGTTGATTTTCTAAAATTCTATTATTTCTTCGTATTTTTTACATTTCACTTTTGACACTTTTGGCATATGACGTCATGGCATTTATGACGTCATTATGTTGTTCTTATAATATATCAGCGCTTGTACTGCTTCATTTTATTTGAAACTACTCTCTCATTTGGAATTTTTTTGGTTGCCGAGGCTTTTATCTACTGTACATACTGTACATATGTTGTTTTATTACTAGTTATCATGTTTGTACATAAGTTCTTTATATCTGTTTAACTCCCGATGCAGGTGCCTACTGTTAGTTGTTTCACTTTGACGGGATATTTTTATTTACACTGTTGGTTTGATAGAAAAACCTTCAGGAAGTGCGAGGTTGGAGCGCTCCACAAACCAGGTTTAAGGTTCTGGACCTGTAATGGTGACCTTCCACAATCCTTATAATGATACTAGTTTCTTGAATCTGTACTATAAAACACATCTTACGGTGAATTTTTAAGGAAGTTTACCGATTTTCACTCAAGTTATGTACATTTTTATAAAGTAACCCTTGATTTTCAAAAACACCGTAAATTGTGCTGGAACAAAAAATGAAAAAGTACCATTTTTTCAAATTCTACTGTTCTATATACAAATTTTAACCAATTTTCCTGTTACACAATCATGTCATGATAAATCAGAACAATAAGATCACACTTTGGACAAATATTTATAAAAATACAGAACTTTGCATACATGTACCCCCGAGCAAAATTCCGAGTTTTTTGGGTGTGTTTAAAAATTTACTCTATCTATAAAAGCAAATATCTCAAGTTTGAAGCTAATTAGACACATACAACTAGTTTTAAAATTTTCTGCAATATGAACTGCCCATAATATGAGATTTTAAAGGCATTTTACCGTTTCTAATAAAATTTACAGAACTTTGCATTCATGTACCCCCGAGCAAAATCCGATTTTTTGGGGTGTGTTTAAAAATTTACTCTATCTATAAAAGCAAATATCTCAAGTTTAAAGCTAGTTAGACACATACAACTAGTTTTAAAATTTTCTGCAATATGAACTGCCCATAATATGAGATTTTAAAGACATTTTACCGTTCCTAATAAAATTTATAAGAATTTGCTAAAGGTTACTTTAATGAAACTGCAATAGAATTTATAGCGAAAAATAACGTCAAAATGGTCAATTACAGATTATACTCCTTTATACAAAAATCACCTACAGTTGGTATAAGAGATAGAAATATGTATGGAAAACTCATTATTACATGAAAAACCTTCTCTTTACTGATTTTGGCTGGCTTGAGGGAAATATTTGAAATTAACCACTTTACACGGTTTTCGTATAAAAATCCGACAGTTTAGGAATAACTGAGTCAAGCAATCTTTTGGTATTAGTGACACTTGGTTGTCACACACAAGTTTGACCCCTGAACACATTTAAAAGTCTATCCTGGCCATCCGGAGAAAATATCAGACGAAGGTGAGCGAGCGTCAAACCATGTCGCTAACTCTCGCAGTTAGCATGCGATGGAAAATTTAAATCGCAAACACAAGATGAAACAGTGCATTTTTCACCTGTACACAGGAAACCCACAGAAAAGTTATGATCCACTTTAACTTTACATGACTTTGTTGTCGGTAAACCACTATTTTTACAATATCGCCCTCGACGATCACGCTGTCGAGCTCCCGGTTCCCTCATTTTTGAGAAATGGGTAACCCAATGACGTCATGGAAAATCCATATCTCGTGGTGAAAAACTACTAAAATAGCAAATTCGAAACTTTACGACGAATGCTATTCAAATAAACCCGGATAATACCGAGTGCCGATGTTTACCGAAGTTAGTTACAGGTCCAGAACCTTAAGCACCCCAGTTGGCCCTTTTGCCGACTGACCGTTCCAAGGCGGTAACTGATGGTTTTTCTTTTTGTGTGTTATGTCTATTCTCTGTGTTTTTTGTCACATTTACATTTACCTTGTCTGCCTTGGTCTGCAGGTAGATAAAGTTTAAATATCTGTGAAAATTTTGATAGGACCTTTTCTTATTTACCTATTGGATATATTGACTAAAGGACTAAACTCTTTCGCTGACAGTTTTCCATGAAAACGGTGTTATCCATGCAAAATTAACAATACTCAATTCCAAGACAAATATTGTGTCTGTAAACAAAACATCTAAAATAATGTGTTTTATATTTTTATAAAATCATTTCAGGAAATAAAGTACTTATGTTAATCTTCAATAATATGCATTCCATATGTTTACATATCATTATGTGACCTTGACCTTGACTTGAATGCCCTTTGAATGTCAGTAATTTAGCATATTATTTATGTCGACTTCAATTGGTCATACAACTCATATAACTCAGTGAATTTCGTATATTTTATTTCGCCAGACATTGTTATTTGAATTGGTTGTAAACATTATTATAAATTAGAGGCAGGCAGAACATAACAGACATATGGATATAATCGCAAGGAGTTGCTCGCACTTTTAACAAAACCAAAAAAGAGTGTTTGTTTAACTTGTATGGATTACCACGTTACCAGGTAATATTACTGAATATATATTCAATTAAAGAACAGAAAGCACACAAATAAATGTTGAAGTGTAAGTCTTGACACAATAAATGCTAGCAAACATGGTAGGTATAGCGCGTTACTGTTTGTTATGGTTCCTGATCGATGCACGGTCTTTCTTGGCACGGTAGGACATAAAACAATCTTATGGGCACTTTGCTTGTTCACCTTGTCTGCAATAATATCTAACTTGGATTCCGTTGTTGTTGGATTTGTCACTGCAACCAGGTCGGTACATGTGAGCCTCTTCTGCAAACGGAAAAATCTAGGTACTTCCAGCTTTATTGCTCTAGCCGAGGTGTTTCGGGCAGTTATTATCACTTCATAAAAAGAAAGTAAATACGGAAGCAGACACCATTAATAGATATAAAGTTCAGACTGACATAAAGTAAATATATTTTTTTATAAAAATAACTAAATAGCGTTTAGAAAGGTAAAAGGGTGCAATAGATTATTAATATCAACCCATAATGCCTCACAGAATTGTCATAATTATACAGTGATTTAGCAAAGCACATGACAGACAGGTGAGAACAGGTGAGAGTCAAGTAAGATAAAACTGAATACACAAAAAAGAGTTAAATAAATTCACAATATCATTGGACATTGAATACAAATCAGTATTTACATTATTGGTTACTTGAAACTCGGATATTCAGTCTGAATCCTTCCTAACCGTTGAAAGAACGTTCTCGAATAGATAAGCCAGTCACCATTTTGTCGATCTAAATTGCGTTGTAGCTTCCACCCAAAAAAATGCTACAAAATCGGTTTGTTTTAGTTAGTTTAATTAGTTTTGGAGCCCCTCTAAGGATCGGTACCTTTTATGGACGAAAGTTATGGGAACGATAGTGTAGCCATCAATGATAGGAAATAGAAGCTGTTCTATGACCATTTTTAGGGTAGAGAGCCGAGTATTCCGCGTTTTATATTGTACCTTGGAAGAATAAAATGCAGCTTCCAACTACAAAAGGAAGCATTCATTAATACGAATTCGCACCTGTTTGGCGAGATCTTGTTTAATAAAAGAAACATCATACGCCGATGTTTACAATGCTCTTGTAATTACCGCTTCAGCAGATAACCAGGAAGAAATCAAAGTAGTTTTCTAGTTACTATGAGAGTTAGGGTTCGTTACTGTAACGTAATGTAAATAACGAATAGACAATGTAAGAGGGTGTTTAGTTTACGTAACAGTCATCTTAGCGCATGCTCTCTAAGGCGCCTTGGGTGTCTCAGATCCGTGTTGTTTCTTGTACATTTTGTCTGTCATTTCCATCAGTAGCTGTTGTAAGTGAGATTATTTACCGTAAATAAGTATAACCATGTAAAATTTGGTGACACAAATTAGTGTACATACAAAGAACACCTATGGATCACCTTCCGGCGATATTGGCAATGTGTTAGTAAGTCGGCGACATTGACCGTGAAAAATGAGCGTGCGCAATGGACTTTGCTTTCTAAGATTATCTACCGAAGACGGTGAAGCAATCCCTAATGAAACGCCTCATATTAGACTTTAACGAGCTGTATAAAGTACCTCTGTGATTACCTCATGCTTGAAATAGTTAACGAAACGCCCAGTTAACTATGATTTAGTTATCTATGAATCCAATTATCAATCTGCTTCGGTAGCATTTTAATATGCTTATGTAGCTTATTAATGCGGACGTCGCATTGGCTCACGAAAAGTTCACGAAAGGAATTTACCAAGTCGTAATGTTTCGGCAGCATTATCTGCACTTCGAATCTATACCGCAATTAACTGGTCATTTCCAGAGAGCGTTCTGCAAGGCTTCGTTTTGTTTGTTACATTCAGAGCGGTCTACTAAGTAATATTGATGCCGAGATATAATTATGCAGCTACGAAATATATCGAAACGTCTCTGAAGACGCCTATTGTAGAAGGAACGGATTTCAAGTCGGTACACTTTAACAGCCATGATGCTTCTACTGGCAAGTTATCTAACTAGAATTTCGTTTATGCAACGATTCTCGTAGCGTCATTTTAGTATTTCATCCGCAGCGATCTGGCAACTAGTATGGTCTGATATGATGTACAACTGTTCTTCACAACCGGTCAATATTAGACAAACCAATCCCGGAAATAACGGCATTAATCTAATTATTGTTTTGATTGTGATTCAAATATTTCAGAAATTGATCTTCAAAGTGAGGTAGACATAGAAACAATATCAGATGTTGTGCCTAGTGGAGATTTTAAGCTAGTCAAACTAGAAAATATAGCCCCAAAGTTTGTTGTATTGGAAAACAGAACTAAGTAAGTATATTAGCATACATTGATTCTTTAAGTCAAAAGCATGGTTGTTTTTATTTTAAACATATTGGCTTCGCCTGCAACACTTTTCTTTGAAAATCTCCTCATTTTATATTGTAGGGCTTTGATCAACATGGTTCACTGAAAAGGTTCATCCTGATATTGCACCAGTATCTGTAAATAAAGACAACTTATGTGACTGAGATGACAATTATTAAGTTTATTGTTGTTAATGATATGAAATTTATTTATGGTTTCAGTTCGTAATGAAAGAATGCCACATATAACACAGATAGCTTCCAGAGAGGTAGATAGTGGTAACGAGTTTTCAGCATACGTACTACCCAAGGAACATATTTCCCATAGAGCGCAACAGACCGCTAGAATAACTGTGGCAGATGGTGTTATAGAATGTATGTAAATGGGACGGCAAAAGAAACAGCTAGAATACAAAGTGCTGTTGACACTTGTTAAGTGGCTGAAGAGGTGTGATCAAGTTGTGTTATTGACCCACAATGACAAGAAATTTGACTTCACTGTCCTTGTCTCAGCAGTGTCAAATATTAACAAAGTGGACAACTTTTTGCAAGTGTTGCTGGTTGTGTGGGTTCATCATCATTGTTACGTAAGACATACGCCAACCGAGGTGGCTACAAACAAGATCTGTCAGGTGATTTTGGGGGCATTAAGTACATGCTCATTCACGTACATTATTTCCAGATGTTCTCAAATTCTCTTGTTCTGTAAAAGGATTGTTCCACCATCGTCTGTGGTCTAAAGAAAAGGTAAAAAATCTTCAATCATTGACATGACTGGTAGCCAGTTGTGTGGTGTAAACTGCAAACAGCAGAACATACAGCTGCTTCTGGACTAAACTCTTGCTTGTTTCTTTTTTATTTTTTTGAGTTATTACCAATAATCCTGCGTCAAAGATGCAATCGTGGTCATTTGTCACATTCTGCGACAATGCTCTTGATAAGTTTTGCATTTAAAAATGACAGAAAAAATGTTTAGGCATTTTTTATGTTATTTCAGTATTGGAGTTTTTAAAAAGTCATAAGTTTATGTTTGGTAAGACAGCTAAACATTCTCTAAAAATGTGCATAGGATTTACCCCCTTTTGAAATTTGACACCATTGTCATAAACCACTATGTTATGAACTAATTGTGTGGTAAATGTTATTATTTTTTATATGTTGTCACTTATACAGATAGATGATTTATATATAGGTGGGTCTAGAAAGAAGTGTCTAGATTTCTCTAAAATTTTAGCTGGAAATACACACATTTGAAATAAAGTGAAAAGATCACTCTTGTTTTTTCATGTCGTTATTCATTTAAATTTTATGTTGCCTAGTTTTGGGTGAAAAATCCAAATAAAATGTATCATTCTGTTGAAGCAAATGTATACGGACTCTATTAAGTAAATTTTGTTAATTTATTTATTCATTTGGCAAAATAATAGAGGATTTAGTATCATTTATTGTTGGTATTTTCACGTAATATCAGAGAATCGAGGGGAGCAATCTTTTAATCTCAAGTTTAAACTGGTAAAAGTTTTCTAAAATTTATTTTTAGATGTCTTATAGATTGCTTAACAAGAAATGATAAAAATAATTTCCAATTTCAAGCATGCATTTCAGAGTGCGTAATCCTTAAGTACGCCTTTGTAAAACTATTCATTAACTGTTTAAGCTTCTGGGTAATTACTGTTAATTTTAAGAATGGCGTGATTGTCTTAATGGTCTTGTAAGTTACGTCTATGAAGCGTTTAGAAGAAAAGGTCGTTAAATGTTTAAAAGTTAACACCCAGAAATAAGCCTTTCGTCAAACAATGATCTTGATGATTTGACGAATCAACAAGAATCCATAAAAACAAAACTCTTGGAAAACGAGTTTAGAAGCATGAGAGACAATCTTATCTTTTATGGAATAAGAGAACAAAAATGAACCGCGGTATAGCGAAGCTCAAGGGGAAAGTAAAGGCCTTTATCAAGGAAAAGCTTAAGGTAAATACTAATGATGCCATCTTCGATCGCGCACATCGCCTAGGAAGGACAGCTCGAGCTCAAAACCCCAGGCCCATAATAGTGAAATTTCATTTTTTCTCACAAAGAGAAACTGTCCGGAAAGCAGCCCTTAATATGAAAAACGATCTTAAGCAAAGCAACTACGGAGTGGGAGTGCAGCTACCAAAAGAATGGTGGGATGCAAGACGGGTGTTAAAGACTACATACCAACATGAAAGGGAAAAAGGAAATCGAGTGAAATTTGTCGGCAGGAATATAAACTAAAATCTACAGCCAACTAGGAACGTCATGAAGAGCAAATTGAATGTATAACGTGGAATATTAATGGTTTAGTAAGAAAACTATTAGACCCCGATTTTATAGAAAGGATCAACAAACATGACATTATTATTCTCACTGAAACATGGTTATCGTCAAACACGCACTACAATAAAAGTATTCAAGGATATTGTGATGTGCATTCATATGGACAAAAATCACCAAGGACAAAGAAAGGACGTTATTTAGGCGGAATTTCTATATATTTTAAAGTACATTTAAGTCCAAAGATAAGTATTATAGATAAACATTCATCTGGTATTGTATGGCTAAAGATTTGTAAATCTTTGTTGCATTTTAATGAAGATGTATATATATGTTGTACATATATACCACCGCATGATTCAAAAATATTGAAAATATCAGAATCAGACAGTTTTGACGAGATTGAACATTGTATTAAAAAGTATAAAACACAAGCGTTTATTACGGGTGATTTTAATAGTAGAACGGCAAATAACCCAGATTACACCCAAAAAATGACCGATTTTTAGATCGTAACCAGTTTTCACAAAATTATAAGAATATTCTACCTAGGGTAAACAAAGATCAGGTCCTAGACGATTGGGGGACGCGTCTCCTAGATTTGTGTAAAAATACAGGCTTTAATATAGCTAATGGCCGGTTAGATAAAGACAGAAACATTGGAGAATATACGTTCATAAATAATAATGGAATGAGTGTAGTAGACTATCTTATCCTGTATAAAAATAATTTTCAATGCATGAAAGATTTCGAAGTAAGACCACCAGATCTTTTATCCGATCATTGTGCGCTGTGATTTAGTATCGAAAGGAAACGTCCTTTCGTAAATACACGCGTTAATGACCCCGCCCTCGAACTATATATAGCATGGGATGGTACCAAAGTAGATAGTCTGCGCGCGCACCTACTGAGGGAACAAGCCTTTCTGCACCAATTAACCTGTAGCATTAATGATAGCTCTATAGACAATACTATCAAATCTTTCACTGAACTAATACAAGGGATCGCATTTAAAATATTTGGTAAATATAGGAGATTTAAGTCAAATAGAAATAGTAGAAAAAAATAAAACGTGGCTTGATAAAGAATGCTATACTGCAAACAGAGAATTTAAAAAAAGCACATAACACATTTTTAAGACACAAAAATAACATGAACAAAGCTTCATTTCTTTGCAAGAAAAGAACATACACGAATAAAGAGAACGTGTTAAATGATATAATTTAAAAATGAAGGAAAAAGAATTGCAAAATTGGCCAAAGATAACCCACAGGTATTTTGGAAAACCATCAAAGGACAATACAATGAAAAATCCAGGGTAGATAATATTATTTCTATAGATGGCATGTGCCAACATTTCAATAGATTATACGGATCGGTCGGATCGGTCAGAGAATGATAATAATGATGGGGGATCATGAAATGAACCATACATATGTAGTACAGAATTAGATAAAGAATTTTCAGCAAAAGAAATTAAGAATGCAGTATTTGCACAAAGCAATAACAAAAGTCCAGGCAGTGATAAACTAATAACAGAATGTTTTAAATATACATATGATATTATTGCACCATTTTTAAATATCTTCTTTAATAAACTGTTCAATGAAGGTTGCTTTCCAAATAGCTGGGGAGAAGGGATTATAATATCGCTTTTTAAGGGTGGATCACAAAAAGCTAGTAATTAAAGAGGAATAACACTTAACAATATTTCACCAAAGATTTATTCCAAACTACTTGTTACTCGACTTACTAAATGGAGCGAAATGAATTCAAAAAATATTGATAACCAATATGGATCAGACTGCATTTTTATATTAAATGCTATTATAAGCAAAGTATTATCACAGAAAAATAAATTATATGTAGCATTTCTTGATTGGGAGAAAATGTACGATAACATTAACCGAGCGCTAATATGTAAAATCATATGTTAAATACTACAGCTCGTTTTTAGAGTCAAACATGTCACACAATGTCGTGAAACAAGGGGACCCGGCAAGCAGCATATTATGTCTTTTTTTCACAATAATATACTCAACAACATTAAGACAAACATAAACGTCATTGTTACGATCAATGATATGAAGTTGTTTCTTCTCTTCTTCGCGGATGACGCCGTTGCATTTGCACTTGAACCGAAAACATTACAGTCTATTCTTCATGACATAAATATTTATTGTCGAACTTACAAATTAAAAATAAATGTTTAAAAAAAAAGATCATGATATTTGAAAATCGTGGAAATAATAATTTTGATTTTATCTTCATAATTCAAAGCTAGAAATTGTGAACTCCTTCAAATACCTGGGTGTCCATATATTCAAAAATGATAAGTGGGCTCGTACACAGGTCACTATAGCAAAACATGCGTCTAGAGCTCTTCACAATTTATTAACAATATACAATCAAGTAGATCTTCCGGTTTCACAAAAGATTAAATTATTTGATACGCTTATTACTTTAATACTTCATTATTCTACTAACGTATGGGGTTTCCATAATGCTCCCGACATAGAAAATATACACTCAACATTTTGCAGAAAAATGTTATGTGTTAAAACATCAACAAACTTAGATGCACTCTACGGTGAATCACTATACATACATAGAAAATTAATATTAATCAAATATTGTATTAAGCTGATTAAATCCGAGGAAATCACTATTTTGTTTAAAACTTACAACATGCAAAAAACGGGAAACACATACGATGAAAGTAATTGGGCGTACCAAATAAAACTTTAGGCCTATCGTATATCTTAGAAAAACAATTGAACATCTCAATTAATTATGCTTTTATGAAACAGAGAATAATTGATATTTTCACACAAAATTGGATATCCGCGATAAATAATTCAAACGATTACACGCATACAGTCTACTCAAAACGACGTTAACCTATGAAACATATTTAGATGAAATAACCAAACCAAATAAAGAGTTAACAAAGTTTAGAGTTTCGTCGCCATAACTTGCCATAGAAAAGGGTCGTCATAGTAATACAGCTAGAAGTGAACGATTATGTAGAAATTGTAATATGAACCAATCGAAACAGAATACCACTTTTTACTAATTTGTCCAAAATTTTCTCAACTACGCTCCCTATACTTGAAAAGATACTATAATACATGGCAAACTAAACAGAAATTTGCTTTATTAATGAAAACAAGATCAAAGAATATTATTAGAAACGTTTCAAAATTTATATACTTTGCAAACAATTTGAGAAACTAATATCTTTATGTTGCTCTTCAGATAAACTAATGTCTCTAACCCATGTATCCTATCATTTGTCACAATTACATGTATGTTTATAATGCCTTGCTATAAAACATGTATGTTTAAATGCAATAGAAGTTTGTATTGTATTGTATATATCAGACAAATACGTCTCACATTAGCAGTTAATATGCTTAGAAAGCTATATTTCAAAGGATTTAGACGAATTACAACGACAAATATGCTCATATAACCATTGTATCACAATCATATAATATCCAATTTGTCCGTCAATTAAAGGCTGGCTATTAAAGTCTGTTGTTTCAGTTTTTAAGAAGTCAAATGCCTGGAGAAACGGCAGATATATTATATGTAAAACCTCTAAAATTTATGTAAATCTCTATATGTCTTTGATTATGTTTTGTTCTAGAATTTGGGGTGTTTAATTAATAATGAATTATAAAAATGTTCTTTGTCAATCTTTTAAATTTGACGCTTTAAGTTTGTTTCATCTATATACTGTTTTTGAACACATCTTTTAAACAATCCGAGGAAAATATCTAAAAATACATGTATATACACTTAACATATACACTATACATTTAAAGGCTATGCTAAAGGAAGTAACAACTGTAAAAAAAAACTCAGTTTGCTTCAAATCATTTCAAATATCCTGATACATGATATTTGAAATGAAAAAAATGACACGAGAACCATAAACATCCCTTATTCTCTATATTTAACGATAAATGCTCTTTTCAACATTTTCTGATTAAGTGTATATCGCCTTTCGCACTAAGTGAATGTTCTGTCACTCCTGATTGATGAAGGCCCGTATCAATAAATACGTAATAGTAATTTCGTTGCAGAAACGTCCTAAATTGATAAGATATTTTGATACATACATCATGTCGTAGTACTACAAAACATTATTTAATTAAATAAAATGACATCTATAGCTAGGAAAATGAAATGAGATATAGGCTATCGTCTTGTGCATTTTCGTAGTCACATTTCATATCCATTCTCACTAAAATAAACATTAACTATATAGACTCTCCCACAAATGTCTCATGGTGTCACAAATTTGATTTTTAAGTATCTGCTTGATATAGAGAAAAAAAACTGCATGAGAAAGAATGATTTTCTTAAAATCCGCCATTAAGTGTCTGTGATTATGGCATATGAAACAAACGCGGTTAGCTGTTGAAATTGAAATTGAACTATCCTCCCGTATAAAGTCAATGAATTAGGAAAGAAGATGAGCTACTGGTTTAACCGTAATAAATACTTTTAAATTAAATCGAAGAATCGTTAACAATTCAATGCCTTTAGTAAACATGTGTGAAGGTGTGCAAAGCATTAAACTATGCTATTATACCGGAAGATTTAGAACTGGCAAAATATAGACTATTACCTTACTTCTACGACCTCCTTCGTATATAAGGAAGAAGACTACTGTGATATGCAAGACGCTAAGAATATTGCCCTGTACAGTACACTGTGGAACACAGCGAATACAGCATTACCTAGGTGTCATTCTCTCCATTATTAATGGTAATTTTACTCAGCCAGATTGCCTAACCCAGACTTCAATTTCTTGCTAGAATTATGTATACTGAATAATTTTGTGACTTTTGGTCCAGAAGTTAATCATTGATACAATTTTCTCTACATGATCTCAACATTTGTGTGACACTTCCCAAACCTTAAGAAATGTAACAGATTCAACCAAGGTTCTATCTCTATATAAATATATCCAGCATAACTTTCTTCGTCATTTTTATACACATTCAAGTCATTTAATGGTGTGTACATACATTAACTACCTAAATCGATATGGCTATCATGGACTTATGCTTAAGGACGATGCTACCCTTGCATGCCACAACGATAGTATGCACAGACTAATAGACCGCTTTGCATTATTGCTTATGCATGCGGCCATTTCATTCTGAGGATCAGCATTACAAAAACAGACGCCATGGCACAAACATTCCTCACTTTACCATCAAATCCTATAAAGACCCTACTGTGAGAGTAGTTATTGATAATTCCAGGTAAGATTCTTCAATCAGTGCTCATTGTGGGAAAGCAGAAACTGAGGCTTTTAAACTTATCAACAGTGTATTACAAAACATATAATCTCGATCAAAACACAAAATTAAAATATTCCATTTCTGACCGGACCTCCAGGTACAGGAGGCCCCGGGTTCGATCCCGGGCAGCGACATACCATATTCGTTAAAAATGGTAGTGGTATAGCTCCCTTGCTAACGCTCAAGGAAATATAAGGATAGTTCCACAAGTGGCTGCTCCGGTGTCAGGATAGTGTGACTGGGTGTGGTATCATGCCAGGCAGGATTATGTCTGCTTCAAGTGGATACTTTCTCCATATAACTGAAATACGGTTGGTGGGACGATAAACCCAATAAACATAAAACTTTCATTTCTGTGGCAAAACGCCCTTATGTTTGGAATTAAACATGGACTACATATACTTGACAAAGGTCAACGTTCAAAGCTTCTCACCTGAGACGCCTTCGCACTGTCCTAATGCTTTCCTAGAAGAAGCAAACAATCAACTCAGGGACGGTGATGTGAACTTTTTATTGTCCAACTTTATGTCACATCGTTTTTCATGCTCTTCTTTCAAATAACGATAAATTTAAATAAATTCGTCTGGCACCAATATCGGTGCCAGACAGTATCAATCACTACACTATTGTTGGTCTTTCCTAACAACCCTTTTAATTTTTGTGACATAAATGAACTGCAGGGGCAGGGAACGCGCAAATATAAAACGATACTTTATATGATAATATAAAGTAATTTATGTTTGCGCCCATTACTTATTACTTATGGTGGAAGGATAGTTTTGGTGGAGCGTTTCCTTTATATATTTAGTGCAGTGTATCCTTCTGTACAACGCATTTTGTCAGCCTCGTTCTGAAAGCGCAAGGAAACAAAGGAAATCAAAGAAGTTCACTCCATTTTTGTTTATCCGCCTTCTACCCCTCCACCACCCTTAATATATATTTGTTTCTATCTGTGCAATTATAACTTCTAATTGTTGTAAATATTACCTTGCGATATGTGTTCCTTACTTATGACCTTTTAAACATGTTATGATATTAACTCTTAGGACCTTTTATTGTCCAACTTTATGTCACATCGTTTTTCATGCTCTTCTTTCAAATAACGATAAATTTAAATAAGTTCGTCTGGCACCAATATCGGTGCCAGACAGTATCAATCACTACACCATTGTTGGTCTTTCCTAACAACCCTTTTAATTTTTGTGACATAAATGAACTGCAGGGGCAGGGAACGCGCAAATATAAATAATAAGTAGTTTAATTGCTTTGTATTGTTGTTTTGTTAGGAATTTAACATGTAAATCAAAACTCGGACAGTTTTACATATGTTTGAATTGAGTAGTCAAATACGCTGATAAAATATCGCGAAAACCGTCAGGTGAACGAAATCACGGCGTCAAAAGTCACAGCTGTCGTGTTACTAAGTCGAAACTCATCTGTTGCAAAGAAACAGATTGTTGACAGTTATACACATGTTAAATGATAGTTGTTACTTGCGCAAATAAATTAAATTTGATAGGAAATAGATTTTAAGTTTCCGTGATCCAACGCCCAACATATCACGGTTTCGATTTCAGATTCGTATCAATTTAATCACGAATGCCAATTATAGTATGTTTGTGAACAATCCACGTCTGTCCAAAAAATATTTAAATCCTAACACCACCGCCCGACACATGTCCGCACAATTTACCCTGTGCAGTCGCCGCATTGTACACTTGGTTTTTCTATTAATCAGACTTCCCGGTATGTAACGTCAACTCAAACTCATAGCGTACCATATAAAACTACAGCAAACGAATTTTATAATTTTGATTTAACTTCGACAATATGATCTGTTTCAATTAATTAACGATAACAACGTAAATGCTCTATTCTAGACCACATACGTACGTTATACAAGAAGGAGATTATCAATTGAGATCCAAAGCTGACTTTTTTGTTTTAAGTGTTTAAAAGAACGAAGAAATCAAATGTCAGCTACACCACATGACGATTATAACACATATGGGGTTTGGGAATAGTGTCATAATAAAAAAGGATATAACGGTTGGATTTTAGACCCAACGTTATAAACAGAACCTTCCTGATTCTGAAAATAAGCAGACAATATTGCACTTGTGCTGATAGATGGCAAAACGGACATCACTTATCTTGTCAGATTTTCGGAATGTAAAAAAGTTTCTCATCTCATTTGTTAAATTCCGCCTGTAAACACACTCCATAAAAATGCATAGCACAGATGCGTTTGCGAATCGGGCAAGTGCTATCTTTATCCACAACAGTTAACGTATTTTAAAGGGAGAACATAAGAAATAACGAATATTGTTTTACTGTCGTCCATCATTTAAAACAAATAAGTATTATTAGTATTTTCTAATCAGAAAAGGCCTGGAAAAAATATTTCAAAGGTGACTGCAAAACTCAACACGGAATCCCATAGACTCATTACAACATGGTGGGGGTATAATTATAGACTCTACTGTAGGTATATTTTAATGACTTAACTTATTTGTTTCCTTTTTAACAGGTGTAGACAGAGTTTACGTGTGTAAAACTTGCATACTTTTATATTCATAAAGATGCGGAGTTAATCATTTAAGGATGGTGTGTTTAATTTTATAGCTACCTGTAACTAACGCTTACTCTTCTGAACACTCCAGCCAACCCATTGACATTAAACATGTCCCCGCCACCCCTAACATAGCTTCCGGCAAGTAAAGGGCTAATGGGAAGTAACTAATATACATAATTATTTATGTACAAACGTTGTTATCTTTCTTAGGTAAACAGAACAACTGAAATGTATAGAGGTTTGCTATTATGATTATAATGCAGTGGTGCTTCTTTTTATATGGTTCGTGTGTCAGGATCGCCATTACACGTGACTGTTTACGCTTAAAATAAAATATAGTAACAAGCGCTAAATAATTTCTTTTTAGAGACTATGCCTTTGTAGCCATCTAGAAAACACAACCCGGCCGCCATTTGCACTTTGCACGAGAACAGATGAATACCGATTTGTAAGATACCTCGTACTTCCTTGTTACGGTGTAAACATATCCACAAAAGCAACGAGATCGCATTGGCTTGATAAACTTTTTCAAAAGACAAGATTAAGATATATACGCATTTTGAACAGGTGTACCCAGTGTATCGCGCAACATTTAGACGAGTATATATACTGGTGTATATAAGCAAACACAAATGGGACGTTTTGATTTTGTTAAATGTTATCGTGTTAAGCTTATGTAAAAAGTGAATTAAAATTCCTTTTCTTTAGAGCTAGGTCAAAAGTATGTCGGCTTTATCGAGAATGACAAAGCCAATATTTACCGGAGATAGTTACACACTTAGAGAATCGCTAAGCCAGTCTGGCAAAATATTTCCTTTGCTTGTCAAAACCTGTGGACAATTCGATTTCCGTGGGGCATTCAAGGAACACTGTGATAAACTGCCAATTGGTGAACAAATGTTGATCGAACAAGTGAAGACAATTGAATATGCCTTGGTACGTGTGCTAGATTATCATTCGGAGGGACAATGTCTCGTCAGAAAAGGGCGGAGATTTTGTGCTAGAGCACAACAATTATGTCGGAAACCAGTATCTTGTGCCGCTGAAATACCAAGGAACTGTGCGACTTACATCTCCACCTGGCTGCCGCAACAGATACGCATGTGTTTCCCAGGTAATAACTGTGTTATAAAGAGATTGTACATTCAGTTATGTAAAAAAAATAAAAAAGCTAAGTAGTTGAGCATATCATTGTTATTAACAAAGTGTGTGTGAATGTGTGTTCATTAATACCAGGCAAACTGTGTCCACATATGCGGTAAATAATGTATCAATTACCTTTCTTCTGTAAAAATGAAACTCACTCAAGCTGAATGCCTGTTGACGCACACTTACTGCGCTAAGAGTGTTGTCTTTCACGTAAAATAATGAGCAAAATATACATCCTTTCTGAAATTGCTGTTAATTGTCTCTATATAGAAATTGTGTTTCTTTTAAATATTTCCGTAGATATCAGCTAAACGTTGACCCATGTTATCATGGTGAAAATTGGGATTTATGCGGTAAACATTGCATTTCTAGTGTTGACTTTGTTTTAATCCCTTATACTTTTCATGTTATGTTGAACATGTGTTTGTTCTTTTTTCTTAGCATTAGAGACTTTTTAATAATATCCGTGCAACTAAGATACATCAAAGAAGATAAAGCATATTTCTTCTTAACAACATACAAGAGAAATAAGAATTGTCTTATTCGACATAACATAACACGACCCTCTCCTACACACGGATTCAAAATTTGCACAATGACATCTGGCATACAAGTCAAAAGCTTGGGGTAGCAGTTTTGCGACACTGTCGCAGATCAATTAACACTTCAAATATCACCGATGTCCCTATTTCACTCATTTGAGTATATTTATAAATACAAAGATATTTATCAGCACTTAAATGCTTGTCCTATTTGTGTTGAAGAACATAGTAAACGTTTATTTATTCAGATATACAAGGAAAACACCATGACAAAAAATAAGGAGGCCACGGCTGTAAGGATAACAAAGAGAGACAATGCATTAAGCATGCTTGGAGAGAGGAAGGTGTAATGAAATGAGTGTATGTGCGTTGGTGTGCGTGCGTGCGTGCGTGCGTGCGTGTGTGTGTGTGTGTGTGTGTGTGTGTTATTTTACTTGTATTAATAATAAGTCTAAAATAAGATTTCATGATATCAATGATATTTTATTTTTTGTGAATGTTGAAAAAGAAGTGGATGTTGCAAATCAGATAGGAAAAAGTCAGGTGATATTTTGTACAAAAAGAATAACGGCAAATAGATTATGAAAATTATTATGCAAATGATTAATTAAAACTGAACACGGATAAATATATATTTCATGTTTAATGCTTCAGCATGTCCTTATACTTTCCAAACACGTTTTATTATTTTTGAAAAAAAATATACTTATTTGCAGACCCTGATTACCAATAAATACACAGCACAATAAAATAGTTGTTTTTAAGCATATAAACATATACAAACACAGATAAAATCTATTTAACATGCGTATATATATCCATAATATTTAGTAGTCAAATAAGAAAACGATAAATTTCTCGTTAATAATGGAAAAATGCTCACTGGATATTCGTTAAATGCCCGAGTGCAAAGGAAATCTATGATTTTCATTGACATCGAAACTTACACTTTATAAAACACTAAAACATAAGTTTATGATTAAACTTATCTAGATTATAACATTAAACAAGGGAAGAAAATAGTGAGTACTCTCGATGCCATATTGAACAAATAAATGGACTTTTACATATTTCCTGAATTTTTTAGCAACAATACTTTGAAAATTTTCATTTTGATGAATTAGGAAATTCCCTAAATATATTTGTCACACACTCCAAGTTATCACTTTGTAAAGCATTCACGAATTGCCTGTAATAAATCGTGTATAAGCATGTATTCCTTCAAAGTATTAGGTTGTCTGTATATTATTAAAATGCGTGTGTTCTTGTATTCATCATATGGTTACGTCGACCAGGAAGAGTAAGACACCTTGCCCTGAAAGAGCTATTTAGGACTCCAAACACAAAAACAATACTCCAACAAAACCATAGTGCACTAATCACTTAACTGTATGAATCATTACACTTGCTCTTGTCTATGTCTTGGTCGATTAAGAGAAGTTGGTGGTCACGTTAGAACTAATTGCGACTTTCTTTTTATGCCAAAAGTGTGTTACCAGGATATCGCACATTATTTCAATATATTTTGGCGATGATAAAGTAGGTCATTCAATTCTGTTTTGTTGAATAAAACAAGGCAGGTACTCTTTCAATGATAAATAATGTATTATGATTGATACAGGTTCTGGAAGACCTTCCGCAGTACCTGATAGTAAACGCCGACACCGTGGCTTTGACTGTAGACCGAAACACCCAAAGTTTTGTCCGCGGGACACCGTCTGACGGTTGATTGTAGCGTGGAAGTTAAGGGACAGTAGCTACCTTAAGTGTACAGATGACAGCGGCGAGACATTCCTGTTTAAGGACAACGCCTTTGTCAACTTTACAGGGGATTATTCCAAACATGAATACAAGCCTCTTCACTGCATCCAAAACAAACCTTCCAAGGTGCATATTGTTGGAAAATGTAGACCCAGCTGACGTTGTTATAGAAAATGACAATCAAGCGTCGGTATTAATGGTTGTTGTTTCAGGGCCGCTGCAGATGTTGAAAGTGAAGAAGCGCACAATGTTAGTTGCCCTGGTTGTAGCGATAAAGAAAATAAGACATTTCGAATTGGTCTTGATTCCGGAAGGCTTGTGGGACATTGAACACGTACAGCTGGCCAAGTTTTCGAATGAATCAGCCAAAGAAGAATACATAGACAGTAGATTCTGGTCCTGTATCGATTCGTCCCTTGTTGTGGACAAACTGTATTTACGCATGGAAAATAAAACCAGCTTGACATATTTGAAGAGACCACCACTGATGTCCGACAGGATCAGCATCACCGAGGCATTCAGCTCTGATGGTTAAAAGCGTCCAATATTCAATTTTACATCTTGATAATATATTAAACGATTGTGTGTGGGTTTTTTTTCTTTTTCAATCTTGGCCGTTAGCATTTTTTAATTCTTGTTGATTTGAGGGTTTTCTTGTTACAGGAAAAAACTCATATTGATTATTTGCTCTTCGCCCATTACTAGCTTATTTCTGACAAATCACGCTTTGCTAAGAAATAAATTTCACAAAAACAATGCGAAAATAATTGAACTCATATAAAGCTGCCCTTATGGACCTAAAAGAACACTGCATATATAAAATTGCCGTTTGAAAAGAAAAGTAAATAAACTTCCATATTTTCCATTTCTAGTTTGTTTAGAGGAGTCACACCCACCATCGCCACCGCCCCCTGTCCCAGGTAAGTACCAATTTCCTACAGCATTACTAAATTTGATACTAAAATAATGTTCTCAAAACTTATCATGCAACAGTATGTTTACGACCCATAAATATAACATACTGTTACTGCTAGCAAACTGCATTAAGAGCTAACAGGACAAGATGCTGATAGTGAAAGCAAACGATGCAAACTCCGGTCACATATCACAGATGAAAATGTAATTTTAATCTAGATACCAACCCATCAATAAGTAATTTTTTACCTTTAATTAGAAATGCGTTAGTATGTTTATAACTTTTTTATTAAGTAAAAGATCGGATTTTCAAATCTTTATATAATTTATATTCATAATTTGGAAAATGGTTAAACCGGAAGTGGGTGGGAATTAAGAGGGAGAAAGACAAAACTAACAGCCTTTAGGCGATTCTTAACGTTAAATACACTTATTAAACTTGGTCAATTTGTTATTGTTACCTTCAGAGCGCGTCCAAAACAAAACGCCTGTATCCGCTCGAAGGCTGCCAATTAAGATTTATCAGAATGAAGGTGAGAAATCACACAAACAGCACCAGCAACAGCAGGTGCAAGAGCAGAATAAACCAAAAAAGCAGCCCAGAATGCAGCAAGAAATGCAAAACCAGCCAGAAATGAGAAATGTAGACAAGAAACAGAAGGAAAAAAGACATCAACCTAAGAAAGAACTGCAGTCCAAAGTACAACACCATTCAAGACACCATGATGTCCTTCTGCCTAAAAGGGTAAACGCTAGTACTAATGCGCAAAATACATGAGTTTGCTATATTATTAGGAATTTCTGTAAATGAGAGAGCCGAAATAAAATGAGGTATAAAAAGAATCAATAAAGAAGCACTTGAACACAGTGAACATTAACAGTTTCCATTTCTAATCGGCTTTTCGTAAGGTCTCTTTACATATTCTAAGAGACCTGCCGTTAAAGGATTTGATTAATGATACTTTTATTGGGTCTTTTTTATCTTATAGGTGGAGAAGGAGAGAGATTCATTTGATTTTATTTCCGAGAAATTTCGACTTGGATTCGACAAAATACATAACGAAATTAAAAGTCTTTTCCAAGCCACAACAGAAGACCGTTCACTTAAACCGGGTATCTTGAAAAGAACTAAAAGGACGGCCGTCGTACAACCGCGTCGTGCATCTGACTAGCGAGAAGGGGAAACAAGACACCAACAATGCTAAACACCGACGGTCTCGTCTGTCAAGGTCTCTTTCGACACCAGGGACAACAACACAACTGTCAGTGCGAAAACACATTTCCCTTCCATCATTGAAGGTTTGTGTGCATTTCCTAAAATAGTTTCCCCGCTAAGCATCAACAATCTATAGTTATATATCTGTTCTAATACACATATGCCTGTCAACTGTTAGTCTGTCTCTAAATATTTACTTGTCTTACTTTGCCTATGTCCTGTATAGGAGAGTAGTGGAATAAAACATATCAAACCAACAGGATATGTTAAGTATAAAGATCTAGTTAGGCGGTGTAGCTTTTGACATAGAAAAGAATTACGAGCTGTATTTCGGAAGTACGAAGGATTGACCTTGACCTTTACTACTCGCGGCTTAGGAAAAAGAAGTGCTTCGAATATGTATGTCGAAAAACAATGCGCGCCTATTCTGTTCAGACATGCTTTCCAATATTAACATAGGTATTGTTATATTTTTAAACTAGAAATTCAAGGGATTATATTGTTAAATGCAGATATTCAGGAAATGCAGATTTATTAATGATCACTGTTGCGGAGGGATATCACTCTGACAATAAGATAGTATCGAAACGGGGAGGTAAATGTTATTAGAACGAGTGTTCCAATGACTATGCATTATCTACTTGGGCGAAATATTGGTGATATCTCGCGCGGGACCTTACCGACTACTAAGACTATGATCCACATTTCATTTGTATCATCGCAGCATCTCTATCCTAAGTAAACGCGCTTTTGGAAAAGAATGGCGCACTCGGGATTTTTTTTCGGTCACTGGGGTGTTGTGTTTACATAATAGAAAAGTGGAAGTTAATTGTAAACTCAGTGTATTGTGATCGCATCCTGCAGTTTTAACGATAGTTTGTTTTAGACCTAATTTAAGTTAAAATACAAGAAAATATATAGGAAATATGTTTAATTAGACAGATTCTTCTATCGGATGTCAAAAACCTTGTTGTAACTTTTGACCCAATTTAAAATTTATATTTTAGTCGTTCATTTTGCAGCTGAAGACTTCCCACTGTGTACCACGGGATAATCTTGATCATTATTTGCTCACCTTTACTTGCTTACATGGTTTATCTGACTCCACCTAGACAGCACTCTTTAGCGCTTTGATCTCTATCTTTCAGGGCTAGAACGTCAGTTTAAGATTTTCTAGCAACTTTGCAACTTAACAACACTAAGACAGTGTGTTGTGCACATAAGTTGTTTGTGTTTCAAAACAAGTTTGCATGTAGTTTTAGTATGAACATGGGCATTAATTACATGTACATGTAATGCCAGAGCGGTATATCTTCTGACGTACTGTATCAGATAGCATTTAACCATTACATAGGAGGTATTTTCGTTGTTTTAAATAATTAAGTATTATAGATTTTAAATCCTTTCCAGAAAATTCGCGAGGGTTGTCCGGAAAGTTCGCGTTATTTTTCTAATAACTTTGTTAGTTTTTAACGCAGACTTTAGAAAATATGTGAAAATAATAGTTTACATCAATGAAACATATAAAAATATACATGTAGTTTAGATTGATACATTTAATATATTATATTGCGCATAGCAACTAAGGGTCAGCTGAGTGTCGCAGGTATGTTAATGGCCGTTTTTTTTTTTGCAACGTAACATAATCTCTAGAAGTCTAATTTACCCGCGAAAAGACGTTACGTTACATCATTTAATTGACGTCATTTCCTGTTAGTTTCATACCATTATTTGAATTATACACGTTGTGTCGTGGATTGTTTGGCGACTGTGTATAAGGGATGACGTCAACTGAAAAGTTGGAATTACGGTAGCGCCATAAAGTTCTGTGTTCGGTTGAAGAAATCGCCGCCTGAAACTTTACAACGGCTTCAAAATTCGGACACTTTACCTTCGAGTGGCAAAACTTTTGTCTACAAGTGGCAAGAAATGTTCCGAAATGGTAGAAATTCTATTTCTGCCATTGGCAAAACGTTATTTCGGATTAGAAAATATACGCGAGCTCGTCAAGATGGACAGACGGCGGGCGGTACGAGAAATTGCTGATGGATTGTGCGTATCTAAATCTATGTTTTATGAACTGTTAACTACATAACTTTGCATGTCTAAAGTACGAGCAAGATGGGTCCCGCGAATTATTGGCGATAATGGCAAACAGAGGCGCATGGCGTGTTCACGGGTATTTCTCGAGCGTACTTTATACCGTTTATTGTTAATTTGAAATTTTCAACTAAAACTGCAATATGATTTCTATTACTAACGATGTTTGTCATTTTTCTATATCACCAAAAATAAAAAAGCTACACACTATTTTCGCTTACTTCCCGGACAACCCTCGTACTTATATTAGTCTCCATATGATAAGGTTTTTAACGCAATCAAAAAGTTAATCATACTTATTTGCCATCATCGCCATCTTTTTTATCAACATCAATCTTCTCACACATAAAAAAACATCATCTTACCAATATAACATTGCTTCGTATGCTGTCTATAAGGATGACGACAGCGAGAGGACAGAACTCAGTGCCCACTTGTACAATGAGCTAGAGTTTAGAACCGTGCTGGATGCCCCTGGTTCCCTTCCACCCTCAACACTAGGTAGCAGCGACACCCCAAACCTATCCATGGCAGAATCCAAAACTACAAATCTCAAGGAGCCTTATTCAACACGGGAACATTTCTATTCATACAGCGTAGCAGAGGTGTGTGAGTGTTTCCTGTTATGTCGCTTGAACGACCTAGCGAAAATCTGCATGGCTGAAAATCTAGACGGAAATTTTTTCAAAGACTCAAATCTAGATTTCTTATCAGAGCCACCATTTAACTTGGGTCATTTGTCTCGACTGAAGGTGGAGAAGGTAATAGGCGGTTGGAGGCCTAAAGAGTCTTGATTGGAAAATAAATCCAAGACGGCAGTAATTTCGGACATAGATAAATCCGATATTTTTAAAAATGTTAGAGCTAAAACAGGTTGTCAGAAGTCTGAATTTATGATTTAGGGCAAATTCACACAAAAGCCAATTATTGTTGTTGTTGTTGTTGTTGTTGTTGTTGTTTTGTTATCAGAAGTGCCTAGTTAGTTAAAAGTTTCGAAGAGTGTGGAATGCGATGAATTTATGCTAATCGCAAAAAGGACTATTTATGACAGACACTTTAGTTTCTACCAGACAAGAAACAGAGGCGTAAAACCAGTGAAATGAAAAACACAATTGGAACAATTTACTCTTAAACGAGTTCTTAAGTATAAATATATTTATGTTCTTAAAATATTGCCTCCGCCGCGCGAGTTAAATTTTGTATATTATTGACATAGTTAAGTTGAACGTGAAAATAAAAACACTAAAAGTTGAATACTGGGCCTATAAGACTGTCACTTTAAATCAACACCATGTGCATGTGATGAATGGATACAAATATACCTATATGATTTTAATTGTTTAAGCTGGCAACTAAGAATGTATGTTGAATTACACATGTTGTTGTTGTGATTTTTAATGCGATGTCTTATGGCTCTTTATGGTAAACGTCAATGCACTCCTCAATGAGATCAACTTTGAACATCTATTTTATTTGTAGAGAAAATGAAACTGATATTTTAGGTAAATTATTAACTCACAAAAATGTAGTATATTTTTTATATAAAAAAATACAAACATTTCCAATAAAAATATGATCACTTGTGATTTTGCGGTGTGCATTCTCTTACAAATGAAGAAAGTAATTGCATATTTTGTTTTGTTTTTGTTTTTGAAATACATTGCAGCGACCAATTATGATCATTATAGCAACGTCCAACTTTTTGGTGGAGCACAACTCCAAACAAATGTCTGGGTAGAACAATCGGCGCACCACAAGTCAGCTTGAAGACCTTCGCTCATTAATCTTCGCGTCGAACGGGACTCGAACCCAGGCGGTGAGAGGCTAAGCAGTCAGAGGAGTTTCAAATCAGCGACTCTACCACTACGCGCCACGGGCGCCCGTACCCAAAATGTGTTCAATTATTACAATTTTGGCTAAACTCAACCTAAGTATTTACTTTTACGATCTGTTACGTTTTTGCAAATAATAATTGTAACAAACGAAGTTGTGATGGATTTATCAAATGACACAATACATGGGGTCGTTTGCATAATTAATAGTATTGCTGTTTTGAGATATTTTTCAAATGTCATTGCAGCCTTTTTAGATGGCGTCTTAACGCTATCTCTTGTCAAAATGAATGTTAGTAAGGCAAAGAGCTCTTTAAAATAATCAAATCATTATATTGCAAGGTGCATGAAACTAAATACCAAAGTAGATTGCGATTGGTTAAATACTATACTGTGTCAAATGTTTAACGTGATACTTTTAACCGGATTCTACACTGCGCATTAGAAATACTACTGAGAAGAAGGCAGAAAGTAAAAATGTGCAAAGGGGATACTGCCTTGTTACTGCAGATACTTTAAGATGGCTTGATTATTTGCCTGTTTAGATTGGTTTAAACGTTGAGTGTCTAATGATACAATGATGGCTTGACTAGGGAAACTTACATAGTGTACACATTTGCAGATCGATCGCAGTTGGTCATGCGAATGTTACAAAAGTCGATATACTGTTGCAGTAATTATAATCTGTTACTTGCGAAATTCTCTCAAATTTGCAAATATTGAGATTATCTCCTGCAATGCATGCGATATCATGCGAATTAAGGCTGCAAGTTATTGCATGTAAATTCTATCAATTTACATTTGTTTGTGAATTGTTGCGCAAAATAAAATGAGTAGCAAAATGTTACAGACCCACGAGGTGGGGGATTAAAAAGTCTTTGCATATATTCTAAAAAATAAACCTTCTTGTTTGATAGGAATGTACCTGTTCTTGCTGACTACTTGACCTTTTCTTATCGCTTGAACGCATTTTATAAAAATAAATGTTATTATTGACATTGGATTTTGCAAAACATTCAGACATTGGTCAACACAGATATTTTAATATTTTTCAATCAATACAGAGTCCCACCCCAACGATTTCCAGCTGATGATATATCCCTCTCACAAAACGTATTCCTCGTTTATATAACATTTCAACACACACAAAAATGTTTATTCAGGAGAAGGAGGTTATTATACAAAAGAGATAATGCTAAACCGTAGCGTACGAATATTATAAGTAATGTCTACGAACAATGTTGATTTGAACAGTGTAAGTAATATTCATAAAAATATTCATCAAAATATACTTTTAAGGTATTTTATGATACTATTGTAAACGTGTAAGATTGTCATCTTTAAAATCATTATCAGCATAACTTTTTTATAACTGAGTGCCGGACTGACGTTTTCCTGTCTATATAAAGTTTGTAAATAAATCTTGGACTAGATATGAAATAAGGAGATAGTTTATTCGACTTTACAATGTATGATTTGTTATTTTCCGAAGCTGTAATTTTGCTTTCATTGTACGATATGCTTTTTGGGAGTTTCAGCTTTATCATATTGTTAAAATCAGCTTTAAAATTTATCCCTAGTTTATTTTAAATCTTGTTTTATATATTTGTATAATCATTTCGTTTAGCTAAGATTTTTTAATGTATATTTCATTAATAATTTCAAGAGCATTACCAAGTGTAAATAAAGCATTTTCAAAAAAGTTAGAATAAGTATATAACTAGTGTTTAGCGATATCTTGTCATCCTCACGCTCTAATTCATTTCCTATATTTCACTTTTCTTTATTTAAGTGAAAGAATTTCAGCTCATAGAAGTTAGATATGTGGTAAATTAGGGTTTCGCGAGTGCAGCCTCTGCAGACCGCAAAACAATTTAAAAAAAACCATTTAGTTGATCAAGGTTATCATTGCTTCAATAAATGTGTTCTATAATTTGGTGACCTAAATGTTAAAATCTGTTGATTCAAATGCCTACTCAAAATATGCAATCATTAATCAGCTATTTGTTGTATATAATTGCAAATTAACAATATGTTAATGAAGATTTTCAATACATGATTTCAAATGAAAAGAAATCTGTTACTTAGTAAGATGTCTAAAATGGTCTTTATTCTTGCTTTGATACGAGATGCTATTTTAAAACAGTAATGGTCAATATCTTAGGACTTTAAGTCTTAAGTCATTCGCTTGATTACACATGTATATTTCACAGCTTTTCGTCCTAAAGAAAGTATCTCCTTTAACTGTTAAAAGCGCCATTCATTGCTCTCACCATGGACTTGTTTTAATTTAAATTATTTTAAGAAACTGAGTGTAGATCCGTCAGTTCATGTGCTTTGATGACTGTTATATTTTTATTGTCTGTAAACACTATTTTAATGACTTCAGAAGATTTAGAAATATTTTGTTTTGTACTAGATTGTTTATGAAACTTTTTAAGTCTGTGATTTTAAGTCTGTTCTCTTTCTAACCTAATAAAGGTTGATACAAAATGCATGCTTATTGTAATCTTTTACTATGTTCAAGAATGTGTGTTCGGGCTTCGTGTGTTTACAATGTATTGTTTGCTTTGGCGTAGCTCAATATTGATCTACTCAGCTATGATGAGACAAGATCTGCCTGGATAAATATCAAAGCCGTACCTGTCGAAATAAATTACGTACTGCAGCAATCCCTTAAAAGAAATGAACCACCTCAAAAGATATATAAAATGTACCACATAAAAAAGTTGACCGGTAGGGGACTACTGTATTGCCCGCAACACTATCAAATGCTTGTTAATACTGTGTGTACACCCAATGGCACATAAAGACAGGCGTCTGCAGGGCGACACGTGTCAATTGTTGGAGGAAATTCCCGCCATTAATAAAAAATAAGATTTCAAATGCGATGTCTAGCAAGGTAACAGTGATGATTAACTAAAAAAGTAAGAGATAAATTCTTTACCTGATGTGACGTCAAGATGAGAAATTCTTCACAACAATCAACAGAGCTTTTCCAACACTTAAAAGATATTGTCTAGTTCGACGTTCTTCTTAATTCAAGGTGCATTGTGTTTTAAAATGCCAACTGGATATTTCACCAGTTTTAAGTGTGTTTTTGTTGTTGTTTCATTGTTAAAATCTAGAGGCAGTTACCAAGCAGCTTATTATTAGATTTACAGTTCAGTTTTCTAGTAAAAGCAGATGATATTATGTGCTGATGAATGTCGAATTTAGGAAGCACCACAATAGTTTTATCTTCGCCGCTTAACGGTAGGAAATTAAAATATTTTATGTCCTTCTATCCGGCATAACTCCAATTTTGCGATTTAGATTGATAAACTCTATAAATAGCTTGAAATTCGTAGAAAAAATCACAACCCACCCTCCCAGGGAAGATAAACTTATATAGGAAAGATGGTGTGCATAGAGTATTCACTTGAATAAAGGTTCATATAAATAGCAAACGTAGAAAAATAATCAAAGTGTTCAGTATTTAATCGTATGAGAAACTCTTATTTACGATGAAATCTTGGTTTAGTTCAACACGTTCAACATAAATATCATTATTCTTAAAGACCAAGGTTAAATAGAGTGTGAAATGGTTAGAAGATAAAAAACCTCAAGCATCAATTCTAATACTATCAATATTTTACCTCAATAAACTAGGAAGCATTCTGCCATGATAAACGATATATCACGCCATAACTCGGGACTATTTTACTGCAATAAAATAGTTGTTCCTTTTATTTTCCCCACCAATTTTCGTTAAACATATTACACCAATCGTGTTTATTGCTGTTTATCGGGACATTCCCTAAGTAAGTATTAAATGAATTTCACAATCAGCAATGTCCGTACCTAATTCATGAGATATAAACAAATCGTACTCAAATTGTATAACTTCCGGTCGTCTGCATCTGTCAACAATGTCGAACGATTTACCGTCTATGCCTTTTTGTTGGGGCGTTTTGCACAGCAAGAAGACCTGGGGAGACAGGTGTGTGATAAGGCACGTTTTGGATGGTCTAGTCTACAAATGTGAGTTACAGTAAGTTAAAACAAATGAAAGAATAACTAGATTTCCACAGGGAATTACTGTAAAAGTACAAGTGCATATAAATATACCAATTAATAATTTGCAAAGTTTTTGGACTAAATGAGAATGATTTAGACTTCTGCAAGGTTCGTTTGAATATGAGGACAGTTAAACAAATCGCGAATCTTTCCGAATGCCTGACAAATTATCAAATGGTGTCAATGACTCAAGGCGGTTTAAGAATGTAAGTGATAAACTCATCAATAACCTTAACACTCAGAACACAGAAAGAAAGACAAATCCAAAATTCTGCTAAACTATTGAAATGTCAGTTACGTATTTTCCAATGCATTTTCTTTATGTAGTTCATATTAATATTGCTATTAACATGTAAGCAGGATCAACTAGCATGTTTTAAGTGTAAATAGTCGTTTCAACGAGGAATGAATTTGAAAGGTTATTTATTTACACTGATGAAAAAGGAAACTACAGAGACAGTGTATCAACAAGATTTGATCATCGTGTGTGTTACGGTAATAATTAAAGAGGACGTAATCAGTTGAACAACTTAGTGTGTACATGGTTATTCTCCTTCTTTATGAGAAATATACTCAAGTGACAACTTAAGTAAGACAGTGTAATCAATATTGGGAATTTTCATAACATCGCTTTAGGTTATATGGACAAGATGCATTTGAATTGGATAGAATGTAATTTATTTTGTTTGAACAATTTATTTTGTGAATTGACTTTGTTACTTAACTTCAGATGTAAAGTTAATGTGGTGATGTCGAATGAACACTTTTGACTTAGAGTGATATTGTCAACTTTTTTGTGTGATTGCAGGAGTTAGTGAATCTGCTTCTTAACAAATGGCTGAAGGTGGCAATAGAGAGCAACATGATCTTAAAAAATCTTTTCCAACCCTGTCTCAAGCCACAGCTGGAAATAGAAGACAGAATATTCAACATCAGCGTTATGATCTAAGAAAACAGAGAGGTCAGGTGATTGCAAAAAGGTTGAGGGAGAAAGAAATAAATCAAGAAAACATGGATGGAGTTAGAATTACACCAAGAAAACCGCAAAAAATGAAAGTGGATCATCACTAAATGCTTTAGACGAAAGAACTAACAGGAAGTGATATAAAGGAGAAAGGACTTAACAGTGTGGGAAAAAATCAGGGGACACCATCCGAAAGTTGTATATTAAATAGAAAGGACATAAAGATAGAGAAGAAATACACCGATATGGAAGAGCATTTATTACAAAGCGAGACGGGGCTCTGGACACAGGAAGTTAGACTACATGTATATGAGAGAGAAAAGGAGCTTGGACAGTTATGGAAGAATATAAGTATACAAATCAAAACAGAAAAGAAAGATGAAGAGCTTCAACAGACGGAAGTGACACAACATGTAATCAAGGACTAAACATCAAGATAAACTTAACATTTTTTTCCGGAATAGAATCAGTACCAAAAATGAAAGTACCTTTAAAGAATTTAAGCTCGAAATGAATTTGATTAGGCAAATCTACCCAGAAGAAACCATAAAACAAGCTCTACGAAGATCACTTTAAGGGCAAGCAAGGAAAACTGTGTTACACTTAGGGCCAAATGCAACTTTAAACGGCATTGTCCTGCAACTCGAAGAAAACTTTTGAAACATAGCATGTGAAGGTACGATCTTGTCAAAAATTCATAACTCGGAGCAGGAATCAGACGACTCAATTGTAGCATGGAGTCTTAGATTGGAAGAATTGGTACTTCATATAGAAAGACATACTACTATGAGTGAAAGAGAGAATAAAGAGAAATTGAGAAACAGATTTTGAAAAGAGCTATACATCGCAGAACTTCCTCAGGCTATAAGGACATACTTTGATAGCGATATGGCATATGAACAACTTAAAAACAAAGTAAGAAGAAAGGAATTCTAAATAAAATGTACCAGATATAAGAAATCATTCAACGAAACCAGGAAGGCAAACATTCGACAGACGAAAGCTGCAGTAGTTGTTGATTCAACAGAGATACTGAATGAACTAATGCACAAACTTGAAGCAATTAACAAAAGAGATGATGACCTCAGTCATACAACAAGAGAGTTGCCAAATGACTACAATACCGTGAACAGAGGAAAAGGTTACCAGAGAGGAGAGGATTCAGAGAAGGTGAGAGGCCGTACTTTGTATCAAAACTTCTAGTAGTGACAACATAGAGAAGGAAGAATGAAACACCAACAAGAATTTAAACGGCTAAATGTCTCCATTACGGATCAAATGGTAGACGATGACCAATGCAACAATGACCCTACAGAAACTTCAGAAACTTCAAAAGAAACAACCAGAAACCATTGTTTGAAAGACTTATAGGATATTCGAATGGGGCCGATATATTATTCGAAGGGAAACATGTGAAAGCACTCGTCGATACAGGCTCGATGATAACCTCCGTGTACGAGTCATTCTATAAAAACTTAACAGACAGACCACCTGCTGGAAGATTCAGATCTGTTACCATCAGTCTGGAAAACAGCTTGCAATGAAATTACCAATAGCTGTGAGAGAATTGTGAATAGTCTCAACAAAGAAAATGTAACCATTCAGCATTATGAAACAGTGAACCTCAAGGGATATGTAAAGACTCGGCGTAAAGTTGCGACAGTCATTACAGAGTACTCAACGACAACATCACCAAGGATTGGAGTGTGTCCTCGAATAGTCTCTTTAGAGGGATCTAGCAACAACAAACGAGTTCAAGTAAAAATCTTTAATATGTCAGCAAAGCCAGTGATCATTCAACCTAGATCAGTTCTGTGTGAACTTCATGAAGTATCTGAACTTCGACGCTGGGATCCTGAAACAGAAAACAAACATATTAATGGACAAGAACAGAATGACACAAAAGAAAAACAAGCTTTTTTAGAGAAGGTAAACATCGACCTAAATCATATGGGTAACTACAAAACAGTTGCAGTCATTATTTTGGAAATACAAAGACGTTTTCTCCACTGGGGACCAAGACATGGTAACACCGACCTCATTAGACACGAAATAAAACTAACACCAAACGAGCCATTCAAAGAATCATGCAGAAGAGACCACCTGCTTTGATCGATGAAGTGAGAGAGCATCTCCAAGAAATGCTAGACATGGGAGCCATTAGACAATCCCAGAGCCCTTACTCGTCGAATGTGGTATTAGTGAGGAAGAAGAATGGATCCAACAGATTCTGTATTGATTACCGTAAGCTGATTTCTATAACACAGAAAGATGCCTACAACATTCCAAAGATAGACGAAATTCTACATATCCTAGCTGGATCAAAATATTTTTCAAAACTCGATTTGAAATCAGGATATAGGCAAGTTGAATTAAAAGAATCCGATAAGGAAAAGACTGCATTTCAAGCCGGAAGTTTAGAATTTTACGAGTGTAATCGATGCCTTTTGGACTTTGCAATGCTCCTGCGACGTTTCAACAATTCATGGAAAACTGTATGGGAGATAGCAATTTAAAAGAATGCCTCATTTACCTTGACGATGTCATCATTTTTTCAACAGATTTTAAACAACACCTTCAAAGATAAGGAGCCGCTTTTCAACAACTGAAATATCACAAGCTAAAACTCAAACCATAAAAATGTGAATTTCTAAAAACAGCAGGTAAAGTATTCAGGCCACATTGTTTCAAAGGATGGAATCCAAGTAGATATGGAAACAATTGAAGTCATCAAGAAATGGCCAACATCTAGCTCAACGAAGGATGTACAGCGTTTGCTTGGGTTTGCCGGCTACTACAGAAAATTCATTAACAGCTTCTCTAGCATTGTCAGACCTTTGAATGACCTTTTAGTAGGTACTCCTGGAAAAAAAGAAGACACAAAACAACAGAAAAGACCATTTACATGGGGTCCTGGCCAACAAAAGGCCTTTGAAATTATTGTTAACAAACTTACAGCAACACCTATTCTCGGCTATGCGAATTACTCCGAGCCCTTTAAAGTACAAACCGATGCCACGTCTGATGGCCTTGGTGCTGTTATATATCAGGAACAAGAGGGAAAAGATAGAGTTATTGCATATGCAAGTAGAAATCTCAAACCAGCCGAAAATAACAACCATTCCAGCAAGCTTTAACTTTTAGCTTTAAAATGGGCCATCACAAAAAAATTTCACGATTTATTTAAGGAGGACGTTTTACTGCATACACAGACAACTATCCATTGACTTATATCCAAACTACCGCTAAACCAAATGTGGACAACGATGAATTGCCGAATTGTCCAACTATGATTTCAACATTTTGTACCGTTCTGGCAAGTGAAATGTTTAGGCTGACGCGCTATATCGAGAATGTTTTCAGATACGTCGAAAACAAACACGATCGACAAAGATGTGATCCAGGCCGTATTCCAAGTTTGAAAACCAGACGTAAGCGACACAAATGACAACAACGACAAAGAAGCTTCCGACACAGAAGAAGAACATGCAAATTTAAATCAAACACTTACTTTTTAAAGTCAGGACTAGGTCACATGGTCAGGAGTCAGATCCAAACATTAAACGTCTGATTTATTTTGTTGCAACAGGATCAGCACCTCAAACAAAATCGGAGACACCTGAAAGTATACAAAATATTTCAGCAAATACTTTCTGGAAGATGGAATTCTATACCACAATGAACAAAATACTCAACAAGTCGTCCTACCTGAAGTAGCTAGAAAAAAATATTTTTTTACGCCTATCATGCCGATTATGGACATCAAGAACAACTGCTAGAGTTTTATTTGACAATTACTTTGAACATTATGGATTCCCTGCCAAATTACACTAGTGATCGAGGACAAAATGTTCTTTCGAAGACCGTCAAAAGATTATGCCAATACTGGAGTGAAACGTTCAAGAACGACACCTTATCATCCTCAAGGAAACGACCAATGCGAACGGTTCAACAAAAAATATTACAGATGCTTGGAACATTGCCGTCAGACAAGAAATCGGATTGGAAAATCAGCTGTGCCAACATTAGTTCATGCATACAACTCAACTCGTCGACCGGATATAGTCCCCACGAGTTAATGTATGGAAGGAAGTCCAGACTGGCGATCGACGCGGTACTTGGTCTCAAACGACAGACTGTTACTGGAAATTGTCCGAATGAATACATGAGGGAACAAGCAGACAAAACAGCAAAGTAAGCCGGTCATCGTTACAAGAGAAATTATGACAAAAAGGTTCGGAAAACAAACTAACTGTAGGGGATAGAGTACTTTTGAAAAATGTTAGTCTAAAAGGAAACCTAAACTTGCAAATGCCTGGCGCGAACATGTTTACAGAGTCATCCGAAAGAGAGGTGCTGAAATACCTGTTTTTGACGTCATGAGAGGAGATGATAGTGGTCGAATTAGGACTATACATCGAAACAATATCCTTGTTATTAACCACTTACCTCTGACCAACTATTCCAATTCATCAATGTCCGAAGACATCCCTTTAGAGGAGAATGTTAACCACAGTAAACACAGCGCACCCTCAAACTTCATCTTAGACACTTCTTCGTCAAGTGTTGACGACAGTCAAAGTGATGTTTTAAGAAAAGTGATTCGACCTCGCCGAACGCGGAAACCACCATTATGGCATAGAGACTACAAGATAAACTAGGCACAGCGTTCTCTACTTGACATATATTTATATACTTACCGACGATTTCATGTCAAACGACTATCTTTCATCTTGTTATATACACCCATTTAAACTATATTGTAGAGATATGTCTGAATTATTTGGTTGTAAATAAAATGTGCGTATCCTTAGTAAACTTTTAATCCATTTTATCTGATACCCGGATAATACATTGCTTTTACTTATTGTTGTAAAGTTAGAAACCTGTTTCTATGTACACCCTGTTTGTTTATGTTCACAAAAAATGTTCAGTCTTCCTGTAGACAATAAATGTATCAATCTTATGTGCAAACATTCATTGACATTTATCGTATGTCGATTTATATCGTTAAACTGTTCACTGGCGCCCATTGAATTTTAAAACCTCGGGTTTAATTGCAAAACGTGGAAATAAAATCCAGTAATCATTTGTAATACTCTTTCATTTGTTTGTATGTGTTATATATGTACATGTATATCGAGGACGATATTTTAAAGTAGGGGGAGTATGTCATAGGGTCGTTTATTGAGTGAATAAGTTAGATATGTAGATAATTAGTAGATAATTAGTATACATTAACTCATTTAGAACAGTTTATGTGGTCACTTTTGTGGTCTTGTTTTCTTGGTGAACGGGATTTTTGCACCCAGGCTTGCCATTCAACTATTGACTTACCGCCTGGTCACTTGCACGTCTATATATATCTATAAATATATCTATATATACATGTATCTATATCTATATATATATTGTTGCAGGAAAATATTATTTTATTATTATATCTTTTATTCTCATTCATCATTTCATCATTCATTCTTATTGTAAACCTTTTCGACGTCATTTTTTGTTTGATATTTGTTAAATTATATTCAAAGTGTATGTATAATTGTTAAATAATTAAACAAACAAATCCGCCGCCAGGTTGATGTTACCCATACTAAGATAATTTACAGGAATGTGTCTGTTATTATTTGTATTCAATTCAACTATTGACTGACTATTGACTGACCTCCTGGTCAATTGCACGTCTCTATAAGTTACCAAAACAACTTGGGACGAGGGTAACTGCTTTGGAATGATTAGAATGTATGTCCAAAGCAAGTGAAACAGACCACTAGAATATGTCATTAAACAGAAAAAGAAAATCATAAGGTACCTCCTCGATACGGTCAGTCTGCTTTTTGACCGATTAGAAATATATAACCTGTCCGGCAACTCTTAAAAACAAACACTCAAAAGATAACATACCAGTTTAGTGACGCGTACTTACAATAAGTACTTACGTAATTTGATTAAGATGGACGTAACGCCATATTTGAAAATTATGTCAAATTGGTACTTGTGTGCAGTCCTTATAGAATGCATCAAATGACGAATGCACAGATAATGAGGACAGGACCGCCACACTGTCATAGTACCAATATTATGATAATATATTTACAAAATAATTTTGGACAAATTTTGTCATTAGACTGTTGTTGTAGCTATCCGGTGGTATCCGGACAAGACTATTTCTAGGACATCTAAGACTATGTGTTTCGAGTGGTTATAATCACTTCGTACCGTACCAATTCAATATCGTATCAAGTAAATGTATATAGGGTACCAACTTAGCACCTTGTAACCACGTAGGTTAAGCAGATTTTATTCTCACCTGTAAGCAGTTCTGTACCAAGGTTTTAGAAGTGAATATATCAGAATAAAAATCTGCTTAGCCTACGTAGTCAAAAGGTGCTAGGTATATATATATATATATATATATATATATATATATATATATATATATATATATATATATATATATATATATATATATATATATATATATTGAAGTTTCTCTGGAAATTGGAAACACATGGAGATCTTAATAGTCGAAGTAAACCAAAATGCATTGTTGTGCAGTAAAAAGAAATCAGTACGTATTCATTTCAAAATATCAGCAATCTAAGACTAATATATACTTGAAACGGATTGTGGTCAATGAAAACACATTCTTATGATACATGTAGTTCACAAAAAATAATATTGTTACCTCCATCTTTCAAGAAAGGCTATAGCAGTATGTTCGAATTAATAAAGCGTGCTAGAAAAATGGTCTTGAAACTACCGGTTTGCTCTTTGCCACAAACCAGATCCATGAGACTTTGACACAAAATGATATCTTATATAACACATCGTGTAAATTGAAGTCTAGATTGACATTAGAACTTTTCATCTCAAAAGGCCTGTAACAACATTTCAAACCTGACTGCAAAAGTGAACACGGAAGCCGTAGATCCATGACAACATTGTGGGAGTATATACCACAGGTATATGTTAATAACTGAACTAAATTTCTTCTCTGTTAACAGTGTTTGCATGTGTTTCAGTGGTATATTTTTACAAAACAAATCGCGTGGCCTGTGTTTAGCCTTCATTCGTTTTAATTCATAGAAATGCGGAGTTAATCATTTAAGGATAGTGTTTTTAATTTTAATGTTAACTAACGCTGTGTCTACTGGAAACACCTTTAAATCCATCGACATAAAACATGCCCCACCCTGATGGCGGATTCCGCAAGTAAAGGACTAATGGGAAGTAACTAATACATATATCAATTTATCTACTAACGAAGTTGTCATTCTTAGGCTAAACAACAACTGACTTGTATCTGCTGATTTGTAAATCGTTCGTACTTATGCCCACTTGACCCTTAAAAGCTATCTGTGACCTGCATGCTGTAAAGTGTAATGCCATAAAACATCATAACATGCACATCATACACTGGTCTAGGTTGCATAATCGATTATGTTGCAATTGTTACTCTTTTCATATTCTTCATATTCTTCATGTGTCCAAGCCGCCTAAAATAAAATGTATTCACTAACGCTAAATTACTAGTATCCTAGAGACTATGCCTATGCAGCCTTATGACCTGGTCGCCATTTTCACTTTGCCCGATAACAGATGATTAACGTTTTGCAAAGCCTTTCGTACTTCCTGATTACTGTATTAATATACGCACATTGCGTACAGGTGTACCAAGTGGATAGAGCAATCTTCATATGAGTATAAATACCTCTGTAAGTAATCAGATCAACATAGAGAAACACAAATTGGATGTTTTTATTTTGTAAAATGTCGCGTTGAAGCTTGTCAAGAAAGTGTGTTTAATTTCTTTTGCTTAAGTGACAAGTCAAAACTATGGCGGCTTCAATGAGAATGACACAGCCAACATTTAACGGGGAGAGTTACACTCTTAGGAATGCGCTAAGCCAGTCTCGCAAAATATTTCCTCTGCTTGTCAAAACCTGTGGACAATTGGATTTCCGTGAGGAATTCAAGGAACACTGTGATAAACTGCCAATTCGGTGAACTAATGTTGATCGAACAAGTGAAAACAATTGAATATGCCCTGGTCCGTGTGCTAGATTATCATTCGGAGGACAATGTCTCGTCAGAAAAGGGAGGAGATTTTGTGCTAGAGCACAACAAATATGTCGGAAACCGGTATCTTGTGCCGCTGAAATACAAAGGAGCCGTGAGGCTTACATCCCCACCTGGCTGTCGCAACATATACTTATGTGTTTCCAAGGTAAGAACACAAATTGCATGTGACATATCTCTTGTTGGAACCTATAGAAAATATTTTCTATCACGATACATTCATTTACCAAAGTTGTACAAGTGATCATCCTTTATCGCTTTTCACACTCTAACGCATCATCATAACTGTGTTATTAAAGGTTGCATGTTGAATGTAATTTACCGACGATGTTCACAATCTAACGCATCACTGTAACTGTATTATAACACGGGTTGTATATTCAGTCCTGTATATTTTGCTAAAAGTCTACGTAGGTGAACATATCATTGTGATTAACTTAACAAAATATGTGTGTGTGCATGCATGTGTGTGTGTGTGCGTGCGTGCATGCGTTTGTTTGTGTGTCTGTGCGTCTGTGTGTGTCTGTGTGCGTGTGTGTGCGTGTGTGTAAATGTGTGCTAGCTAATACCAGGACAAATGTGTCCAAACCGATTGATACGTAAGGTGAGACACGGTTCAATTGTGAACGACCCTAATTAAAAACATTTTGCTAATTATTACTACGGATAAAACGATATGGAAATCAGTTTCTGACTTGTCAATGCTGAATAAAAACATGCCTAGTTCTTTGATGTTTGGAAGTGTGTGTGTGTTACAATTTGTGCACGTAAAGATATTTTATTTCCAAAATAAATAAAGACAAATTACATAGAATGCGCATGTATTTTGTTTTCTAACATTTAAACAATCAATAAATATGCAGTTAAAATTATGTTCGTTTAAATCACCTTTCTCCTTAATAAACATCACGCAAACAGAATACATGTTGTTTTACACCTGACATACACATACCTAGGCATTAATCAGTACGCACGACCATCTGGCATATCAGTGGGTGGTTTTGTGACCTTTTGCGGGCCAATTGACCCTTCTTCATATTTTCAAACTTTGCACAATGACGTCTGGCATACAAGTCTTAAACATCTGCGTCTGTTTGTAATACTGTCGCAGGCCAACAAACATTAACGGCGTCGCTAATTTACTCATTTGAATAGATTTATAAATATGAATATAATAATTAGCACTTAAAAGCTTGTCCCATTTCTGTTGCAGAACAAAACAAAACCTTTCTTCATTGCAGGTATACAAGGTATACAACATGGTGAAATACATGCAATTATGGACACAAATAAATTAAGGAAAGTTCCGGCTGTTGGGATATCAAAGAGATTCAAGCATTTAGGGTGATTAGAGAAAGGGTGTAATATAAGGGTGTCCGCTCGCATGAGTGTTTGTGCGTGTGTGCGCGCGTGAGCGCGAGGGAATGTATGGGAGAGGGGTGAGAAACGGAGATAGAGCAAGATACAATATATATACAGCGCAAATGCAACAATATGACATATTAAATAAAATTAAGTAACATGTTACTTATTACGTGTACAATCAAAGTCAAATGAAAGGTTAAACGAAGTGATAGTAATGACGATAACAAAGAAGAGAAAAATAAGATCAATAATGCTATAGCAATCCTACGGAATGCATGCCTAAGTCTGGGGCTGTTAAGAAAAAAAAGACGACCAGGACACATACATGTACTGTCAACATGGCCATATCATCTTTAAGGTACTGCTGGTATACTGGATCCTTGTCTAAAACACAAGTGAATATAGGCAAGGTATGGAACTTGTTATATTGTAGATGCGATCCTGATATTATTAGTTGCTTTTGGAAATGTCTATGGGATGACGTCACAGCTTTGAGAACGATATTATTTTTGACGTTTATGTTTATGCTATTTCAGCAGTAAAATGACCATATTGTTATATATCTAATATAGTGTTTGGTTTCCTTTGCTTCTTAAACAACAACTACTTAAGCTTAAAACAATAAACGTAGGAACTGTGACAAAAATCACAAGCTCATATTGATTATAATTAGAATTATTATACTGCAGTTGAGCTTTTTCCATCCGTTTTGAAGTTCATGACACTCATGTCACCTTTGTCAAACGGTGCTAATGTAAAATGAACCAATATAAATTTACAGATAGATACCTAGTTCAATGTTTTTCCGTCTGAAATTAATGGGTAACAGAGAGAAATGTTTTATATGGTTTTACATATGTCTGTATATGTTATTGACCAGTAATAACGCCCTGACGTACACTTGAATCAATACACACAAAGTAAGTGAGCATTTATACGAAACAATATCCGTACGAATAAACATCGTAATGGTTGAAAATGACCAAAAAACAGGCACAGACAAACAGTTCGGGAACATTTCTTGAGTATTAAAGGGTATATTATTAAGTATTAAGAATATTATATGGATGGTTAATTTGAATGATGATTTATTTATTAAAACAGAACCTGTGTAGATACTAAATAAGTTGTTCTGTCAAATGTGGCACTTTTATGTATACAAAGCTAACAATATATTATTTTGAAAGCAAAAAAATTGTATTATTTGGTCTTTATTATACGAAGTGCTAGTTTAGCTATGAAACATGAGGCTCTGTGTTTTTGCTTTTTACTAAATTACTTTACACAAGACAAGAACATTCCTTCAAGTGCTAGTATGTTGGGATGAATTTTTCAATTGAGCCATTAATCATCGTCGGTAATATTTGAAGAGTTAATTCATAAAACGGCTGACATATGTTTGCACTGGTGTGTCCTTGTGTAATATTTTAATCCGTCTGTAGGAGATTGTAAGAGTGTCACTAACAAGGCAATTGTTATTTCGCTTGTATGGATTTGTATAGATCTAATTTTACTGAATTTATATTATTAAGGTAAACTAAAACAAAAGCGCATTTGCAACTTCTGACAATGTTAATCAATACGTGGTAGTAGTAAGGATTGAAACAAAGCAAATAGAACAAATTCACATTTTCACAATATAATCCCCCCAATTTTCACTGGAAAGCTCATTACTTTAACATTTACACATGAAATAACAAGACAACACAACAACATGAATCCACGTTACTGATACATAAAAAATCTTCAAACTGGTATTTATATTGTGAGAAAATAAACAACAGTTTCCGAAAAGATGTTTATTTTGTCATTACCTTTACTTGAAACGTGTCAATATTAGTGCAAAGAGTGTGCACCAAACGCCCGAATCTGCGTACACTTATATAATATTCCTAAATTAGTTCACTTACATTTGAATATCGGTGATTAACTTGTCATTGAACCGTTCATTAAGTGCAACGAAATGTCCGACGTCTCTCAAACAACTTTCTACCATATCTAACTTTAGGCTGGCCATCGCGAACATTATATGTGTCTTACTGTTCTAGATTTGACCATGGAAGTTATATCTTTCAAATGTTTCGATAAAGGTGGGGCAAACAATAGGTAAAACAACTAATGAATGTTCTTCTGGGGGAAAGCGAGACCAGATGCTTGTTAGAACCACCGGCGTACCGCAAGTAAGCTTGAAAACCTTTCGGCAAATGGAACTTTTGGCAACGTACCAAACCCACGCCGAAGAATGAAATAAGGGGAGTTCATCATTATTTATCTTGTTGAATTATTAATATCCACTGATTTGGTCATCTATGCGAAATAAGGATCATCAATATTCTAAGGGCAATATGTAACCACGAATACTTAATTGCAATAGTATTACTAGTTAACGCATGGGTTTAGTTTATTCTACACTGGCATACACTGTATGTACATTACGATATTAGGTTTTATAAAACTCTGACCTTTTGATAATATCATATCTCCCAAAAATACACCGCACTGGAATAGTTTATTCAAATTATCAATTTAATAATATGCATATATTTGCATGCGTGCGTGCGTGTGTGTGCGTGTGTGTTCATGCGGGGGCGCGTGTGAAGCTGTGTGTATGCGCGCGTGCGTGTGCACGTGCTTGTGTGTAGAAGAAATTAATTTCTGCATATTCTTATATGAAAACGCCTATTGCTAAAGAATAGATATACTTGTATGAGAAAAGGTCCGAATAGAATATTTTATATTAAAATTCTAGACTAGAAAGAAGCACACACACACAAACACACATACACACAGCAAATGTATAAGGAACCAAAACACTAAGATGAGATTTAACATAAATAGAAAAGAAACCAACAGCTACCGCTTTACGTCTATCTTTCGGTAAAAAAGAAAGAAGCTATTTACAGAGCGCACCGACCGTAAACTTCATGGATGACTTCTCAAAACAAACAACCTCAACAAAGTGAGACAACTAACAACCCTTGCATTTGAAATAAATTTGTCTTATTTTGTCGTTTTAATTTCAAATGGCTAGGACAGTGTTTGTCTGTTGTTTGCACTTTAGAACGAAAGTGTGGTCTTTCTAATTCGCATGTTTTGCTTTATTAATCACAGGTTACAACTTGTTCAAATAATTCCGGAAATTCGGGAAATGTGTACATAACACTGACAGTAGTAAAATGCCTGATAAATTTAGATAATTAATGCCATTTCAAAAAGTCATTAAATTCTTCTCCAGTCTTCTCCAGTCAATTTTCTAATGTTACATTTTTTGCTGAAATATTAATTTCTAAATTAAGTCTATACTCTTACCATAACAAGAATTCCTCAACATAGTCAACTAATACTTACATCTTTGCAAGAATGTTAAAGCGTTATTAAAAGAAATGTAGAGGTTTTTCACTATACCATACAATTTGACAAAGGTAATAATTTTGTTATACAATTTACTTATTAAGAATACGTCTAAACAAAACTTTACTCAATGTTATCTCATTTTGTATGAAATGGTGAGAAAGAATTGGATGTCGCAAAACTAACAAAACAAGTAACGTAATCTTTGGTAAAAATAATTAAGAACACAAATAGTTTATTATTATGCAAATGATAAATGATAACATGATAATTATATATTTCATGTTTAATGCCTTCAGCATGTCCTTATACTTTGCAAACGATGAAATTATATACTTAATTGCATTTCCAGATTTCCAATAAATATACAACACAATAAAATAGATGTTTTAAACATATATACATTCATATATACACAAACCCCTAGAAGATCTATTTACAATGCGCATCTATACCATTTCATGTAGCAGATAAATTGGAAAACAATTACTTTCCCGAAAATAATGGAAAAATACACACTGGAAATTCGTTAAGTGCCTGAGTACGAAGGACATGTATGGATTTCATATCGAAACTCACAGTTTACAAAACACTAAAGCATTAGCTTGCGATTAAAATTATTCAACTTTGAAATTGTAACATCAATCAATGGAGAAAAGGGTGAATGCTGACGATGCCATAGTAAACAAATAAATCGATTTTCACCTATTTCCTGAATTCTATAACACTAATTCTTTGAAAAATGTCATATTCATGAATGCAACGAATTCTCTAAATAAATCTGTCACTCACCTTAAGTTATTTCCTAGTAAAGCATTCACAGCTTCACTTTAATAAATCATGTAAAAGCATGTAGTCCTTCAAAGTATAATGTTGTCTTTAGAGGAGTCGATAATATCAGAACCGTTGTTATATTGACCTTACCATAAGGGAAGTATCAACCTAGTATATTATTATCTGCAAGTGTTCGTTATATGATTACGTCGACCAGGAAATGTAAAACGCTTAGCCTCGAAATGGGACATATTTAAGAATCCAACCACATAAAACTCCATAGCAACAACTTCATAGTGCGCAAATCACTAGTCTGTAAGAATGTTCTTTTCTAAAGGCTTGGTCATTTAAATGCCATTCGTGTTCACGTAAGAACTAAATGTGTCTTTTTTGTACCCATTAAGTTTGTTAACAGCATATCGCACATCGTATAAAACTTTTATTGACGTTGATTACGTTGGACAAAATGTCTGTCTTGTTTAATAACCATGCAAGGTTCTCTGTTAATAATAAATAATTATTGTGATTGATACAGGTTCTGGAAGACCTTCCGCAGTACCTGATAGTAAACGCCGACACCGTGGCTATGACTCCTGGAGAAGCCAAAACACCAAAAGTTCTGTCCGCAGGACACCGTCTGACGGTTGTGTGTGGCATGGAAGTAAACAAAAGCAGCTACCTTAAGTGTACAGATGACAGCGGCGAGACATTTCTGTTCAAGCACAACGCCTTTGTCAACTTTACAGAGGATTATTCTAAACATGAATACAACCTCTTGACTGCATCCAAAACCAATCTTCCAAGGTGTATAGTGTTTGAAAATGTAGATCCTGCTGACATTGTTATAGAGAATGACAACCAAGCGTCGGTATTAAGGGTTGTAGGTTCAGGACCAATGCAGATGCTGGAAGTGAAGAAACGCACAATGTTAGTTGCCTGGATACGCGATAAAGAATATAAGACATTTCGATTGATCTTGATTCCGGAAGGTTTGTGGGACATTGAGAATGTACAGCTGGCCAAGTTCTCGAACGATTCGATGAAAGATGAATACATAGCCAGTAGATTCTGGCCCTGTATCAATTCCTCAATTGTTGTGGACAAACTGTATTTACGCCAGGAAAACAAAACCAGTTTGACATATTTGAAGAGTCCAGCACTGATGTCTGACAGGATCAACATAAACCTGGCATTCAGCTCTGATGGTTAATAAGCTTCCGATGTTAAATTTTACTTCTTTAAAATGTATCATTTTTTTAAATCTTTTTTTTTTTCTTTTCTTTTTCTTGGCTGTTAGTTATATTTAGTTTCTTAGCTTTGTGGGGTTTTAAGGGTGTTGTCATTTAACAACAGAACAAAAACTTATATTTTCTTTATTTGTTTTACATAATCTGCCCATTGCTTACTTATTTCTGACAAATCACGCTTTGTTAAGAATTACATATCGCAAAGCCAATGCGAATGAAAAGTTAAATAAATTTTGCCTATATAGAACAAACAAGCTCTGTCTAGTACTTTGCAGAGGTTCATGTTTCCAAATTTCAAATTTTAAATTTTAGTATACATCTTTGTTTTCATTTCCTTATCACTCGAAAGTCTCCAAATAAAAGAATAATATTTATTTATTCATTTATTTTTATATAAGCTTTAGACCGTCAATTTTAATGCAATAAAGGCGTTTCATTAAGAGGAACGTTACTTATTTATAATGGCAAACCTATTACTTGAAAATCCGATTTGGCTTTACATATTCAATTTTAACTGAAGACAGTGATAATTGTAAAATTGTCGTCTGAAAAGAAAAATAAATAAACTGCCATATTTTCAATTTCTGGTTTGTCTAGAGGAGTCTAACAGTGAGGATAATGAGATTCCTTCAAACCCACCATCACCACCGCCTCCTGTTCCGGGTGAGTACTCATTTCTTACACACAGCAATAATCGATTCGATACTTAAATTATGTTCTTAAAACTTATCATGCTACATATGTTTAAGACTCATAAAATATAACATTATAAGAGCAAACTGCATCCAGAGCGAACAAGACATGCTTTTAGAGGCCCAGCAGCAAACGTGCAGATCATATACCAGCTTGTGGTAACTAAATTGGATCTAGATTATTTGTCAAAGCCTAACCAATTCTTGTTAAGAGGATTGAACGGTTAGCTAGACTCAGGTGAAAATTTAATTTTAAAATTGAAACTAACGCACCCATATGTTATTTTCGACCATCAATTAGAATGCGTTTAGTATGTTTATAACGCTAAAAATTAAGAAAGAACATATTTCCAATCTATAGATATTTTATATTCATAATTTGGCGTATGGTTGAACAGAAAAGTGTGGATTGGGATTGAAAGGGAGAAAGACAAAACTATCAGGTGCCTTTAATCAATTTGTTCAAGATAACTAATCTTATTGTAACCTTCAGAACGCGTCCAGCACAGTTCTAGGTCCTCGCGAAGGTTGCCTATTAAGATTATTCAGAATGAAGAAGAGCAGTTACACAAACAGCACAATCATCAGCATGAGCAACAGCATCATCAATCGAAAAATCAGCCGAGACTGCAACAAGAAAATCAAAAACAGCCAGAAATGACAAATGAAGACAAGAAACAGATCGGACAAATGGAGCCAAAGAAGCAAGAGAAAAGGCTTCAGCCTAAGAAACAACTTCAATCCAAAGTACAGCACCCTTCAAGACACCATGATGCCCTGCTGCCTACAAGGGTAAAAACTAGAACTCATGTAGAGAATAGATGAGTATGCTCCATTATAAGGAATTTCTGTAAATCAGATGGCAGAAGTAAGATTACATATAAAAATAAATCAGTAAAATGCACGTGAAAATAGTGAACATTAACACTTTTTTCTTATTGACTTTTCTTAGGTCTCCCTAAATGTTCTTAGGGATATGCATTTTAAAGGTTTGATTTATGGCACATTTTATTTTGGCCTATTCTTATTTTATAGATGGAGAAGGAGAAAGATTCACTAGATTATATTGCCGAGAAATTTCGACTTGGGTTCGACAAGATACATAACGAAATTAAAAGTCTTTTCCAAGCCACAACAGAAGACCCTTCACTTAAACCTGGTACCTTGAAACAGCTTAAACAAGTTAAAAAGACGGCCGTCGTACGGCCGCGACGTGCATCTGACAGTGGGAAGGGGAAACAAGACATCTACCTATTCCAAACGACGGTCTCATCTATCAATGTCCCTATCGGCACCAGAGACAACAACGCTACTGTCAATGCCAAAGAAAGGCTGCCTTCCCTCAATGGAGGTTTGTGTGCATTTCGTAATATTTGACCTCGCAAAACATAAGACCTTTATATAAATCTGTGGTAATATACATACATCTGTCAACTGTTAGTATGGTTCTGAACATTTATTTGTCTTGCTGTGTCTATGTTTACGGTATCTATTGTGTAATGCAGATGTATATGAAATGCGGATTTATGAATACTGTGCTGGGATATGACTCAGTGACTGTAGGAAAGAGTCGAAAAAGGGAGAAAAATGTTATTAGGACGAGTGTTCCAATGAATAGTATTATCTACTAGGTCGAGATATTTGTGATATCCCGGGCAGGGGCCTTATCGCCTACTGCGGCTCTGTTCCAGGTTATGTATGACAGAGATAATTCGTATAGTCGCAGCAACTCTGTCTAACGTTAGCATATGCGTTCCTGAAAAAACTGTTGCGCTCAGAATTTTCTATTTTAGGTCACTGGGGTGTAGTGTTGATTTAACAGATAAGTTAGAGTTGATTTTAAACTCAGTGTATTTTGATCGCATCCTGAAGTATTCACAGGGCGTTATCTTGTGACGTAATGTAGCATTTAACGTTTACTGACAAGGTCGTTTAGTTATATTTAAAGACTAAAGTATTATAGATTATCAATCTTTTCAGAACAGGTACTTATATTAGACTCCGTGTGATAAAGTTTTTAAATCAGTAAAAAGTTGATCATCCTTATTTGCCATCATCGCCATCTTCCTCGTCAACATAACCCTTCTCGAAAAACTACCATCATTGTTGAAAAAACTCATATTCTGTATATTGTTTTTATCAGTACAACGATATCGAGATGACAGAGCGCGATGTCCATGTGTACAATGAGCTGGATTTTAGAACCATGCTGGATGCCTCTGGTTCTCTTCCACCATCACCCGGCGATACCCAAAACCTATCCATGGCAGAATCCGACACTTCAAATCTTGAGGGGCCTAATTTAACAAGGGAACATTTCTATTCATACAGTGTAGCAGAGGTGTGTGAGTGTTTTAAATTATGTCGCTTGAACGACCTAGCGAAAATCTGCATAGCTGAAAATCTTGACGGATGTTTTTTCAAAGATTCCGACCTAGATTTTTTGTCTGAACCGCCGCTTAACTTAAATAAATTGTCCCGACTGAAGGTGGAGAAGGTAATAGGCGGTTGGAGGCCTAAAGAAACTTCTTTATATGAAAATAAGACTAGAGTGGCAGAAATGTCGGAAACAGATAGAGATGACATCTCTTAAAATGTTACAGTTAAAAAACGTTGTTAAAAGTATGACTTTATGGCAAAGGACAGATTCACGCAAAAGTAAAATTGTAGTCCGTCATTTGTTTAGGCTTGTTAAGTTGCCTTATATAGGAATAATGAACACTATACTTGATAAATAGTTGTTAGAAAACTGAGAAGATTAAAACATTACACAAGACTGAGAAATGCGATGAATTAATGCTAGTCACAGTTAGTACTATTCATGATAGGCACTTTATTGTGACCAGACAAGAATGAGAGACGTAAGTATAAAACTTGTTTGAAACAGTTAACTCTTAACTGACCGAGTTCAAAGATTATTATATTTCTGACAGTATGTGACAAGTGACGTCACGTCGAAAAGTTCTAATTGAATTCGGACTCGAGCAATATTACTTCAAGGATTTTTATAAGTAATCCTTTTAATATCGTCTTCACATTTTTGCACGTTAAGCTTTACTATACTATGGCGTAGTATATTATAACAGCAGACGGCAATACCAGAAAATGAAATTAACTGATTAAGTATGAATATTTTAATGTTCTTAAAACGTTGCTTCGCAGCAAGTGTTAAAATATGTATATTAATGAAATATGTAAATTCAACGTGAAAATAAACACACCTAAATACTTGGACTATAAGTTGTCATTTTGAATGAATACAAATATGTTTGGTTTTATTGTTTAAGCTAGTTATTAAGAATGTATATTGAATTACACATGTTGACGTTTGTTATATAGATATAAATTTCGAAGTTTACTCGGGGTAAATCACTATTTATATTGCTTGGGATAAATGTTGATGTTGATTTTAACAAAAAGAAACAGCTTAACTATCAAAACTTATCGTAAAATGAAATTAAAATTGCAGCATTTATATATTTGTTTAACTAAACTTTGCATTTAAATTTTATTTTACTAATAATTTCAAGAGCATAACCAGCAGAAAGTTCGGTCTTATAAGAAAGAAATAGGTAGAAGAAATGTATAGCCTGTGTTTAGAGATAGTTCGTTATCCCCACGCTCTATCATTCTCTTTGTTTCACGACTTTTTCTTTAAGTGAAGGAAAGTCTGCTATATTAAAGCTATATGACTGCAACTTCTCCAAACTTTAAAGGCTTAAACGACCATTTAATTGAACAAGGGCATAATTGTTTCAATAAATATATCTATTGTATAGGTTTGACCTAAAGTTTAAAATATATATTTAATCAAATGCCTTTTCAAAAAATACAATGAATAGTAAGCTTGTTATTGTTTCTAATTTCAAATTAACAAAATGTAAATGATGATTTTCTACAATGCATGACTTCATTTGTAATAATCTGCTATATTTCAACATAACTAGTTACGAAGAATCCAATTTTTTTTGTCTTTCGAAATAAAAAAGATGTTGATTTAAAAACAGTAATGTGCCAAATCTTAGGCCATTCAGTCTTAAATCATTATCTTGCTTACGCGTGTATATTTTAGAGCTTATTGTCCTGTAGTAAGAATCTCCTTCAACTGTTAAAAGCGCACTTAATTGCTCTCACCATAAATAGACCAGTGTATTCAATTTATTTAAAAAAATGAATGTAGATACGTTACTTTCTGTGCTGCTAAGGTTATTGTATTTGTGATGAGTGTATAAATTGTTTATCAAACTTCAGAATGTTATAGAATCATTATTATTGTAACTTAAAGTTGTAATTTTAAGTGACTTTTCTTTCTTTCCAAATAAATTTTGATACAAAATACATGCTTACTGTAGTTTTTACTATGTTTAATACTGATTAAACCATTATCATGTATTTATTGTGTTTTGTTTTGCTTTTGGCGTAGATGTCTATCCTCAATATTGATCTATTCAAATATGATGACACCAGGTCTGCCAGGTTGAATATTAAAGCAGTACCTGTTAGTACAAATTACGTATTGCATCAATAACGTAAAAGAAATGTGCCACTTAAAAGGATCTATAAAATACACCACTTAAAAAGATCTATATACACACTGTGTGTTGCTACCACTGAATGTAATCTATCCTGCAGGTAAAGAAAAGTTAAGAACCAGTCGTTACTAATCGGCGATGTTGTCATTACCAAATTAGGCAACCATTGTCGCACTAATAAAACTGGAGAGCAGATTGAAGACTCGTGTCATTTTAATTTGAGTCTAGTTTGACAGGAATGTAAAGTTGGAATGACTTCAGTTTTTCAAAAAGAAATATTGAACGAACGACAAAGGCATACCTAAATGCATATCTCGCCTTAGGAAAACAATACAACAGATTGATTACGAGAGAAAAAAATAGATTTTGCATTTTTCCATTTCGCCTCCCGAGTCAAAAAACTTTTTCGTGGGACAAGGGAATGGAATTTCCGAAGTCTTCCGAAATATAAGAATTACGCGTAAAAGGGTATGACTTAAACCAATACCTATAAAAGCAAAAAAAAAGTTTACACCCTGTTTGCAACGTTTAGGGATGATTGACGCCGCGCTTGAACATTGATATTTGTAATTTAAGAAATCTTCACTGGACACAATTGTATCTATCGGAAACAATTAAGATTATATGACAAAGTTCTGTGAGTATTGCAACATAAACCTAAATAAACAGTTATCGCATTTGAACGGTCAGTCGGCAAAAGGGACCGATTGGGGTGCTTTTACCGGTTTTACAGAGGTCTAACCTCGCCTTTCCAGGGGGATTTCTCAAATGCAAGCAATGAAAAGATATCTAAACCTATAAAAATATCCAAGCACTGACGTTTTCTTTGGTTAGCTATGGTGTCATTGAAAAATAATGTCCACATACTATTTAGAAGAGAGAGAAATAATATTTCTATTAGAAGAACTTCACAAAATAGTTGATTGTAAAATGAAATTAATTTTTGTAATCAAGGAAAACAATTTGAGCATGAAATTGTAAATGGTTGAATAATTTGTTCGTGTGAAGATGGAACTGAAATAAAGTCCAATGTCCATCAAAGGAAATACATCCTAACAGGATCAATTAAATGACAGCGTATTGTAATACAAAAGCACCTCGTTGTCATCACTGCTGCCACTGCTACTTATACCACTTCATTAACGTTTACCCTAACCACAACAACTACTAATAATAATTCTACCACACCTTCTAGCACCAATGCATCTACTACTTGTTCTTCTGTTACCTCTACCACTACTATTAGTACTACTACTACTACTATTATTATTATTATTTTTATTGTCATTACTATTATTATTATTGTTATTATTATTATTATTATTATTATTATTATTATTATTATTGTTGTTGTTGTTGTTGTTGTTGTTGTTGTTGTTGTTGTTGTTGTTGTTGTTGTTGTTGTTATTATTATTATTAGTAGTAGTAGTAGTAATGTTATTGTTATTATTATTATTTATTTTAATATACTACTACTACTACTACTATTAATACTACTAATACTACTACTACTACTAATACTACTTCTACTACAACTACTATTAGTACTATTAGTACTTAAACTATGACTTTGTTAACAGGTGGACCAAAAGTTCAGCAAGGAAAAGGAACAATCTTTTCCAGAAATGGATACCTTACAGGATCTTAATTTGAAAAGATGCATAACGATTCGTATAAATGCATCTTAAAGGACATACAAAGAAGGCATTTAAAAACAAGGGTAATGCTATTGTTAATGTTATAGACGAACAATACGACATGACTATTGATATTGTTTAAAGCTAACATTAACGACAGTATACAGTTAATAAACTCGTTACTCTTCAGTTAACAATATTAAGGACGCCCAATCCTTATTTACACGTGATAATGCCAGTTGTACAGAAGACGACAATATACCGAAACAATAAATGTACGATTCTTGTAAGGCTAGTAATGTTTCTTTCCACAATAACCACACTCAAATCAATAATTTGATAAGTGCAAAACTTGCATTGCGGGACAATTACGTGAGCTAATATTTGATAAAAGCTATTCTTTTAAAGAAAATAAAACGACGAAAACTCCATTTATCCCATGGTATTTAATTCATTTACTAACAATTAACAGACATTAATATGTGTAATGAAATAGCTGAGAAACAATAACAATAAACTATGAAGATTAAAATTTACGTTCAAAATTGTCTATGAGGACAACATGCAAGGATGTGAAATAATTACTTTCACTTTAACGTCTTTTGTGATGTTGTCTCCCAAATGTCGTTATGTACATACGTTAATACATGTTTTATTTATTGCATCAGTTTCTTATGTATCATTAACATTTTCACAAGGAAAGGGCCAACGATAATGCACATGTTGCATGTTGGAACGAACTACAAAGCAGAAAATACGTACCACCTAAGGGGTAGTTAATCAGGAACCGACAATGTATAATATATAAGGAAAAACTATTAACTGATAATATAATACTATAAAGTGTAGTATTTATATTGTTTTTATTATATTATATTGTTTTTATGCAAACGTTAGTTTTAGACTTAAAATATGATTTTTACAAAATAAATACATGGCTGAAGACTTGATATACCGACTAAAGAACAAAATCTTCGCTGCCGATTTTCTAAAAAATGACTTTACCCTTGCTAAATAAATAATAGCAAATTTTAAAAAAAGTATTGTGAAAGTATACAAACAATGCTGAAATGCTAATTTGTTATTATATGAAATCTTTTTCAGAAAATAAACTACCTTTGGTATTCTTTATTATTATGCATTAAATAGGTGTATTCCTTGACATTGAACGACATTGAATGTCAAAAAATGACTCTTTATCTTGACATCTTTTGACTTATATTACTGTAAAATATTCTCAGAAATTGAAAATCTTCATACATAATAAAGAAATAGTTGTAAGAAAAACTTGATATTCATTGCAAAGCGGAGACAGACAGAACATAGCAGACATATAAATTATAATCGCAAGGAATTACCCGCACTTTTTTACACAAAAATACCACCTTAAATTATAAATTACCAACTGAACAGTTCACACCATCAACACTGAACATCTCCGTGGTGAAGTACAACATAAAACAAATATTTGGGCACTTTGTTTACATTGTCTCCAATACTATGTAATTGTTAACATTATATATATTTCTTCTCCATTTCTTCCGTTATCTGACAACTTCCGGAATTATACTCACATACCCAGTCAATATAATTAGCTTCTACCATTTGTTGTTATCATTACAACCCAGGGAAGCGGGATACTAACAAATAACTTTTAATTAAAGGGAATATTTTATTCAATTAAACCAATGTTTCTCCTCATTGGAGAGTTACTTTACACATTAAGGAAGTTAAAATGGGAATAACCAATATTCGAAATGGCTGACAAATTCGTTTTCTCCCAAGATTTCTTGTTATTTACTGAGAATGTGGAATAACCCTACAAAACAATCTAATAACTTTGGAACTTTAGTGTTAGATCTGGTTTGTAACACAGGAAAACATACAAAAATGACTCAAACAGTAACATTGGTAACAATCATCAAATATATAAAGACACCATCAATTTATTATATAAATGGCTTCAGGTTACAACTGGTTAACCTTTTTACCTACTTTTCCAATAGTGGTAAAATTTAGCCAAGTAACACTTGCCTGTAACCCGAATTTAAAGTTTTGTAATATCGACCTTTTCCTGATAACAACAATAAATAACACAGGCTAAGGTCGATATATCTTTTTAACTTGATTGTACAATTGTGCCCTGCTTGACTCTTTACATTATTACACCATTTAAGTATTTATTATTATTTTTCAATTTAAGTACCACTTGCCACAGGTAAGCACAGGAAAATGTAAAAGTGGACAAAACACCGACGAGAGACTACAAAACTAGAGACAAAAACAATGTGTTATTCACATGCCAAATTTAAATGTTACAAAAACAATCTGCGACAAGAATTTATATAAAATAAAGCAACCATAACAGTAACTGCATTGGAAACAGTTGTATGCTCAAAGAGAGTGTGGCAGTCTACTAGAATATGACATTACACAAAAAGAGAAAAGTGTACAGGTAGTTACTTCAAAAGGTCATTCTGCAAAAGGGCCGAATAGACAAGCAGACGCATACTTACAATGCGTAATTCAGTAGCATGATTAAAATCGAAAAAAATAACAGGACATCGTAAGGATCTCGGGCGGCTTTCCTTCAGGACTCTCCGACCAACTTGGAATATAAAAGCCATGTCATGGCATGTGTGTGTGTGTGCAAGATGTGGATGTACTAAATACACATTATCCATAAACGAATACATATATAAATGAAATGTATCGGAGGATACAAACATGTCACACAACTAGATCAACCCATTTCCATCGTCAATGTGAGGCAACCTAATTCACTTTAACGATAGCAGCCTGTATCATGACTGATTACTGATCTGACCACAGTTATGAGCAAAGCCCGTTGGTATTTCCTAACCATTAAATTAAGTTGTCAATTTATATTGTTCTCTTCAGAACTTCTTGTATTTGGCAGGGTCCGCCAGTCTCGGCCTGTTTCTGAAAGGTATATTGTCTTTGCTAGGTTTGTTATGTTAAATTTTTTAACCATTCGAATCTCACACGTGACAAAACTGTCCCACTGCATTCTATTGCTAATAATCGGTCATATTCGCATAGTACCTGCCAATTGAAAATCTCAAATAAATTTGATAATAATATCAGCAGTGCCCTTTATGGAAAGCCTTTGAAATTTGTCACTCGGATGTGGTTTTAGTTATCATGTCACTTCTCGGTGTTGTCCGTGCAAGTCTATTTCGTAGGCATAGCCGAGGTGTTCCGACTAGTTATAGGGTACCAGCATTGCAGCTTCTAACCACGTGGGTTAGTCAGGTTTTAGTCTTATCTGTAAGCAGTTTTGTACTAAGGTTTTTCATTTGCTGTTTGTACAATATTCCATACGTGGGTTCAATTAAAAGTTTTGATTGCATTTTCATTGGAATCGCATTTTGAAAGTTTGCAGAAACTTGCGAAGGCCGATTGTTTGAGCATTTTTCCAGATCGCTTTATGTCAGTTTTCTCATTATTGTTGTTCGTCAAACAACGGATTTTATTGTTATAATATAAACTTGAGGCTCTTTTATGATTTGCATCAATTTCTTGTATCTCTATGTATTGGATATGTAAACGCATTCGCAAAAGTAAGGTTTTTCGTAACTTTATAGTCATTTTCCTTGAAAGATGGCTATGTATGACGCTTATTGCTACGTTAAAGTCGTGCAACGTTGGAAACAAATTGCATATGTAAAAAAGAGAACGACCAAAAAATTAGTCGACTTTCGAAACATGTAAGAATGTTCTGCTCATTTCAAACTCATGCCGTCACTTTGCCGGTCAGTAACCCCAAAAGGCAATGGCATGTACTTTCGGTAAAGGTACATTTAGTTCATTACTGTAAATAGGTTTTCCAGATGTTTTCATCATTTTAATTCAATATGGTTTCAGCTACCTTACGACACAAAAATATTACGATTACCATCAAAATAGGAAATCTGATGCCGAAACATAGCTACAGACTGGTATATTAAAAAAGACAAAAAGTCCATGACACAGGTTCTACCTCCTGACGGCAATCAGTGTAACCAGCCCTTATGGACATGGGAATCTGAACACTTCGGCACTTTTCGCCGATTTTCCAGTAAGCACGCGATTGTTTCTATTCAATATGTGTAGCTATAATCAAAATTTACAGAATCACTGACGGATATCACACGAATTAAATTCGACAGTAAAATAGGACATGTTTGTATATTTATTAAATAAAACAATTTTCTTAGTGTGCATCATTTAGATTATGGAGAGAAAATGCACGGTTGCATTAAAATTTTAAAATTGTAATTAACGATGTTGGATTGCTGTCCATATTTCTAACTACGTGAACATATTGAGTGTCACAGATATATATATATGCAACATCGAAATCTTGTTGATTATAACAACCAATAATTTCAGGTATATGTTGTGATAACGTCTCGAAAAGTAAATTAGTAAGGTCTTACATATACACAGAATGAGAATGTGATCTAGATATAGGCACTTTGTCAAGGGTCGGTAACCCCTGTATACTACCTACATTTTCCATCTTCTTTTACTTAAAAGACACGGCGCAGGGTATATAAAAAGGGCTGAACAGCAGAAAAGATACTCTACGAGAATTGCAAATGCGTAATAAATTCAGATCCAAATTAAAACTTAAGGCGTCAATTCTATATAACAGTTTACTGTGACATAATGACCACGACTTGAACTAGATAACAGTTGCAACACCCTTGTATCTCGTTACTAGTAGGAAAAATACTTGTGTTTTTATTTGAATCATTTAATATATCTTTCTACATTTTGTTAATTTTGAAGCTACACAGTAGTCGTGTACTCTTATTCTAAATTCTTTCGCTATAAGTTCAAGATGAATTTGCACATTATCTCGCTATCTGAGAAACAAAACAATAAAAACACACACATACAAATGCAAAGAATCAAGAACAAATAATGCTGTATATATATATATATATATAACAGCAAGGTTCCTTTTAATTGCATGTTGTTGCTTTTTCGCAAATGTATGCGCACAACCTAATAATTGTTACATTGATATTAACTTTATAATTGGATGTTCAAGAGACCCATTAAATAAAATGGGTAATTCACTGAGACACAAATGAACAATAATCTTCATTTTCCAAATAGTTAAACTTTTATACTCATATCTTAAAATGACATGAAAACATTTTGTCTAAACTACATTAGTGTATGGTATGGCATTTACCTTGATAGTAAAGGTGCAACACCAGCCTGATGGTATAATTGTCCATATATATCACATCTTAAACATTCACGTATTAATAGATTACAGTGCAGTCAGTGCGTGATACGAACATACACCTCATATAAACAAATAATTTTCCACCTGTGTTTGTTGTCTCAATTACATGATATTACTAGTATACAAAGATATATGATATTAATAGTATACAAGGAACTAAATGGTAAAACCTTTATTCATTTTATCTTTAATTACCTTATCATACAGAAATAATTGTGTGTATCAGTACCAGTTGATGTTGTTAACAATGTTTTTTATCTTCTCAAACGTGGCTCGAAACATTTTTATTTCACATGATCCACCTACCTTCAAGAATTAAAGGGGTACAACTTGGTAGGAATTAATTGCCTAAATGTTAGTTTAGTTCACTCCAGAAAATGCATAATATTTCAGATTAATTCGGTGTTTCTCATTAGATAAATAAGTCACTTTCTCCCATGCAGTCTGATACTCTTGTTATTTTTGGAGCTATTTTATGACAAATTTTATTGGCATACAATGAATAAGGCAAAATTGTCTTCCCCATTCATAGTAAGGAAATATGACAAAGTCCTAAGAGCACTGCAGTTAAAATAAAATATATTTACAAGAGTTAAATGACTAGTATGTTAGAGATTATGCATATGCCGCCTTCTAGAATACACCACCAGGTCGCCATTTGCACTTTGCCCTAGGCCAGGTGAATACTGATTTGTAAAGTATCTCGTACTTCCTTGTTAAGGTGTAAACATATTCACAACCACAACGAGATATCGTACCATTGGCCTTGTAAATTTAAAAAAGACGAACAAGATATACACGCAGTTCGTACGGCTGTACCCAGTGGAGCGCGTAATCGTTAGGCGGGTATAGATACCGTTGATTCTAAATCAAAAAGGAGACTCATAAATAGGACGTTTTGATTTTGTAAAATGCAATCATGTTAAGACCTATTTAGAAAGTGTGTTTAAATTCCGTTTGCCTAAGTGCCAAGTCAAAACTATGTCGGCTTCATCGAGAAGAACACAACCAACATTTACCGGAGATAGGTACACTATTAGGGAAGCGCTAAGCCAGTCTCGCAAAATATTTCCTCTGCTTGTCAAAACCTGTGGACAGTTGGATTTCCGTGAGACATTCAAGGAACACTGTGATAAACTGCCAATTGGTGATTTAATGTTAATCGAACAAGTGAAAACAATTGAATATGCCCTGGTACGTGTGCTAGATTATCATTCGGAGGACAATGTCTCGTCAGAAAAGGGAGGAGATTTTGTGCTAGAGCACAACAATTATGTCGGAAACCAGTACCTTATGCCGCTGAAATGCAAAGGAGCCGTGCGACTTACATCTCCACCAGGCTGTCGCAACAGATACGCATGTGTTTCCCAGGTAAGAACACAATTTTTAACAAAATTAACGTTAATGACCTGAAATGTCAAAATAATACCACGCTCCATCGATTGTTTAGACCTATGGTAAACATTTTGTCTATCACAATGCATTCATTTTCCAAAGTTGAATGTGGTTTTCCGGCGCCAACGCGTCCCTGTTATTGTGTTAATACACGGGTTGAATGTAAAGTTGTTTAATATTGACGTAGTTAAGCATATGATTGTGATTAAAAAAACTGTGTTTGAATGTACGTTACATGTAACTTATACCAGGCCAACTGAGTCCAACCCGCTTGATATGTAATTTGAGAGACGGGTCAGTTGTAAACGACGGAATAAAAGGATATTGACAGCAATTGTTTCTGAATTGCCACAGTTGAATCACAACATACCTAGTTCTTTAATGCTTGGAAGTGTATGTTGTAATAGGTCCACTTAAAACTGTTATTATTCCAAAGTACTTATATACAATACACACAGAATGAGCACATATTTTGTCTCTAAGCATTGAAAAAAATCTATAAATATGCAGTTAATAAAATATTATCTCCTTTCTTCTTTGAAAACATCACACAAACAGAACATATGTTGTCTGACACCTGGCATACAAATACATAATGGTTAAAACAGTACACAAGGCATATCAGTGGGTGGTTCTGTAACCTTGTTGCGGGACAACTAATTCTTACTGAGCTGTTGGACAGATAAGCCTCGTGACGGCCAGCCCAAGGTATTGAAAGGTTAGAAAAGTGTTAGCAAAGCGGTGGATATTTCGATACACATTATGAATGTTTCAAATCAAATCAGTGCTTATATTACCGATATTTAAATGATAGTGAGATAATTTGGAAATATTATAGATAGTGTAAGCAGATATGTGCATTTGAACTCCTTAACCTTAGGAAAAATTAGCAAAATAGACATCTTTCTGAGATTGTTGTTTGTTTTCTCTTTATATAAACAATATATATTTTTAGTTTTTTCGTAAATGTCAGCTGAACGTGGATTCATCTTTTTACCATTTCAATGTTACAATTAATAACTATAGCGTGAAATTTGGGTATCATGTGCTGAACATTGCATTTCTAGTATTGACTTTGGTTTTGTCCTTTATACTTATAATGCATAGTTAAACATTTGCATCAATAACAATGTGATTTTTCTTAGCATTATAGATATATTTTATAATTCAAAAAGAATAGATCAAGCAGCTTTCTTCTTAACAACATAAAGCTTAATATGAATTGTCTTACTTAACATAAATATAATTATGCTCTGTACAATGACGTCCTATTCAGAAGCTTGGAGTGGCACTTTAACGACACTGTTGCAGACCATTTATTGTTCAAACAACTCCGAACGTTGCATTTTGACTCGTTTTAGTAGTTTAATAAATACCAACATTTTATTAGGCACTTAAAACTTGTCCCATTTGTGTTACTGAACAGAACAGAACAAACTTATATTCATCCAGGTATACAAGGTATATAATATGGCAAAATACATACAATTAATGACAACAATAAATTAAGGCTAAAGCTATGGGAATAACAACAAGAGACAACTGCATTAAGCATTTTAGAAGGAGGAGGGTGTAATACAATTCGTGAAGAGCGTGTGTGAGTTCGCGCTCGTACGCGTGTGCGTGTGCGAGGAGGGGATATAAAAGTGAAGGGGTAAGAGACTGAGACAATATATATATATATATATATATATATATATATATATATATATATATATATATATATATATATATATATATATATATATATACTTAGCACCTTTTGATTTGCATATATCTATATATGTGAGCTGATAACAAAATAGCTGAAACAAAAAAAGGCAACAGTGTTCAAAATCAAAGGAGAACATACATCCCATAATAAAGTCTTTCCCTTGCCAGAGTGCGAAACCGAAAGTGGGCAGGGAATCTTAGTCGAGAATAAGTCTGGGGGATAATTACAAAGAAAAGCGGCTAGGACATTTGTACTGTCAGCATGACCAAACCATCTTGTAAGTACTCTGGTATACTGGGTCCTTGCCTGGAATGAAAGTGGAAAGAGGCAAGGTATAAAACTTTTACAAAGTACAATTTTACTTAAAACTGGGTACACCAGTAAATATGAAAATTTGAATATGAGTGGTCCATTCCGATCATGTATAGTTTACCCTTGTGTAAGTAGTATTTTTACACCTAACATATGCGGGGAGTGCGATTACGAAGTAGGCCATGTACAGTAAGTTTGCATCACGACGGCCGAGAGGGACTGAATTACAGCACGTGGGTTCACGGGATGGTCATTCACATTTCACTCTTTAAGGATAGGTTTTCACCTGCAAGAGGATCATAATGGTGAGGTATAAAGAACAGAAGGCGACCAGTCAATTCTTTACGGGAAAACGGGAAAGTAAACTATTATAGAATTTAGTTAGGTTATAAATTTGAGTAACATTGTAGAAAAGGAAACGAAAAATGTAATAATTTGGAGACAAAAGTTTACAAGACCACAATGACCAAATATAAACATGTATAAATATATTATGATAAAGTATCATTTGACATAGACAACGGGGGTTAAGGCATCCTAGATAAACTTCTTCATTATTATATGCATATACTCTGTATTCTGTAGAGGGATGGGAGAGTTTCTTACGGTTGAAATAGGCGTAGACAGTGTGGCAATGATATTATTATTACAGTTGTTGTTGCAAGTAAACAGATAAATTCATGAACTGACGCTTTTTCAGACAGGCTGTAGCCACGCCTGTCATACCAACGAGTCCTCGCTGTAACTATGGTAGACAAATAAAGGTCGAAAGCGCATTACATTGAAACTCCGTGCAAGTAATGTGTATTTTTCTATGGCACTTCTGTGATAGTAAACGTCGTTGTTATTATTTGAAAGTATTTCACAAGATTTTAGAGAAAAAAAGTTAAGAAACTGATTACTGAATAAATGCCAGTATGTGTACATATTAAATCAGATAAAAAAAAGACCCTTTTCGTGATTTGTGAATGTTCGTGTAAAAACAGTTAATGTCATTTTGAGACAAGCGTGACACTTTTGTGTATACAAGGACCTTGTATTGTTTTGTAATAAAAGTATTTTATATTATTTGATCTTATATAACGATGTGCGAGTTCAGTTTTCAAACATGAGACTTTGTGTTGTTGCTTTTTTACTATTTTTTTTACAAAAAATGAGACAACTCCTTTAAGTGCTAATATGTTGATAAATCTACTAAAATGAAACAATTAGCAACGTCGGCGAATTTTTAAGAGTTTATTGGCCCTCGACAGGGTGATATAACTGTCAACACTTGTACTCACTGGTATGCCAGATGACCTTGTATAATGTTTTAATCCGTCATTAGAAGATTGTCACTTGTCATGTAATTGTTATTTTGCCTGTATGGATTTGTATCGCAAAAATGCCTGATCTATATTTACCGACTAATTAGGACATCTTTAATGCGCAGAACAAAGGCACATTTGTAATTTATTACAATGTTCAGCAATACGTCGTAAATAGCAATGATGAAAACAATTAGAATACAAGAAATGCACCATATAATCCCCAATATTCACTCGATCGCTCATTACTTTAATATTTACACATGACATTATAATAAATATATATGACAAAGTCCTATGAGCATTACAACATATACCAACCCTGAAAAAGCACAGAACAGAGATATCATATGCAACCAAAATGTAAAAGTAAGAACAGATCACTGATAAGTCATTTACCAAAAAGAGCAAACGCGCCTTGGAACGGTCAGTTGGCAATATGGACCGACAGTGGTGATTAAACTTGTTTTACAAAGCTCTAACCTCGCACTTCCTGGTGGATTTCTCAATTGCAAGCAATGAACAGAAAACCAATCTATTTGAATAGAAAAATGCCCGAATGTTTACGTTTCTAATAGAAGGTTACATTTTGATAAAATATGGACCCTAATATAAATTAAAAGTTGCAGTTTTCTTCTGAGTTTAAGTCAGCCAAATCTCTTAACCAGCTGTAAAAATTGATCGTTTAACATACGACAAACTACCTACGTTTAATGTGAGTGAAGGTATCTTTGCGATCGTTTATCATTGTTACTTTCAGTAAGACCCGTCGCTAAGGTGAGGTAGCTAAAGCCCGCCTAGGCAAAGGCCGATTTTAAGTTGCAAAATGCATTGCGAACTGATACGACGTAAATATCAAATTTCAGAACATCGTGATACTGCGGGACACCAAGGTTATCATACAATAGACCTAAATTTAGTACAAATGTTTTGCGTTATACCTGCGACAAATGATTTACTTTGCATGTTAAAAGCTCATGTTTTCTCTTATGTGCAAGGTAAAAATAGAATAAAGGCAATTTTAAACAAAATGTGATTATACGTGTACTGTTTGTCTTATACGTGTACCTCTTGTACATTGCTTTGAAAACAACAAAGTGCCTAAATTGTTTAGGGATGAGAAGTACATGTATAAGAAAAGGTTCTATGACTCTTTTATTAAATTTTGAACTACGACTAGAAGGAAGTACACACACACATACAACACACACACACACACACACACACACACATAAAAAGCCTATGTAAACGTCATCAAAATACTACGACGAGACATTACGTAAATATATAAAACAACAGATATTGGCAAAATGACAAAAACGGTTTACAAAGCGCTCCAACCGTTTACTTCCTAGATGACTTACTAAAACAAACAAATAGATAAAAAAATCTAAATAAAGTGAGTCTGATTTTGTCATTTGTAGTGCAAATGGCTACGACAGTTTTGTCTATTGGTTGAATATTTTTACTTCCTTACCACAAGTCGTGATGTTTTATAATTCATATTTTATGTTTTACAAATTGTTCAAATCATTACGGAAATACGGATAATGTCTCCATTTAGCTGAGAGATTAAGTAAAATGACTGTTTTATTTAAATGATTAATGACATTTTATTACATTTCCTAATTTTACATATTTTGCTGTAATATTATTTTTTAAATTAAGTTACACTCTGGCCATAACAAGAGTTCTTAAACATAGTTAGCCAATACTTATATCTTTGCAAGAATGGATAAGCTTTATTAAAAGAATTGTGTACATTTTTTCACTATATCAAAGACTTTGACAACGTAAATTTTCTAATGCGTTTAACTTATTAAAAATGAGTCAACAAAAGGGTTTTACTCAATGTAATTTTATTTTGTGTGAATGTTGAAAAAGAATTGTGTGTTGCAAAATCGATAGGAAAAGGTCATGTGATCTTTTTGATAGTAGTAGTAGTAGTAGTAGTAGTAGTAGTAGTAGTAGTAGTAATAATAATAATAATAATAATAATAATAAGGAAAAATGGAATATTAAAATTATTATGCAAATGATCAACTGAAACTTAACACCATTAAAGTATATTTCAGTTTTAATGCTTCAGCATGTCCTGCTTATCGTTATTTAAAGAACTAAATGCTTTTGGTACCCATAAAATTTGTTACCAGTATATCGCACATTATTTGCTTTTGTTGATTGACGATGATTAAGTTGATCGGAAATTCTATTTTGTTTAATAACCATATCAGGTACTTGGTCAATGATATATAATATTTAATGATTGATACAGGTTCTGGAAGACCTTCCTCAGTACCTGATAGTTAACGTCGACACCGAGGCTATGACCCCTGGAAGAACCGAAACGCACAAAGTTGTGTCCGCGGGACACCGTCTGACGGTTGTTTGTGACGCGCAAGTCAACAAAAGCAGCTACTTAAAGTGTACAGATGACAACGGCGAGACATTCCTGTTTAAGGACAACGCCTTTGTCAACTTTACAGGGGATTATTCCAAACATGAATACAGCCTCTTCACTGCATCCAAAACAAACCTTCCAAGGTGTATATTGTTTGAAAATGTAGACCCAGCTGACGTTGTTATAGAAAATGACAATCAAGCGTCGGTATTAATGGTTGTAGCCTCAGGACCTCTGAAGATATTGAAAGTGAAGAAGCGCACAATGCTTATTGCCTGGTTGCGCAATAAAGAAAATAAGGCATTTCGAATAGTCTTGATTCCAGAAGGTTTGTGGGACATTGAAAACGTACAGCTGGCCAAGTTCCCGAACGAATCGGACAAAGACGAATACATAGACAGTAGATTCTGGCCCTGTAACGATTCGTCATTTGTTGTGGACAAACTGTATCTACGCCAGGAAAATAAAACCAGCTTGACATATCTGAAGAGTCCAGCACTGGTGTCCGGCAGAATCAACATCAGCCTTGCATTCAGCTCTGATGGTTAACAGGCTTACAATGTTCAACTTTACATCTTTATAATCGATTTTAATATTTGCCTTCTTTGCGATTAGCAATTATTTATTTCCTAACTTGCTTGGTGTTTGAGAGATTTCTTGTCACATTCTATAGAATCAATATTGTCAAATTACAAAAACACAGTTTATACTCTTCTCTTATAGCTGTCTTTAACCCATATTTATATCATATTTATGTACACATATCCTGTTACATTAATACTCATACTTAATCTTACTCTTTTGCTTAAGCTTCATGCAAAGGTAGCGTGTACACATATTTTTAGCCTCTTAGCTGGCAAAAGTGAAGAATCCAATTAGGGACGTCCTGCCGGGACCTGTCTGTCTGGTTTCTGCACTTACTAACCTATGATTAAAGTATTCATGCAAGAAACCGTTTGGGAGGTAAATCGTGGGCTGCAAACGTACTACATCTTCATATCTCTCGTGAATAATGCTTTATAAAATCAACCAGGGCTTTATATAGCTCTGATCAACAAAAGTCATAAGCGCTGCATTAGCTTGAACGTCTTCTTCCACTTTCACACTGACTCAGTAGGAAGTGTGCAAAATGCAACGCAATTATAGTTACAAATTACATTGGGCATCGTTATAAATGCAATAAAGGCGTGTTGTTATAAGAAGCATTTTATTGTTATAAGAAGCATTTCTTATTTATACAGACAAACGTATTGCTGGAAACTTCGAGTTTAGTTAACATATTCCATTTTTCTGAAGACAGAATATTAAAGATATCGTCTGGAAAGAAAAAGAAATCCAACTTCCCTTTTTTTCCTTTCTGGTTTGTCTAGAGGAATCGAATAGTGACGATTATGAGTTTCCTTCAAACCCACCATCTCCCCCGCTTCCACTCCCGCGTAAGTATCATTTCTTACATACAGATTTAGTAGATTTGGCAGTTTTTTTCTTAAAACTTATCATGCTACGTACGTTAGTGACCAATAAAATAAAGCATATATACTAGCAAACTGCATACATAGCCAACAGAACATGCTACTAGAGGCCCAGCAGCAAACAGCGCAGTCCCTGATCAAACATATCCTAGCTGCAAGGTGACTAAGTTGGATCTGCAGTATTTGTTTAAGCATAACAAATTCGTGTAAAGAAGGTTTAACGGGAAACTAGACTCAGGTGATAATGTAATTTTCAACATGATATCAACTCATCTACAAGTACTTTTTGACCACAGTTAAAATGCATTCAGTATGTTCATAACGTTTTAATTGAGAAGGAGAACATATTAACAAAAGTCCATATCGCAAAACTATTACATAAATACGCATTGTACAAGCAAGAGTATAAAATCATGATCAATTAGATGACCTTAGTTGAGTAGTTTACAGTTCTGGTAACACAAATTTATATTCATAATTTGGCGTATGGTTAAACAAGCAGTGTATGAGAGGGAAAAATTACAAAGGTTAGTTTATAACAAATCTTACAGCCGGTCTGCTATTTTAAACGTCAACTTCCCAATTATCAAACCTGTTTAATATAAATAATGTTATTGCAACATTCAGAACGCGTCCAACACAGGAAGATTAGTCAGAATGAAGGTAAGCAGTTGCAGATGCTACAAAAACAGGACCATGGACAGCAGGAGCAACAGCATAGTAAACCGAAACATCAGCAGCAAGAAAAGCAGAAACAGCCAGAAATGACAAATATAGAAAAGAATCAGATCAGACAAAACGAGCCCAAGAAGCAAGAAAAAAGAAATCAGCCCAACAAACAGCTTCAATCCACAGCACAGACGCCAAGAATACAATGTGATGTCGTGCTGCCTACTAAGGTAAAAGCCTGTACTTATGTATAGTACATATGCGTATGCTCCATTATTTGGAAAGTTTCTGTAAATGAGTCGGCAGAAAAAAAAATCAGTATCAGTGAAAATGCACTTAAAAACTGTGTAAATTAACAAATTTTCTAATTGGCTTGTCTTTGTAACTTTTCTGATGGATGTGTATGGGTATGGTTTATGCTTAATTTTATTGGGAACTGTCCTTATCTTGTAGGTGGAGAAGGAGAAAGATTCATTTGATTATATTGCCGAGAAAGTTCGAATTGGATTCGATAAGATTCATAACGAAATTAAGGGGTCTTTTCCAAGCCACAACAGAAGATCGTTCACTTAAACCGGGTACCTTGAAAAAACCTAAAAAGACAGGCCGTTGTACAACCGCGTCGTGCATCTGATAGCGAGAAGGGGAAACAAGACACCGACAATGGCAAACGACGGTCTGGACTGTCAAGATCGCTATCGGCACCAGGGACAACAACTCAACCGCCAGTGCGAAAACCTATTTCCCTTCCATCAGTTAAGGTTTGTGTGCATTTCTTTAAATAGTTTTTTTACGCTAAACAAAAACAATCTAAAGTTATCTGTTTTAATACACATATATATTTCAGTTGTCAATTTGTCTCGGAATATTTACTTGTCCTACTGTGTCTACATCTCGTCTGAGAGAGTATTCGGTTACATAGATAATAGATAGACCAACATGATGTGTGAAGTATAGGGACATAGTTGGAATTTGAAAACTGAACTTCGGAAGCACGAAGTATTGATCCTGCATGCCTGGAATGAAGAAGTGCGTGTACAGAAACAAAAATATGTGGCAGAGGATGAATATGCGCGTCGAAAATGCCCAGGCATGCTTCAAATGTCAACATAAGTATTGTTATATGTTTAAACAAGAATTTCAAGTGATTATATTGTGTAAAACAGATATACATAAAAATGCAGATTTATGAATGAACACTGCTGCGTAGGGATATCTCTCAGATACTACAGAATAAAAAGTCAAAACTAGAAGAGAAATGCAATTAGAGCAAGTGTTCCAATGAGCATTTGTTATATACAAGGGAGAGATATTTGCGATATCCCAAGCGGCGCCTCACAGCCTACCGCGGCTCTGTTCCAGGTTATGTATGACAGACGTCCTTCGTATCATCGCAGCATCTCAGTCTTAAGTTACCGCAAGCGTTCGGAAAAGAACAGAACGCTCGGGATTTTCTTATTTAGATCATAGGGGTGTTATATTGATGAACTAGATAAGTTGGAGTTAATTTTAAACTCAATGTTTTTTTATTGCACCCGGAAGTATTAATGAGCGTTTGTTGTAGACCTAATTTAAGTTAATATAGAAAGTATAGTAGATTTAATTAAATAATTTATATAATTGGATGTTACCGACCTTGTTTCAACCTTTATCGCAATGTATGATCTACATTTGTAGAAGAGGTATATTTCGCAATTGAATAGGTAAATAAGAAAAGGTCCTATCAAAATTTTCACAGATATTAAATTTTATCTACCTGTAGACTTGCCTACTTTCCAATGTGTTATACATTTGATTTACCATGGAATCATTTTCATTAATTACCCACCTTTAATTGCTTACATGGTTGAAATGGCTCAAACAAACAGCGCTTTTTAGAGATTTGAATTATATCTGTAAGAACTGGGACGTCAGTGTAAGATTTCATAGCACATTAACAACTTAACAACACTAAGACAGTGTCTTGTGCACAAGTGTTTGTCTGTGTTTTAAGGTCAATGTTACAAAGGCATGTACTATCAAAGTGGATATGCACATTGATTACATGTAGTGCTCGAGTGGCATATCAGATAGCACTTTACCATTACTTAGGAGAGCCTTTAGTTGTATTTAAAGAATTAAGTATTATAGTCTTCAGAACAATAACTTATATTTGACTCCATATGATTATGGCATTTAAGTCAATCAAATAAGTTAATCGATCTTATTTGCCGCCATCAACATCACCCTTCCCACAAAAACCTCCGCCATTGTTACCAATACCACATGTTTCGTATACTGTCTTTATAAGGACGACGACAGCGAGGAGACTGAACTCGAGGCCCACGTGTACGATGAGCTGGATTTAACAACCATGCTGGATGCCCCTAGTTCTCTTCCAACACAAGGCAGCAGCGATGCCACAAACCTAACGAATGCAGAACCCGACACTTCAAATCTTGAGGGGCCTAAATTTACAAGGGAACATTTCTATTCATACAGTGTAGCAGAGGTGTGTGAGTGTTTCAAGTTATGTCGCATTAACGACTTAGCGAAAATCTGCATGTCTGAAAAACTTGACGGAAATTTTTTCAAAGATTCCGACCTAGATTTTTTGTCTGAACCACCGTTTAATTTAAATAGATTGTCGCGATTGAAGGTGGAGAAGGTAATAGGCGGTTGGAGGCCTTACGAATCTAATTTATATGAAAATACGTCTACAGCGGCGGAAATGTCGGAAACATATAGAGCCGACACTTCTAAAAATGTTAGAATTAAAAAACGTTGTTAGAAGTCTGACTTTATGCTTTAAGGCAAATTCACACAAAAGTAAAATTGTTGTTCGTAACTAGTAATGTTAAGCAATGCAGTCTTAATATGGACTTTGAACAACATAGTTGATAAATAATGTACTGAGAATAAACTGAGGAATGCAATGACTTATTGCTAATCACACTAACTACTATTCATGGTAGCACTTTAGTTTTGACCAATCAAGAAAGAGAGGCGTAATCGTAGTGAAATGAGTTACATAATTCAGTAATTATTTCATTTCTGACAGTAATTGACAAGTGAAGTCACGTCGAAAAGTCCTAACACATTACTTCACGTTAAACTTTACTTTATCATGGCACAGTATATTTTAAAAGCAAACGGTAATGCCACAAGATGAAATAAACTACTTAAGTATACATATATTTATGTTCTGAAATTGTTGCCTCCGCCGCTAGTGTTAGAATGTTTATATTACTGAAAGAGTTTAATTCAACTTGCAATAAAAAAAACTAATTATTCAATACTTTGACCATAACTATCCCTTTGAATTGGTACACAGTTCATGTGATGAATGAATACAAACATGTATGGTTTAAAGTGTTTAAGCTAGTTATTAGGAATATATATTGAAGAACACTTGTTGTTGTTTTGTTGTTTAATGTGATGTTTTATTACATATTATGGTAACCGTTAATGCAGTCTTTTTTATGTCAACTTCGTCATTTTCACTGCTAAATATAAAGTGATTTTTGTTTGGTAAAATAATTTACTTCCTAAAATGTAGTATGAACTTTCGCCATGGTAACACATACACCTGTAATAAGATAAATGATTACTTGTTATGTCTTGTGCATAGATTTTTAAGAAAGTAAATACATATTTTAACATAGTCATAAAAATTTACAATTGTATCTTCACTCAAAACTTAACATTTTCTATTGCATCTGTAACATTTTTGCAATAATAATTGTAATGAGGAAAGTATTTAATGAATTTATTGAATGACCCAATACATTGAGACATTTGCAGAATTAATTGTTCAATATATTCGCTATACTGTTACAATTATAAAAAAATGTTATGTTACTAACGTAATTCGCACACACTTGAAAACATTGAGAATATTTCTTGAAAAAAAATGCGATATCTGTGCGCATTAAAATGCATTTGCTACTTTCTCCAGTTCTATTCGTACGGTATTTGTAATTACTAGGAAAATGTGTCGCAAATGTTATTCCAAGTAAAGTCTGCAACAACTTTTTTTGCGTATTGATGCGCAATTTTGGGTTGTTAAATAAGTAGCCAAATTTCGCAGACCGAAAACAGTTCGTCGCTGGAACCCTTTATAATTTTAATTCTTTATTAAGGAAAAGGATAAACATATTGCAAAAATAAAGATTGCTGTTTTATAGAAATGTACCCACTTTTGCTGACTTCTTGACATTTCATTATCAAGTGTACTCATTTTATAAATATATTAACAGCATATTATTAATGATATTAAATTCTGCAAAACATTCAAACATTGGTGAACATGGTTAATTTAATATTTTTGAACATCTTGCTAATCTGTATTGTACAAATATTACAAGTTACGTCTACAATGTCGATTTCAACAGTTTATAAAATATTTATAATAATATTCACCAAGATAACCAGTTGACCTACCTTTATTTTTTAAGCTTCTTTATTGTACCTTTGTAAGCCTGTAAGTCTGCCATCTTTAGAACAGTATCAGCATAATGTGTTGCCATTAAGTGTTTAACTGGTGTTTTTCCTGTCTATATAAAATTTGTAAATAAATCATTTATGTGTTTATGTTTTATTCTCTTGGACTAGAGAAGCATGTAAATAGCAGACCGTTTATTCGATTTTACAACAGATGGTTTGTCAAAAGTTATTTTCAAATGCTGCAATTTTACTTTGATTTTACGATAATATTCTTAATAGTTAAGTTAAACCATTCTTTTACATCAACATCAAAATTAATTCCAAGCAAGTTGAATAGTGAATTGCCACGAGTAAATTTCGATTTTTTTATATTTGTTTAATCATTTTGCGTAACTAACCTTTTTTATTTATATTTCACTAATAATTTCAAGGTAGAAGAAATGTATAATCAGTGTTTTGTAACTTCTTGTTATCCTCACGCTCTGTTAAATTCTCTTTATTTCACTACTCTTTATTTAAGAGAAAGAATGTCAGCTCAAAGAAGTAAGATATGTCTCTTTAAACCTAAAAATATATTAAATGACTGTTTAGTTAAACATGGGCATCAATGTTTCAATAAATGTATCTATTTAATAAATTGTTTCAACAAATCAAACAAACGACAATAATTTATACGATCGATTGGTTTCAAGAAAATACTTTCTACCCCAATATATTTATATAAATATAACATTTTGTTATTTTGACACTGAGTCAAACTACTTATTCCGTGCGACTTCGGATTTGAATTTCCGAAGTTTCCGGAAATATCCGTATTACGCGTAAAATGTCTGACCTTAACCAGTATGCATCGAAAAGATTGCATTAAAGTTCAGTATGTGTACACCCCGTTTGCACCGTTATGGCCAGTACATACACTCTGAATTATTCATGTCTATTTTAAGCTGAGAGCTAGCAAATGCACAAAAGCCTGTTCTGCTTTATTCACTGTTTATATCCGCACACTTCTGCACCTTGTCGCATTAGGGCCGGCTCGGTTTCCTTTTCCTTTTTTCCAAAGTCGAGACATACTTACCGACAGTATTTGGTTTTCTGGCACAAATAAATTGGCAGTCGCAACTACAAATTGTATTTAAAAGTTTTATCTTGTTTTGCCCAGTTATAAATACGATTTAAAGTGGATATACACACTCATTTAAATACAGCTTAAGTGTACATTAATCATTCTGTGTGTACACCCAATGGCAAATAAAGACACACGCTTGCAGGGCGACACGTGTCAATCGTTATGCGGGGAGGGAATTCATCAAGTGTTCCCGACATTGATTGGCATATGCTAAAGAAAGACGATGACATTGTGATACAACGATTTTACGTCGAAAATAAGAATTCCTATACGATGTCGAGCAAGATAAAAGGGAGGATTTAAAATTATTTAGCAATGCTCAACATAGTAATTACATATTGAAATAACGAGAGTACTGTTTTACAGTCCATTGCAGCAATAATTGACTATGTTTTTGTCATTCCTTTTAATTGCATTATTCACACATTGAAGTATTTCCTATCTTGAATCTGCTTTAAGTGGACACCGTCTCCAGATAACTGAAATACTGTTGGTGGAACGATAAACCCAATAAACAAAACAAACTTTCCTATCTTGAAGCTCGTTATTTTATAAAAAAAAAGTATTGATTAAGTAAAGTAGACATTTTTCTTGTTGCATTTAGAATTAATCAAGCAATAGTTTTAAAACAATATTATGATTAGTATCAATAGTACTATGCTAGGCCGATCTTTAAAAAATATTTAACTGCTTCTTATAATATATGAACACAAAAAAGGTAACTTAGAAATTGCAATTTGTGTTGTTTCTTTACAACGTACATTTTATGACTTTTAAAAAAAGAGAATGTACTTTTCACCATAGTAAATGAGCGGTATTTAAACAGTGCAAAATTGTTGTAATTTTGAGAATCTGCATAACGTTTTTGTGTCTATGCTCTAACAGTTTCGTTTTAAGGTGTTTATATATACATGTGTGAGTATGTATGTAAATATTTGTGTATGCATATAAATTATTTAATCCTCTTCAACTGCGTGAAAGTGAAATTGTACTATAAGGTATGAAGACTTTGTTAATATAATGATGAAAGGATCATGTTTTTGTTAATCTATGTCTAGGGAGGCATAAGGCATAAAAGTAGTACACAAAGAAATAGCGAAAATTAATTGTCGTATTTCAATCTTAAGGTTAACAAATTAAGGTTTAAATGAGGTTTCTCAATGGGATTTGTGAGATCCAATGTTTGGAGAAGCAACAGAACAGAATAAAACCATACAAAAGAAAGTCAATAATCACATATAATCAACAATAATGTAAATTTGACCAAATGGTTAACCTTTGTTGTCTTTCCTAATTAAGAAAATTTCGAAGGTTGTTGGTTTTTTGGGGTGTTTTTTGGTTATTTTTTAAGAGAACATATATTGAAAAACAACCAAACTAAACATGGCATAACAAGAAATAAAACTATTGTTCTACGTTACTTAGTCTCGTGTATAAAAAATTGCCATTAGGAATCGTATGTCAGTGACAAAAGCATTTTCATACCTTTGAAAGCTTTTCAACAGACATCAAGTTACATGTACGTAGACAATTCACAAGGCTATGACTTTCGTTATTATCACGTTACAACTCTGTATAGAACACTACACCCACAAGAAATGTCATTTCGACCTATTAAATGGATAATGTGTCAACCTTACAGTTACAACAATCTGAAGAGTTGAACAACATAAGTGTAAGTTTCACTTCTGTACCGTTTTGCCCCGATATCTCGTGCAGTGATATATATTTATATATTGAACAATATACCGTCATTTTCAATCAATTGTAAGTGCGTCAGACAGCGCCATCCCCAAAACAAGAATAAAAAAAGCATTGCACACCATACTGCGACCAATCTCTTAAAGTTCGGCACGCACGGAGGAAAATTAAACCACCATCTTGGATAGCACAGGTCAGCACCGTGGTAACAACTCAGTTGGCTATGTTGTATATAAATACGCGAAGCGCGCGTTTCTTAGGCCTCAACGCCATGTATTCAATGGTTTTCATACAAAATTAAATGGAGAATTTAGATCGTGCTGCTTGTGTTGATAGCAATTTGTTCTGGATAAATCTTGACGCTAACATGCAGCGTGACCAATCTGAAATTACCCCAACTTGGGTCATTTACTGTAAAACAGTAGATGTAGAACAGCAATCTTATGCCAAAAGTTTTTGACAATATCACATATAAAGTAAAGGAAAACTAAAGCAGTATCCACAAACATAAGACATCAGTTAACAAGAGATTTAACACTGCATTTTAGAAATTAAAAGAAGCCAAGTGTGCTGGCTAGACGGAGTTTACAGTGAACATTTGATATATGGTACAACATACTTAATAGATATCTTAACGAGATTCTTCAGTATGACGTTCGAACGGTCAAATTCCCACTTTACTTAAAATATAGGTTATATAGTTACTCTATATAAGAGTGGAAATAAAAACATACAAACGACCCCAAAAGTTACAGAGCGATAATATTATCTTCTGCTATACCTAAGTTGTATTAGCGTGTCTTCCTTCGCAGGATTTAATAAGAAATAAATACACCTATTAATCCTTCACATGACGTCATTTCTGGTAAACAAATGTAAATATTTTTGTAAAGAAAATAACAGTAAACTTTAATTTTGATATGATGACCTCCTTCAACAGTGTGTGGCATTCTGGGCTACTGTACACGCTCAAAGTACTGAGTATTTCTCACAAGCATTGGCTTGCAGTTGCTGATATGCATGCAGACATGTATAGTCGTGTTTTGTTAAAAGGCTATATGGTTCCCAGTTTTGCAGGGTACAATATGTTTGTCCCCAGTTCTCTAGTTCCTATATACCAATTTGGATCATTGATGTTATTTCGGAACTACAAAGATCATTTTACGGATAGTCAATAGGTCATATCAGTGTATGCGCACCAACAGTTGCGGGCGACATGCTTCTCTTGTCTCTGCCAAATAAGGCTTTACAAACAATAGATAATTGAATGAATGAATGAAACGAAGAGGCCATCTATTAGGGTTAAACGTACTTTTACTCTTGGCAGTCACGCCATCAGCGAAGTACATTACGCACACTAAGGGGTAATTTCACAGTATACATATTCTTCTGTAAATCGCATTCATTTTTTTTCTTTCGAAATTAATAAAAACCTTTTTCGGCATACTTAAAGGTTCCTTTCATTATGTTGGTTTATGTCCCATTACATGCATCGTTCTGCCGAAAGCCTTATATGATATTGAATGTTAAAACATTTGACACAAAGTGAGACTATAAATCTTGAATGTGCGCATCGCCTATGTACTAAGTTAATACAAGGCATGGTATTGAGGATGCGTCCTTATAGTGCCCTTAGCAGGAACGTTTCTTCTCCGAATGCTGAAAGTGAATGACGCAATTAAACCCTTCTAGGACAGTTGTGTCGCCAGAAATCTACATGTAGACCTACCATTAAAAGGCTGTTTTATATAGATTGTTTCAATATCGCCAAACAAGATCTATTATGCCATTAGAGATTATCTTGATACCTATTTAACACTTGCGAGTTTCAAGGCAAACATTAATGGAAAAAAAAGGAATAGTATAATTAGTTTAGAGAATGTTCAAGATTTCGATCAATTCATTGTCAATGTGGTATATTTGATATCTGGTTATATCTTGTTTCCTGTCACATCTTGTTTACATGTTTGTTGTATCATTTTCCGTCTACTTACACATCCTTTATAGTAATTATGTTACATGAGCTAACAGTGTTAGCACGTGAGCTCGCTTGTGTATGTTTGTGCGTGCGTGTGCTATGTGAGGATTTTATTCCGTTTACTTGTTGTGCTATCCTTGTATGTAGAATTTCAATTAGGCCACTGCCATGGTAGAAAATAAAAGAAAAATATTGCCAGTCACAATCTAACATTATTTTTCTTTTCTTCAATGTTTAGTTTACGTGTATATGTGCATTTCTGAAATTTCGGCTTGTTGTTTGTTCGTTTTTCTTTTTAGTTTGTTTTCTTTTTTCTACTGGTGTCCCATGTATCTAACCCCATCGTTTTAATCTTGTGTTTTGTTTCGACAAGATCTAAACATTTTTTGTAGTTAAGATATAATTTTCAAATTTTAGTGTCAGAAGTTGTTTCTCATGTTTATTCGTACTAATATATACTAATGTCTGTTCTTGTTCTTCTTTTTTACGTGATGGACATCAGATAAAGTGTATCTCCATTTATAAAATACTCTATTTGCATCATTCATATAATACTATACCAATGTATAAAATTATATTTGTAACTGTAAGTATCTCAAATGGACGGCTGTTTACAATTTTCATATTATGTTTATTGTTTGGGTTCCGAATTAAGTTGTATGTTTTGCACACTCTTCATATAATTGGAGAAAATAAAGATATATGTTTTATTATTTTATCAGAGTAAAGAATGACTTGTTTTTTATTAACAATCGAAGCATCTTTTAATACCCTAACGAATATCTATTTATGTTTCATTATTGACCTAAACTATATTTATGTCATTGTTGATCATATCAATGTCACATTTCATTTAAGTACTCTTTGTTTTCTTTCCTTTGTTGTTGTTGTTGTTAATGTCACATTAACAATATTTAAGTTATCTGAATGTGGCGTATAAGCAGAAACCTTTACGAGTGGTAGCGACATAAACAGAATAGGGTGAATGATAGTTAAATGTGAAGATAAATCATGGAAGAAAATCATCTAAACATGTTCTATAACAAAAGCAACATATTTTGTACCAAAAACGACATATTATGTTCTAGAAGCAACATCTTATTTACCAAAAGCGACATATTCTTTAACAAAAGCAACATATTCTGTACCAAAAGCGACATATTCTGTCTCAAAAGCGACATATTCTTAACAAAATCGACATATTCTGTAATGATAGCAAATAATTCTTAATCAAAAGAGACATATTCTGTAACGAAAGCAACATATTCTTAATCAAAAGCGACATATTCTGTAAACAAAAGCCACATGTTCTGTAACAAAAGCGACATATTCTGTAAACAAAAGCCACATGCTCTGTAACAAAAGCGACATATTCTGTAAACAAAAGCCACATGTTCTGTAAACAAAAGCCACATATTCTGTAATCAAAAGCGACATATTCTGTAAACAAAAGCCACATATTCTGTAATCAAAAGCGATCAATTATGTAACAAAAGCGACATGTTCTGTTACAAAAGCCACATATTCTATAGCAAATGCAACGTATTTTGAAACAAAAGCGACATATTCTGTAAACAAAAGCCACATGTTCTGTAACAAAAGCGACATATTCTGTAAACAAAAGCCACATATTCTGTAATCAAAAGCGATAACTTATATAACAAAAGCGACATGTTTTTGTTACAAAAGCCACATATTCTATAGCAAATGCAACGTATTTTGTAACAAAAGCGATATATTCTGTAACAAGAGCAACATATTATGTAACATAAAGCCGCATATTATGTAAAAAAGCGACATATTATGTAAAAAGCGACATATTTTGTAACAAAAGCGGCATATTCTTTAACAAAAGCAACATATTCGGTAACAAAAGCAACATATTCTTTAACAAAAGCAACATATTCTGTAACAACAGCGGCATATTCTGTAACAAGAGCAACATATTCTGTAACAACAGCGACATATTCTGTAACAAAAGCGACATATTCTGTAACAAAAACAACATTTTCTATACAAAAGGGACATATTCTGTAACAAGGACAACATATTCTGTAGTAACAGCGACAAATTATGTAACAACAACGACATAATCTGTGACTAAAGCGGCGTATTCTTTAACAAAAGCATCAATAGCACTTGTAAGTAAACATGCGGTTACAATACGCAATACCTTTTCCTGAGAAAAGAAAAAAGAAAACAAACTAAAAAGAAAAACGAACAAACAACAAGCCGAAATTTCAGAAATGCACATATACACGTAAACTAATATGGATTACTAGACATAGTTGTGTAACTAAAGAAACAAATTTAATTATAATTCTCTATCATAATAGAGTAACATATTCTTGGTTGATAAATAAGTTATGGGGGTTTTCAGGAAATAATAATCTGGTTTGTTTCTAACAAGTGAAACTACATTCTCTTAGATCTATGATAAAAAGTTATGACATTTCAAAAGCGCCATGCAGTTGTAAAAGTTATTATTAAATTAATAATCCGTACAACAAAGCATTATTAGAAACAAGGTGGGGTATTTTTGCAAAAGAATTGGATGTCTCTAGGCTTCTCCATTAAGATATATATTTTCATTACTTCTCTGCGTAACTGTCTGCCCTCACTTTAGACCAACCTAGAGATGCAGAAACAAGGAAATCGAGCATGAAATAAGTCCTGCAAGTAAGCTGAAGTTTAATAGTTGTTCATTTTGCTATTGTCAGACAATAAATGTATACTCTTTGTTAAAAGAATAACGGATCAACAATATGTTTTGAATAAAGTTCTAGACAATATACGTCACAGTTACAAATACTCTTTAAAAGCCTCACGAGTGCCATAGTTATTTTTGAAGATATATCTTTTTTATTTACCTAACATGGTTTATTAATATACAATTAATATAAATTTTTACTGAACTAATGCCATAAACCTTGACTTTTTCACTCACCATTAGAACATGCTGTCCCTCAATGAAACTGCTTGTTGATCACCCCAGTATAAGTCCCATACAAAGCCTAAAGCGGCCGTATATCTTACGGTATATATGTGGTCGGTTTTCAGGTGAGTACATGTCTATGAGCACACAGCAGCAAGACTCCACACGTGACGTGATTCCTGGGTGATTGTGATTTTTCTGTAAAATTATCTCGACAAAAAGCAAAGAGAATGCAGCAAAACGGACTATTTGACATTTTGCTTGAAACTGGTACAAGGTTGAAAAACCCTGAGGCCAACTGTGAGATCATTTTGAAGCATCTGATTGGTCAGATATTAAGCTTTATTTTTAAAAAATGACCAATCAGATGCCCGATACTATTCACAGAATCGAGCTCTAGCTTTTATAATCTCGGACCAAGACGTAAACATCCCATCTTCGGGTTTACACATTCTAAAGGAGTCGTCTGGCAAAAGGTGATGTCATCACTAGTGATGATAACAACAGTGACGATATCAGATTCATCACACTGATAAATCCCAGTATCTCTCTGGTATAAAATTTATTATTATAAATGTGTGCTTTAAACTTTCGACATTAAAAGGCTTACACATGTCACATGCGGCTTACTACCTATTTTGTGAATGTAAATGCATTACCATATTGTGAATTATGTCATGAAAAGCGAAATAAAATGGCAACCAAGATCAAAAATAGAAATAATGAAGAAAAAAAAAACTATTTATTGTTAAAAACATACACATAATATATTTTGAATTATCATAATATTTAAAACAATCGTAACGCAAATAATATATATCGGAAAGTGGATTGGAACTCGCGAGCTTTTAAATAAGATACCATTTATCGTAATTGTCCGACATTGTTAAACATATTTATTTCTCTGTTGTAAACAATGAACACCCGTTCATAGTCATTGGGTCAGATTGTCGAAACATTGCGGAAATTAATGAAGTATCATTTCATTGATTCAAAATAATACCTATACCTCAGAACGGAGTGTATAACACATCAAATATAGCCTTTACGTAAACATACACAGCACGAGTGCTTTATTAGTGTTTCGGTCCTCGCGAACTCACATCGATCATTAAAGCCAAGATAAAAAGTTGTTGCATTTTCTGCAATCAGGTTAGGCAATAATACTGATAGGTTAATATGCAAACTACCTGGACGTTCGGGAGAATAATACCTTGTTAATTACAATAAATATCAACAAGAGCAGAAATAACAACAAAAGTACTGCAGTTTTCGCAGTAATATCGGTAACGCTTTTAGTAAGGTCATAAATGCATAAATATAACACATTCTGTTTTGGATTATAACTTTATGAGGAAAGGGACTTGCAAGAGTCAGAATGTTTAAAGCATTCTGGTTCTCCACTCGTACAGTTCTCAAATATTTCAATATTTATTCTTTTTAGTATCCGAAGTGAAGTGTTGTTCAACACCAGGAAGTTTTTAGACAAAGTTTCAAAAAGAATCATGATTCTTACGTGTATAGTGTTATTGGATCTGCGCACATCTTTATGTTTAGCTGAAGTCTTTTTACATAATTCAGATAATAATTAATTCTTTAAAACTGAATAGTTTTATAACCATTTATCTTGTTGCCATTTTTCTTCCTCTTCTGCTACTTCTTCTTAATCTTCTCTTCTAAATCTTCTAAATTTTCTTCTAAGTCTTCTTATTCTCTCATAATGTTCATCTTAGCGTGTGTCATCTACTCAAGACTTCCAACCATAAAATGCAAAGTATCGTCGGAATCCCACGTTAACACATTTATCACTTTACTTCATAGTGACTTTGGGATAGTCGGCATTCGCAACGCCATGGCTATCTGCTTTCAGAACAATAACTTCGTAGTAATATGGGGGAGTAGCCCCGGCAAGAGAGCAGATAAACCCAAGGACTTTCGATGCACAGTCTTTTGACACAACAGGTTGTTAAACGGCACATACATCAATACATGTAGATAATCTTGAAATCTAGCTAAAAAGTCAGACGTATTCTAGCTTTGAAGCCATTATGATCTTGTCAAATCCAAACTAAATGTGCTTAAATATGAACAGTCAATTAATAAAAAACTGGAAAAAAATCATGCGAAATGTTAAAACTGCATTTTCTTTTAATAAAGTGCTAAAAATACACAAAGAGAAGAAATTGACAGAAAAAGATAGAGAGGCTACATTATTTTTAGCTATTTCATTTTTCCCCAGAGATTTGCATGCATGTATGTTCAACAGCCACAAAATATTTGAAATGCTACAACTATTATTTCAAATGAACTTCTATTTTTTGTTAAATTAGGTAAAATCTGACTCAATAAATGCAGTTTGTATGACACAAATTTTGACAAGTATGCGTGTATCGGTTTTTGGTAGAATGACGTACTTGCTATTTCTACAAAGCGCGCGGACCTTACTGCACCGATTCATGTATAGCCATGATCTCGGCTGAAAGTTTGTGTTTATTTGTAGAGTCTGATGTGTATATTCAACGCATTGATCAAAATAAGCCACAAATGTATTTGTTTTTATAGACAACCTAACTTTCAACAAACATGCAGGAGCTATTTAACGATATAAAAAACCGAAGCACCTTCCGGGAAGCCTGAATCTATTCATTCTATTACCCTCGAGTTTGTTTTTTTCCGAACGTAATCTGAAAGGGCCGAATATTTTGCGAATGAATAATCGGCTGGGGTAAGTTAGTATTATGAATACTCGTTGGATAAATGAAAATACATAAGATGGATTTTTTTAATTTTAAGTAAAGATTAGATAAATACAGAATTGACAAAATGGATGAGTGTAATTCAACGTCTATTGTTGTTGCTTTTTCTTCATCTTTTTATCGCCACCCACCCCTCTCAACTCCCGTGATATTCTCAGCGTCCACGGTTGCTTGCATTTATAAATTCTGTTAATGCAAGCAATTATCAGTATCTAGATATCAGTATAAGTATCTTAAATGTACTTCGGAAATAAAATAAAAAACTGAATTAGAATATTATGTTCATACAACAAAACAACAAATTAAATTAACTCTATAAAGTGCATATATAAATAAGGCTCAATATGTACAAGAGTTTATTTCTTCGACAACTTAACAATTCACAGATATCTGTGTGAAATTAAACTGTCCAAACGATGACGTAAACTAAGAACAAAAAACTAGTGGTAGTGACTGACGTCATTCGGAACATATGGTAACAGAAACCCACCCAAAACAAATGAACTCTTAGGAGATCCGAACTTGCATAATCTGTACAATATTTGGGGAGGTTTTGTTATTGTTTTGCGTTGTTGTTGTTTTGTTGTTGTGTTGTTTGTTTTGTTTTTTGTTTTAGTTGTTATTATTTTAATACACGGCAGTGACACACGTTGATGAAGGAAGGCTCCTACAAGAATGTCTGGACAAAACACTCGTCCCACCGCAGGTCAACTGGTACACCTTCTAACACTAGGTCCTGAAAGCCGCGGAAGCAAATGACCGGGAAATTCGCAAATCTTCACAGTTTACTCACTTTCTTTATTATTTTTTAGTTTGATTTATGGATATTCAGGGAAGATCTGTTTTATGATGAAACAGCAAAGGACAAAATGATACAATAAGATAACATGCTAAATATTTAAAATATCATTTTCATGACTTTAATTTGACAGTATTTCAATTTTAACGAGCTTCCTCTTCTGCACTGATTGTTTGTATTATATGGATCTTATTACTTTCTGGTGGCCTTTTCGTTCAGAAAGAGAGGATATTTAAGTGAACGGAAATCACACAAAAAGCCGAAAACTATGTGAATGCATGAAAAACGTAAATATGTACCCGTTGCGGCTTTTGAAAATCTAAAGCTTGATTCATAACTCAGTTATCTCTGCGCCATTTTTTAAGCAAGCTCAACTAAATGTATGCACTTCGCTTTTGTAAACATTGGGATAGACAAGTAAATCAATGGATTATACAGCAAGGCAAACAGTCTTGTGTCTACAGTCGTAAATATGGTTCCCCCAAAATTGAGATTTTGTTGTAAATCATGCCAGATATCTACACGGAGCAGGGGTCCTTTTTGGTGGCTGTGGAGTGGGCGTAGCTAGAATTCGCAGCCGTTTGGCGAGGTATTGTTAAACAAAAGAAACCGAGTATGCCTATGTTAACAATGCAGCTTAAAATTTACAGACATAGTAGACAACAAGGAAGAAAGCAAAGTAGCAGATAGTTTAGTTTCCAATCAGTGAAAAATCAGAGAGTGTTTAGTCCCCAGGGTAGCCATCTTCTTGTTTAAAGCACATGTTCTCTATGGCAGTGGATGTCTCACATCCGTTCTCTTTCTTGTTATGCATATATAGGTCTACTCTTGTTAAGAGGTGAGTTTCCATCTAGATGTAACTGTCTGTTAATAATCTGTGATTATAATTAGCTAAAAAAATATTATCAGAATGTTGTAGACGATTCTACGGCCTGTATTCATTATGCGGAACGAACGTCTATTCTTTACAATAGTAATAAAGGTAATAAAATAAAACAAAAAAAAGGTATTAAAAAGGTTCCAAAATTAACTGACTTTGTGTAACAAAAGCATAAAAGTAAGTTTTACCATAGTTTTCAATCTTTATATTATCGCTGATGTTCATTAGGCTAATCAACTCTGCATATCTTATAAAGTTATTTCTTGTTATTTAACCCTTCTAGTGTACGTATAAGACAGCGTGACGTAACCGCAATGGAGGATGTGTTCTTCATACCTGTACCTGTATCAGGTGTTGTACCAAATCAGTCCGCTCTATGGTAATTTGCTTGTTTGATCGTGTCATTGGTGAATGTTGTATCCCAAGATTAACTTAGATACCCTGGCATTCTGGTTTCCTAACATGTTTTCGTTCACTTAAGTCCTTTAATTTATGAACAACTCATGTTTTTATTCTCGTTTTCTTCACTATTATTCATACCGTGTGGTTGTCGAGAGATCGTATAATCAGCATAGTGGGCTAGCCCTGTGGAAATTAAGCAGTGAATGTTCTATTGCGTGGAAATCAAACCATAGCAGGAAAATTATGTGTCTTAGAGTTTGCACAAGTATGCTCTACAAGTCCCTATTATCGATGATGTGTAATTTGTTAGGATATCTTGCTAGTAGTCGAACCGTCTGTCCGTCCGTATGTCTGCCTGTCCGATATTTATGTCCGCTCAATAACTCCTTCATTCCTGCATGGATTTTAAAATAACTTAGCAGAAATGTCAAACTGATGAAGACGAAGTGTCGTCTACAAGACTCAGGTCGGTTACTCGAAGGTCAAGGTCACACTTAAAGGTCAAATTAATAATCACTGGTAGTGAACAGGTGGTCGTGTCCGCTCCGTAACAGTCTTTTCTGTAGGGATTTTGGAATTTTTACTTGGACAAACTAGTGACACTAAGACAGTGAGCTCATTTATAAAATGTAATGTAAATATTATTTCACATCTGATATGTTACTGTAAATGTACAAAATTAATGTTGTATTTTTGTGTCGCCTGCAATAGCAGGTAGACACATAGGGGTCATATTGTCGGGCAGCGGCAGTGGCGTTGTCGTCCGGTAGTCCCCCGACTTTAACATGAATTTTAATGTTGCCTATGACTTTGAAAGTAATTGTCCTGTTGTGTTCAAGCTTGGAATATATCATCTTCATGATCAATGCCGTCAGTACGCTCACACGCTCTGAACCATGGATAAATTCTGAAGTTTTAAAATGTATTCAGGAAAGAAATAACGCTTTTTTTACTTACAAACATGATAGGTCTGACTGTAACTATGAAAAATTTAAATCTCTCAGAAATAAAACATAATATGCAATCAAGAAAGCTAAGGAAGATTATTTTACTGAGACATGTAGAGAGCAAAAGTCTGATTCTAAATCTTTATGGACAACGTTGAAGCAATTGGGACTACCATCTAAAAAGGGTACAGGTTCATCTAGCAAACAGAGTATTGGCCTCACTATTGACAAGGAACTTTGCTTTGATGCTTCAAAAGTTGCTGAATGTTTTAACCATTTTTATACAACTGTTGCAGCAAATCTAGTTTCCAAATTACCTAAACCTTCTTTCAAGTTTGGAAAGGATTTTTTATCTAGTTTTTATTCACAAAAAGGTGTATTTCCAAATGACTTTTCATTTTCTCTTGTTTCTGACAAAAAAGTTCAAAAGTACTTAAGCTCTCTAAGTTCCAAAAAGGCCACTGGTTTAGATGGTATCCCGGCTCGTTTTGTTGTTGATAGTGCAGATGTCATAGCACATCCCCTTGCTCATGTGATAAACTTGTCTTTGATCCAGGGTATTGTACCTGATGAACTGAAGGCAGCTAGAGTTGTTCCCCTATTCAAGAAATCTGACAAAACCAAAGTTGAAAATTACCGTCCTGTCTCTATTTTAGCTGTTTTCTCTAAAATCTTTGAACGGGTTGTATATGACCAGGTAGAATCTTATTTAAAGGAACATAACCTCTTGTACAATTTCCAATCTGGCTTTAGAACGGGGTTCTCCACAGACACCTGTCTCATTCATTTATCTGATTTTATTAGATTTCAAATGGACAGTGGCAACTTTGTTGGCATGATTCTTTTAGATTTACAAAAAGCTTTTGATACTTTTGATCATGTTATTCTAATATCAAAGCTTGAAGCCATTGGTCTGGGTCATGATATTGTTTTATGGTTCAAATCTTACCTCTGTGATAGGCAACAACTGGTTGATGTGTCCAGTACTCATTCTTCTTTTAGCAAAGTTACCTGTGGAGTTCCGCAAGGTTCAATCCTTGGCCCCCTATTGTTTTTAATATATGTTAATGACATGTCAGCAGTTGTCAATAACAAACTCCTGTTGTATGCAGATGATTCTGCTATTATAGTCACTGGCAAAGATAGGTTACAGATAGAACAGGAATTGTCTAAAGAACTTCAGTCTGTCAGTGAGTGGTTAGTAGACAATAAGCTATCACTTCATCTTGGGAAAACTGAGGCTATTCTTTTTGGTTCCAAAATTCGCTTAAAGAAAGGCAGTTCTCTTAATATATCTTGTAATGGTACAGACATTAAGTCTACCTCTTCAGTTAAATACCTTGGAGCCTTGTTAGATAATTCCCTGTCTTGTGATGAAATGGTCAATTCCGTTATTCAAAAGGTCAACTCCAGACTCAAGTTTCTATACCGCAAGCGCAATTTTCTAAATGAACATACCAAGAAACTTTTAGTATCCTCGCTCATTCAGTGCCACTTTGACTATGCCTGCTCTTTTTGGTTCCATTGTCTTACAAATAAGCTGAAAAACAAGCTGCAAGTCACTCAAAACAAAATGATAAGGTTTGTGTTGAGCTTAGAACAAAGATCACACATATCTAAGAATCATTTCAAAGATCTCAATTGGCTACCCGTGCAGAAGAGAGTTGACCAAATAACACTGTGTCATGTTTTTAAAATCAAGCATGGGCTGGCCCCAGATTACATGTCGGAACATTTGAGTATACTTGAGTATAAACGGACATTTGTCTTTCGTACCCATGTATTTTCGTAATCAAATAAAACTGCCGTTTTTGGTCGTTTTATAACCTACATTCTGGCAGGCCATTCTTTAAACCAAGCAATTTTGATAACGACAACATTCATATTTCTTTTAACATGGTATTTACTTTATATTAGGATGCATTATATTTATAGAGTAGCAGTCACCTTGTTACCATAGACGGTTTTAGATCACCCCACTGCTGGACCAAGCCATGGGAACAGACTTAGAGAGAAAGGAAAGGAACAGATAACCTTTTGTAATGCATGACAACCAGCCAAGCACCAGCTAACTGGTTGTGTAATTTGTTTTGAGTAAGTTTTAGAACTACATGTAGAATATGTACTACTAGAAATTTATGGTCCACAACAAATTTATTATTAGATCAGTTCATAAGCTCACCATGAGGCTAGCCACTTACTTTATTTTCATTATCCACATTCTTTTAATTTGAAAATCACTACACCACACTGAAATGCTGCTTTATAATGACAAGTAGTCTATTAATTAGTTGTAATATAATCTGTGCCCATATGCTGACTTAAAATGAAACTAGTGCTAGTGCAACCAGTTTTAAAATTGATAGCTGATCAGTTTACTCATAAAAGGTTTGGAATGTGAGCAAGTGAATATGTCGTCAGCTATTACTCCAGTGTCCTTGGTGGCTCACTGCGTGTTTTTAGTCCTGGTTGTAATGAAAACATTCATGTGGAAGGGTCTGTCAGCTGACCCAATCTGGGGTATTCCTTCAGTCATAACTGAACATCACTATAGTAACTTAGTAACCATAATATTGTTGCCATGTTATATTTATTGAAAAACAGTATAAACAAAAGGTGTTAAAACACAATAATGGATTACAATATCACCACCACTGAAAACATATTATTGATATGTGACTATGCTGCCTTTCATGATGTCTTCAGGTTTGGAGAATCAATATGTTGAAACAGTTTTCAAACTATTTTTTTAGAGGCTTAATGATCTTATAAATATTATTTGATCCATGTTTGAGCATGCAGCTATGTCAACTTAATGTGTCATTCATAAATTGTACAATTATGTGCCAGACTGTTATGATGTATTTGAAATACATGTATGATGCATGACTCACAAAAAAGTCTAAATGTGAATATTACTGTCACTTAACTGCGTTCAAGCCACTACAAAAATGTTTTTCATGATAAAGAGTATAAATTTTAGTATGGAAACCAAAGGGTTAAGATAATTTACACAAAAAAATCAATTATTACCCATGTGAATATTTTTATACTTTTAAAATTATGACAAATTCGAAAGGATTGACTTGCCAGCTTAGGGGAAAGATTTTTTTTAAAGGGGAATATATCTGATCAAATCCAATTGCAAATTAATTGTTGCAGCCCTACATAGAAGAGCTTGCAACTGATATCAAGATCACACAATTTCTTTTCAATTTTGACCTTTTAATTTGTGAAAGTTTTGTGTTATTTGCAGTTTTAAATTTGTAAAGATGTGTTTTGTGTTTTTTCCCGCAAATAACCCATACTGCAAAATTTTCAATAAAAAACAAAACAAGTCACACATAATCACATATTTAGCAAATTTATTTAAATTGCAGTTATGGTTTATGTTGGGCAACATCATGACAGTAACCTAAAAAATAATGGTAATTACTTACGAAATTTGCTACTTTGCCCTACTTTTTTTTGTAAAATCATGCCCTACTTCTGTCTTACTTTTTGTGAAGAGGCAGTAGAAAGGCTGCATTACGTGAGTAGTGTACACACATAATAGTGTAGTATCATTAGGGGACACTAGTGTAAAAAAAACTATATTGTCATAAAACTTATTTTCTTTAGATATAGCAGATATGTATGTTGTTATTTTTCCATTGAGTGTGTTTGATTTGATTTGTTTTGATTGGTTTATTGTTTTAGTGATTTTGAGACAATGGTCAGAAGAAGGGATGTTGTTGACAGAAGAAGGCAAGTTGCTTATGGAATGATCATTCAGGAATGACAGTAACTTTTCCCTGGCAGGGATTTCTCAGGAGTGCAATATTATGAACAAAAAACCCTCTCAACACAGAAGACTGACTTCTTGGAATCATTCACAGTGCGCGTAGAAGAAATGGTTACCAGTCTTGACCGCTTAGTGATTTACGAAAAATAATGCCGAAAAAATCGTGCGCCATAAGGATGCGCCAATTTTGAAAAAAATGAGCCACTTTTTTTTTTTGCGCCAATGGCGCATTTGGCGCATGGCAGCGGGAGCCCTGGAATGAAAACACTGTTATTTGTAAAAAAAAATAAGGGACCTGTGTGTCCCTTCTACCATAGGCAAGGAAACTGATCTAATGTGCCTGTTAAATCACATCTGTATATAACATACCATCTAAAGAATATTGTTAGCCTGTGTTTGGGTATCTGTGGATTTAAGTCACTATATTAATTTTGAATTATTTTACATGTCATTTAAAGTATTCAGTTACTTTTACCTTTTAGAAAACAAAATGTCATTGTTAATTTACTTTGTTAAACAATTACTATTAGTATGCTAACTTGTATTATTTACCTTTATACAAAAATAGTTATTAGACCAGCTTAATGACTGTGTAGTACTAAGAATGTTACATTTTTCATAAATATGTCAGCAAGGGATTAAAAAGTGTAACTTATCTGTTCATACTTACTTATTATTTATTTTTGTATTTTTAATTTTATTATTTATTTAATGAAGCCTATTAGAGGGACACAAATATGCATTAAATCACTTTAGTTACGATTTGATAAACATAGGAAAAAATCGGGAAAGTACAGACCTGTACAGCGAGTAATAAAAGATTGATTACTATGTTTGTATAAAGAATCTAGTGCAATGTTTTTGTTTAAATTTATTTCATAATAATATTGGGTTACTATATAAATGCTTATTTCATGGTTATATGTAAACATGTATTTTCTCAAAATGTCTTGATTTTCTCGTGTTAGGGTTTACAAATGCTTATAGTACCTATATTGAAAATTACAGAGTCAAGTGATCCACATTACTTTTTAATTTCCTATATAGGTACTATAAACATCCAGGCAAGACATCATCCTGAAACCAGACCTGGTAGCGCAATCGGTAGAGCGTCACAGGAGGTACGAGAGGCCCGGGTTTGATCCCGGGCCGCGACATACCAAAGTCGTTAAAAATGGTAGTGGTATAGCTCCCTTGCTAACGCTCAAGCAAATATAAGGGTAGTTCCATGACTGGTTGGCCCAGTGTCAGGATAATGTGACTGGGTGTGGTATCATGCCAGGTGTTCACGGCATGCTATACACAGTGAAGGCAGCACTATATCTGCTTCAAGTGGACACCGTCTCCAGATAACTGAAACACTGTTGGTGGGACAATAAACCCAATAAACAAACAAACATCATCCTGACTTATGTTACAACGCATTTGTAATTTAAACTTTCGTGCATCTTGAAATAACATGGAATAACTGTGTACAGCACCAAAAAAGAAGAACATTATTCAGTTATCAATAATATTATTAAAAGCTGGATAGCAATGTAGTGTCAGTATAAGAAGATTACAGATAATTAAGACAAAATGCCAGACTCACTTGCTATAAACCAGTATGTTTACATGCTTATAGGTAAAAAGGGAGCAATAAAGACAATTTTACAGCTGTAAACATTCTTCTTTTCTATTTTCTAAACCACTATAGCAAATCAAATTCTTACATGCACATACAATATACATGTAGTCATGATGAGGGTCAGGGCTTTAGATAAGGTTGTTAAAGGGGATTAAAATGAGTGTAAGTAGACATAAGACATTTTGTCTTCATGTTAACGTTCTGTGTCTTGTACTTGTTCATTTTTAGATTTCATGAATTTTTTTATGTAATTTGCTTAATATTTATTTGATTTTCAAATTTATGTAAGATAATAAATAGTATCTATATGAGTATTTGAGATAGACATGTCAGACAGAAGATTGAAAACTTAAGTTAGAATTAAAATATGTTTGTTTTTTAATAACATTGCAAGTAAGTGAATATCAGGGGGATTGATTGAAAGCTTAACTAAATTGCAGTTTTAATCTTATTATCATGTTTTAGGTTGTGCTTATTGAAAAATAAATAACACAAAGTATTAATGTTATTGTTTTATTTTTTACAAAAGATGATTATGATAGTAAAATGTGTGTGACATCAATGTTCATTTGATTAGACAAGTTATTAGCACACATTCAGGTTATCATTGAACTCCTCTTGTAGGACATGAACCAGTTTATTTTTTGTGGCGACCTTTTCATCCACATCAAACTTCCTTTTCATTATTTTGCCTTCAGCAGTCACCAGTAGAGAATATAGAAACAGTTTTCTGTTTTCTCTACGTTGATATACAACCCACAATCGTCGCACCAGTAACTTCTGTCTCTTTTGAGTCTGCAAAGTAAAGAAAAGAAACAACATATTTTACATTTTGGTTCATTAAGTTAACGAGAAAAATAATAATAACTAGGCCTTTTGTTCTTATAAATCTACATTTTAATAAAATATGTGCAATTGTTGGGAGACAACACAACTTCCATGTAAAGACAATAAATAATATTTTTTAATTAATTATGTTATGAAGTTGTCACTCAATAGAATGCAAACCCATGCCATGCGGGATAAAGTCATGTTCTTGACCTGAGGTGCCCCTTAATCACAACAAAATTTAAAGAAACGATGTAAAAGATTTTTTTTACATTTAATCACCATGTACAGTAATGTGCCAAAATATAAGGGAATGAAATGAAAACCAAGCTGGCTATATTGGTAGCTGTAAAAAACAACTTTACTAACAAAACGTGTGTCAGATTTAGACTATAATTTTAGTCACAAACTTTTTTTTTATGTAAGTACAAAATATGTCAATATAGTCTTCAGACCATTCTTTGAGGCTAAAAGACAGATGTACTGTTTCAGTTCTCTAGTTGACAAGATGGAATCATTATTAACATTAACTTAAAATTCATTTGGGTTGCAGTACACCGGTGGCTCTACCATGACATTTGTCTTGGGTCTTACTGCACCACTGTAGCTGGACATCATTATCATGAGCACATCCGTGTCTTTGTGATGCATTTCAAAGTCAGCAAAAAAGTATGAGCTGTGCAGTTAGTTGCTTTTAGTGGCATTTTTTAATGAAGGACTAGACTCGGGGGCCCAGTGGCAGCAAACACTTGATCTCATTTCTATGTTTCTAAATTTAATCGTCATACAGTCTGAGTGATTGAAACAAAATTCATCCTTACCTTTCCTGATTGGTCATTGAGCATTGCATTCTCCGGCACTAATTTATTTTGCATATTGGATCAGGTCATCTTTAGCATCAGGCTTTCATTTCCTGTGAACACATATGAAAATTATATTAAAGCTTTGCACTTATTATGAGAATGACAATATTCTGATTTATTGAATTTGTTTATTGAATATTGTGTTTACACACTCATTTATAATGTAACGGAGCAGGAAAAAGTGAACCTCCTCAAGATTTGAACTATAGACTTCCCAAATTCTAGCGGATCACAATACCAACTGAGTTAAAGAGGTTCAGTGAATAAACTACCAATGAACAAGTTATTCAGGGGGGTGTGGATGTCCCACCAACCGGGTAAAAGAGTAAAATTGTGAAAGCACATACATGTAAGCTTAAAAGATATTAAGCTTTTAAAGTAAATTTTGTCTGCAGACTGCTTAGGTCGAAGATAGGGTCCCTTACTGTGTATACACATCTAGTATTTACTGCGCTTAAGTTGAATTGACCTTGATTAAACCCCCACCCACCAAAATTTTCTGGATCCGCCCCTGCATTGAAACCACTACACTTCTCTTCTAGCTAAAAGATGTTCACCCTGAATCACATCCCAGGTTCTACAACATACCACTGTTTAATATCACGCATTACTTGAGCTTGCATGCATGTGTTTTACCTAGTTAGTGAAGGGGGATGCACCCCCCCCCCCCTCCCCGACCGATCCATCCCTGTTTCTTTTGGTTTGATAACCGTGGGATCTGCTTATTGTAAACAACTTTAATAAAGTGGCAGTAATAAGGTAACTTGAAGTTCGAACAACATTAATAATTAGCATTTCAATTTTGCTTACTGTACAGGATCTATTTTATGAAAGATTTACGTCACAGATGTGAGCAATCATCGGCATGCAATAAATACACGTTTTATAATGGTCCAACAACAAACAAACACGTACCATTAGGAAAAAATCGTATGCATACAGAAAGATTTTAACAAGTTTTCAGAAACTGAGAAAGCGAAAGTAGAATATTCATATTGACCTACTTGTTGTATGCTGATAGCGTCTAGCGGAGCCAGCTGCATAAAATCCTTTTCCTACTTTCGTCCTACGGCTGATTCAAGTTCTGTTGAATTGTCCTGTCTTATTTTTTATCCTAGCACATTTTTCTATCGACACTATCTCTTCAATTCAGTCAAACAAGCTTTTCGATTCAGAATGGCCATGTTTATACATTCGCCATCGCGCTAGCGATGAACTGCGCATGCGTTATGAATGATCGTGTGGCGAGAATATCGGGATTTTCACGGGCTAGTCGATCGTACGCGATTATGATTCGTACAATGTCGGAAGACTTCCACCACAAACAAATATTGGGATATATATCGATGGCAATCGGGGTCTAATTTACGTTCTACTATGCTCAAATTTTGAACATCTTCAAATGGAAGGCTATATTTTCGCATGTAATAGGTTTGATCTGCTTTTATTTAGGCGATTTTGAACTAATGGGTGGCTTTAAACAACCTCTCTCTGTACACAAATTGGCAGAAAATAAAGTTCCTTGTGTGATTAACCATATGCACTTAGGTTTATAAAACAATTAACTATTGCAGTTTGTCACCTAATTTTGGTTGTAGAGACGGCCTTTATTTTATTTTTATGCATTTTTTTTTTGTGTATTGAAAACTAATGATAGGAGGTAAAAAAGTCAATATGGTTATATACATAAAATGTAATGCTGTTGTCGTTTTTCTTAACTCAAATACGTCTACGACAAGTACAAAGTTTGCTTTACTAGACATGACTTCGGGGCATATGTCTGTTTACAACGACATTCCTAGTGGGTTTTTTTTCATATTTTATACTCCACATACACAATCTACCTTATCAGGTAGTACATTTAAGTACACTTCGCTCGTTGTAAATATCTACCACAACTACATGGTGTATGTGCATGCTTGAGTGATAAGAACAAGACTCCGTCTTGCGGTAACACTTCCTGGTTATAGGGCTCAATTGAACCTTGACAACAATCGCAGATTTATCAGTGTACATTATGGAGGAGAAACAAGCAGTTGTTGACTGGATTTAACTATCATTTTAATTAACATAACTTTTTGATAGTGTTTGCCCTTTAACGGTGAAGTCTAAAACATGTCTGCCCAAAAGAAGACAGCAGAGCTAAGATTCGAAGGAGTGAGTCGTTCGTTGAGAGACGCACAAAAGAAGGCTCGTGGCGAATTTCCTCTACTGGTCAAAACTAAGGGACAATGTGATTTTCGCGATAAGTTCAGGGAAAATTGCGATAAGCTTCCAAATGGTGAACTAATGTTAATCGAAAAAGTCGAAACAATAGAATATGCGCTGGTCCGCGTGCTAAAGTATCATTCGGAAAACAAGGCCATGTCCGAAAAGGGTGGGGACTTTGTCCTAGAGCACAACAACTATGAGAATTTCCAATTCCTTGTGCCTCTGGGATACAAGGGTACCGTGCGACTGGCACATCCACCTGGTTGCCGCGAAAGCTATGCATGTGTTCCAAAGGTAATGAAACATTCATTGTATATACCATTTTAAAATGGTTTAAGGGTGGTATTTTTCTGCGAGTCATTACATTTAAAATACACCACATTTATCAATCTGTAATTGGTTGTAAGCACTGGTGACATATAAAATGCACAAACAGCTTAATCCTTATTCAATATTAATTTCAGGCGTTTACCTGTTTTACCATTTAGTCAACAAAGAGCGATAAACTATTGCAAAATATGTTAATATGTTTAACTTATTGTAAAACTGTACTACAATGCAGGCGGCCATTCTGCATCTGCGTTGGGTGTCATAATACAATTTTCTGTAATTTAGACCAAAAACCTTTCAAGTACTAATGTTCAGTTCGGTTTGGTTCTGTATGTACGGGTAGGACAGTTTGTTTAAACTGTACTACAATGCAGGCGGCCATTCTGCAGCTGTGTTGGGTGTCATAATGAATTTGTGCCTTAATTTAGACCAAAATCCTTTCACGAACTAAAATCCAGTTCGGTTTGATTCTGTATGTACGGGTAGGTCAGTTTGTTATTTTGAATACCGTTTATATAAAATAGTATTATATAGTACTGTTACAACTTTGTAATAATATAAGGTAATTAAATATTTATTTAAATGATGGGACCATGAGTTCCTGATTATAAATCACCTCAGTACAATATCAACCTTTAAATATTAAGACAATGGACAAGTGAGTGTTGTGTTAAACTGTATTCCATGTCAATTGCTGCTACAAATGTTGTTGTTAATAGTTTACTACTACTACCTTTACTGCTTTCTGGATATCATAAACTTAAACTTTAATTACAATTTAAACGAATAAAGCGTTTACTTAAGCGTGCACGCATAGTCACGCTCATACTCCAATACAATACATATCTCCATAAAGTTTTGTAAGATAAATTGCTTTTCTATATTACGTATGCACGTATGCACGCACGTCCTTCTTCCTTGTCTTTGGTCTGTGTTGTTTATTTATGGATAGCGTCGGTATTCATGGACCTAAAGTATGCACATGTTTTGTAAAACAAAACTATGAATCTCTTGAACAATAACTGAATATCAACTCAAAAGTACAAAAACATTTAAATGGCTAAGTGACCGTTCTAGAAACACCAGTGTTTTCCATCCAAAATTGGAACAAAAGAAGAACCACAAAGAACCTGGTACATTCAAATCTCAAGTTGAAACATAAGCAGACCAAATCATCAAACTAAACCTAAAATTTAAGGAACTTACGACATTACAGGCTACCATTCATCCAAATCTTTAAATGACATGCAAATGAAGTCCCGGTGCAAAATGCCAATAACTGGAAAGATACAACAACATTCTTCTACAACTTTAGATTATACGCCGACATCATACACCCAGACACGTCTCTATTTAGTCGCAGACCACTGACGCTACCATGCCAGACAAGCATTGTGCACATAATGTGAAAAAATGAACATACCTTATGTCAGTAACATGCACATCATGATATTTAAATTATCAGACATACAACACGCAAATTCTTTCTTTAAAAAAGCAATATAAGCGTTTAAAATACATGAAGGGTATATTTAAAAAATAGAATATGGAAACATATTCAATAAGTAGCAGTTCAAAAAACTTCTCATTCTCTGAAATTTAAACGTCTTTTTCATACTTAACTTTATATCAAATTGTCAACTATTCACGAAGAATTTGCATGAATTTCAATGTCAGTTCAACAAAATATTTTAATGATTATACAAATAACTCAATCCGGAAAAAATCTACTGATATACAAACAGAACCATGTGAACTCAGAGAATAATTGTATTTTCTTTGGTCTAATTAAGCTAACGCACATTTACTAGATTTAGGTTCTATAAAATTTTAATTTAAAAAAAACATGTGCAAAGAATAGCTATACACAAATTAACAACAGATATCGCTTAGAGGTATATCGAAGGGGTAAAAATGAATAAGAGTTAGGGAAAAACTCTTGTTAAATTCAAAAGACTTTGCACTGCAATATTAAGATTTAGAATGTCATTTTTAACAAAGAGGCACAAATCCAATTAAATTTACCAAGAAATCTCGGAACCTGTACAAATTGCAAAAGTCAGCAGACAGAAAACGAATTCATATACCATTCTACTGAAAATATGTAAAAGATATAGAAACGTACGTCAAAAACGTATACCCTTGCAATATAATAATGTACTTTTCATACTCCCAAAAATGTCTTTTGTGCGACAAAAACAAAATCATCCTACAAAGGTCGAGAAACTTACTTTATGCAGGTTACGTGAGGACAGATCATAATTTAACCTGGTGTATATACTAAATGTATGGTCATATTTAAGTAAACTGGACTAATTCGGCAAGCGTAATTGTTTATCTACTTATTCATTTTTAAGTTGTGCTAGCAATGTACAAAAATGCAGAATTCGGTTAAATAGTTCTAATTACACTTGCTAACATGGCAATCGAAATAGTGATTAATATTATGCGTACAATTCTGGAAAAAAAATCAAAGAATTCTTTATATGCAGTACTATTTATGGTCTTAAGTATACTATTGCCAAATATTGAAATATCAAATTGACAAATATTTCAAACAAAAACCATTACGGATTTACTTTAATACTGTGATTTTGAACGATAAAATAAGTCACCATATCACGTTATACTAATTAAACCTATTAAGCATCTTGTTGCATTCTTCAAATAGAATACTGAGTAAACGAAGACAGGTCTGTTGCTGATAAATAATGGGTAATGTTTTGTGATATTTTACTGTCTAGTGATATCTGCTTTGTAGAAGTAATAACATTTGAAAACATTTAAAAAGGTTTCCATGCCATCCAAATGTATAAGTGACAAAACACTGAGGCGACACATGAGATAAAACTAAGCGAACCCAGTCCAGCTGCGAACGCCTTGGAAAGGTCAGTCTGAAAAAGGACCGAGTGGGATGCTTAAACCGGTTAACAAAGCTCTAATCTTGAACTTATGGAGATTTTCTTAAAGCCAAACAATGAAAACAGGTAAATTTGAAACAAAACAGTCCAAAATGATAATGTTAACAGAAATTGATTATCAGCAACAACAGGAGCCAAAGGTATTTAATTAAACCATCTGTTCATGTTTTGAGATGAAGTAAAAAAAAGTGTAGAGTACAGATTCTGATTAATTGCCATAGTTAAGATGTACTAAGATAATGCTTTGATCACACTTTAAAAAACAATAAGCAGCAATTCGTCTGGAATGTACTGTAAATTTCGATAGTATGCATAAAATAAGGTATTTTCATTTTTATTCACCTAGGCTTAACATCTTTTGTCTCGGAAAGAAGTCTAACTAGATCTGTTGATGCTTTCTATTGACAACATTACTAGCCTTTGAGTTATGCATAGCGTAGAATTGATATATGTATTGACAGAATGCTGCTGTACATAGAATCCTTTCATCCTTTCACAGGTTATCGAGGACCTTCCTCAGTACCTGATAGTAAATGTGGATACCGAGGCTATGACTTCCGACATAAAACCCAAAATTGTGTCGTCGGGTCATCGTCTGACAGTTTGTGGTGATGTGAAAGTCAACAACAAAACATACCTAAAGTGTACAGACGACAACGACGAGATTTTTCTATTCAAAGAGAGCGCGTTTGTTAATTTTACTGCAAAATATAGTTCGGAAAAAATGACTCTATCAACTGTATCCAAAACACCTCTTCCAAAGTGCATAGTTTTTGACAATGTAGATTATGATGACGTTGTTTTAGAAAATGAGGAAGAAGCTATGACAGCAACACTTGTGGTGTCAGGGCCGTTAATGATGTTGAAAGTAAAGAAGCAGATAGTACTCGTTGCCTGGTTGCGTGATAAGGAGAAGAAATCGTTTCGAATTGTGCTAATTCCTGAGGGTTTGTGGGACATAGAAAACGTACAGCTTGCTACGTTTCCAAAATTAGACAGACAGTATATAGACAGCAGTTTCCCGACCTGTAAAGATTCATCAGTTATCTTGAACAAATTTTATTTACGCACTGATAACAAAACCAAGCTGACATACTTGAAAATACCGTCGTCTTCGTCGGACAATTTTCCTCAGGATTTTAGCCCCGATGGTAACAATACGTTATTGTTTGACTTTATTATTAGTAACAGTTTAACGGCATTGTTAATATGCAGCGCTGATTGTTGTGATCAAGTAAAGTTGTAAAATACGTCATCCGTTAAATCATACGGCCGTATATGTCATTCAAGCGAAACATCATTACCTCTATGGATGCGAAGCAACGTGTCGTTGAATAAATTGTTTATTTACTCATAAGTTTATTGCTATGCTGAGTACTAATTTAATATTTTTCCGTATTTTACTTATCATAAACAATGTAAGTGCTTTTAGGACAACACTCTACACACATTTTGTAGTGATTCTTATAGTGTTTTGCTCTTGGTACAGTCCATGTATATGGTAATTTATCATTATTAAAACGTGAACAAGATAAGCAATACGTTATGACTTTAGATTTGTGGCATTCATTTCAACAATATTTTATATCTCAAGGTTTGTTGACTTCATTATATTGATAAATATATTAGTATGAACTCCATAAAAGATTTTTAACCCGCGCCGAACGAGACTATGATATGAATTATTCGTGCATCAAACATGTGTTTTTTCTGATTGCAGAGTACCCAGACAGTGATGACTATGAGATTCCAGAACCGCCATCATCACCATCTCCAAATATTCAAAGTAAGTCTTTATTTGCCCGTCACTTTAATATGTAAAGGTTATAATAATAAAATATATATTAAACATTTGTTTTGAAAGCAAGGTTACGTTTCAAGGTTCGCCATAGTTTCAAGACGTTTAATGTTTTTATGGCATTGGACTCTGTGTATGGCTTTCAGTACAGATTTGATCTTAACGTCGTATGGAACTTATGCAGGGGAATTCTAGTAGGTGGAAGTATCTATTTATGTTTGTTTGCATTGTTTTACATCTTTATTTAATACATATCGCTTCAGCAACGGGCAGTTTAAGTTCATCAATACCCAAGAGCAAAAGCCAATCAAAAGCACCGGTGCCGCTGCCAAGAAAGCACAAAAAACTGCAAAAGGAGTCGCAAAAGAAACCAGAAGATGAGCAGCAGCAACATCGAAGCCAACATAAGCAGCAAAAGCAAACCCACGACAATATTTCTCCAGCTAGCCAGGTAACATCCCAAGCACACCAATATACTACCTACTTAATATGATCATCAAGTGTAAATGCTTTAAATTCTCACAAAATTATTAGTTCTCGTATCATAAACATACTTAAGTATTTTTAGTTTATTTTAATTTTAGTAATTTTGTTATATGGACGCCGATATATGAGCGGTGTCTTTCTGTACCTTACTCTTATGGGTTAGTAAGTAGGGTCAAATATGTGTTTTCTCATGTTCTTTATTGGTAGGCAACAACCATATCAGAGCAAAATAAGAGTTTGCTTAGTCGTGCTATATCGACAACAAAAAAATTGATCGCAAAGGTGAAACCTAGGCTAAAATCGGAGAGCGAAACTGAAACAAAAACCAGGCCACAGCTATTACGATCCCAATCAGAACCGCAGGGTGTCGACACAACAGAACCGCCACGGAGACCAAGGCGCCTAGTCGAGGTCCCTTCAAGGGTTAGTTGAATATTATGTCTTTCTGACGACGGACTAAACGTCATTGTAAGTCTTATTCAATTTAATGCGAATGAAAAAAAAATGAGACCAAACAAATAGGTACCATTTAGTTGACCTTATTAAATCGAATCAACAGTCGTTTATGTTACTTGACGCCATTCTCTTGTACAACTGTTATGTATCAAATAAAATTGAATACTTTTCTTATATCGCACTGGTCGTCATGCTTGTCTCATATATTCATGCCATATTGACATTTTCATTCAGATCTTTGTACATATGCCGTTTGTTCAAAAGAGTTTGGACTGCTTTAATAGCTCTCTCGTGATTGGTTTGTTAATCATAAAACACTACATGAAAATAAATAACTTGCAAATTAATCGTTTGCAATTACTCAAGACCAAAATGTGAGTTATTTATATTTTTTATATATTCTTCTCATGCGATTTCGATCAAACGTTTTTAAACCGATATTTTATTTCATATATATTCCAAATTGTTTACAGGATTCTGAAAGTTACCGCCCGGAGTCCAGCCAGAATAATTATGACGACTTGGATGAAGACAGCATGTTGGATTTTTTACCTAATCTTTCATCAACATCTACTGCCCTACCGCCTGTGATTGGTGCCAGCAGTCTCGATTTATCTAACTCCAGCAGTTCAGATACACCAAGATCAAGCTCTCTAGCGTCATCAAGGTCCAAATTTACCAATAAGTGCATAACTAAATTATAATACACTTGTATATGTAGATGATGCCTGCCTATCAATCAATTACCTTTTTTAAGAATCGAGATATAAAGTGTTCTTTGTGTTGACATCACATTGCAATAAATGTTAAGCAGTCTCTTTAGCCGTTACATCAGGTCATTGTAATGGCTGCTGTCATACGTGGACTCTTTGTCAAAGCAAAAATCTATATGAGGAGTATGCACTGTATTGATAACACAGCGAAATTACAATATATAAATGAGCTAACCAAGGTTAAAAGAGAAGCCACATAGCGTGTGTTGCGAACTTAAAGTATTTTAATTTACTGGTATAAATGATAAACAAAGATACAGTCAGACAATTTCAGCAAGATGTACCGATTGAAGATAATCATTCGCAATTACCGATAATTTATGCCAAAGACATGTGCTGCCGTCAACACGGATAGTGTAGGACAGTTTAGACATGAACCATATTCTGATATAAAACGTTAACAGTTTTAGAGGATTCAAGGGAAAATGTTTTCGCTGATGTCAACACGGACCCGGTTCAACAACTGATATGTGTCAAGATTAAACGGGCACACTTATATAAGCCAAATGTTTGCACTGTTGTCAACACTTTAAGTGTAAAACTATTTATACACGTGGTATCTAATCGAAACAAACATGCACAATTTAAGATTTGCTGTCAATATGGATATTGTTGCTAGTTTACACATGGGCTATAATCTGACAAAACGCGCAGTTTTTAGACAGGTTCGGCAAGGGATTCCCGCTGCCGTCCGCACGAAAAATGTAAGACAATCGAAGCCTCTAAAGATTGTTTAAAAATCTGTCTGAGATTTCACTTATAAAGAGATATACCACTTTTAATCGTGTGCCATCCCTTAAATAAGTGACAGAAGGCTTTTTTGTACGTTTATATGTTTATATAATTGGACCAGTATTATATTAACTTCACTTACTTACACGGTTTTGAAAAAGAAGTTCCACCGCTGTTTTGTTTAGCTAATCATCTATTGTATATAAATATGATAAACTTTGCACTTTCTTTATGATGTGTAAGTAGTTTTCTATATGAGAGTGTTTGCCAAGAAGAATTTACCAAAGAGAAATAGGGTTAATAGTAGCGGTGAGAACTTCACCACGTTAAACGCATGTTGGTTTATACGGTAAACGAGATGGGCACTGCAAATAACAAGTAAGATACAAATATACTGACGGCATAATTGTTTGTTTTTTCCAAAAGTTGTCTGAAAGTGTCACGAATGGTCTATGTAACTTTCAGACTTCATGCATGTACCATTAAGTGAATTAGTATTTTAGCTGTATTGTTTGTGCTAGTATTGTGTGCCAGCATGAAGTGAACTGTAAGGGCCATTACATTGATGGAATTTAAAGGCCACATGAATTTTGTCAAGTACAAATTTCCAAAGCTTGTTTTGTTTATTTAAACCTCTCAACATGTTGTCCTGCAAATATATTCAGTTCGGTATTTTTTGTATATACATATTGCATTATCTTTCAGCTGCTTAACACAATATGTTCATCACGAAAACACTGACAAAAACAATTTTATATATTTTGTTGTAAAATGTGCTGCTAGATGTTTTTCTGTTGTAACATTTTGACGGTTTTAAACAACAGTTTAAACATGTTATGTGTGTGTGTGTGCGTGCATGCGTGCGTGCGTGCGTGCGTGCGTGCGTGCGTGTGTGTGTGTGTGTGTGTGTGTCCTTAGCTGGCATATTAAGAAATGGCAGCCAAATAGAAACTTGCATGGCTAGCACTGTTTTCTTAAATATGGTTGCTTGGTGGAGGTTTCTGCCTGGCCACTCATAGGCAAGGATTATTTTAGTAAATAAAGTGGATAAAATGTGTTGCTTCCATCTTTCAAAACTTCATTCCAATTTTCAAAACACATTTGAATTCTGTAAATATACTTGCTATTAATATGGATAAACCATTTTGTTGTTAGATGGTTATATCTAATTGTTACTGAACTTCCAACAAACATCGAGGTTTACAGACTTAAATAAGAATGCTTTCTTAGAAGTGTTATAAAGAAATAAGTTCAGCGTGACGTATTCACTCAAAACTGACTCTTTTCAGATAAAAAATAAACTTTTATTGTGTTGCATATTTTAAATATTATACGATTACTAGGGGCAATGCATTATTTTAATATTCAGGATGGATGTATTTACAGTCTTATTTGCAACTACAATCAATCTGTTGCAGACCTTAACCAAAATTATTCTTCTTAAGCGTCGTGTGTTCTTCACTTAAATGATCCATCTGATTTACCATCTAGAAATTATTAAGCAAATACAGTCAATTTTATACCCGCCCCCCTCCCCCCACCCCCTTTACTAAACTTATCAGAACAATAATTGGTGAAAGTTACAATGCGGAAATCCTTCGTTGTTCTGCATTGCTTGCCTTTGATCATTTAACAGTCAAAAACTTCGTCTGTTTAAAAATTACATTATATTTAGATCGTTGTCACTATATGAATTCGGTACATTCGGTAACTTACATCCGTAATTGGACTGCTGAATTTCTATCTCTTCATCTCACTAATCTTGCTCTATAGTGAGAGAACTTGATCTCTATGCCTTTAACGTGTGATTGCACAGTAGATATACCTTTGTTTGTCTCTGGTCATATTTGTTCATGATTCAGAAAGTTAATTTTATTTATAGTCAACCATTTTGTGTAGTTTTTCAAATCGAAATAATACCATATTCTTTTCTAAACTCTATGTGGACATTATTTTTTCAATGACGTCACTACTTTCGTCATAACGTATAGAAAATATCAGCGCATGGACAATTTGTTTTCAAATAGATCGTTTTTCTTTTCATTGCTTGCATTTAAGAAACTCGTCAGGAAGTGCGAGGTTAAAGCTCTGTAAAACCGGTTTAAGCACCCCCCTCGATCCATATTGCCGACTGACCGTTCCAAGGCGGTAACTGTCGGGTTTGCTTTTTTCGTTAAATGACTCATCACAAATTTGTTCTTATTTTTCGCTTGGCTAGCATGTGAAATACCTTTGTTCTGTGCCTTTTCGGAGTTTGGTATATGTTGCAATGCTCATAGGACTTTGTCATATATTGTTATTCATTATTTTGTATGCCATTTACAGATAAATCATCAGCTAATTATAATTTTATTTTTGGATCTCATTTCTTATAATTCTTTCACAAATTACATTTTGTTTTGTTAGGTTTTTTTTTTCTAAAACTCGGCAATTTTACCCATGCCGGTTTTAAAAATTGTACATTTTAATTTTGACATCATCGCTTGCTGTAGCTTCATAACAAGTCAAAGGTTACCAAATAAAAATGAACTTACATGGATACGGGTAATATGAAATACACAAAGAGTTGTTACATGCATTTTTGACATAAATAACTTGAGTAATTGACTACGGGGGTATCCGATTGATTACGTTGGTATCTCTCATGCAACCTTATAAATTAATGTTACCTGAAAAGATCCCGAGAAACCCGAGACAGCTCTTTATGGTGCTCTAGACATAAAACTCCGCACATCATTACCAAAAGTTTTTGCATATCTCAGCCACACTTCACTGTTAGCTATTTTAAAACTTAGAAAACTACGAGACCACTTAATTTTGAGATCACGTTACCTGAACATCACAGTAGTCAGCCCTGACGTAGACATCTACATTTATCTCCATCATGCTTATTTATAGATGTCAAAATAATAGCGATTTAAAGAGCTATATTTCAAGATTTGTACTACTTGAAGTAATGTTATAAACAACCTTTACTTAAACTTAAGTGTAAGTTTATGCAGTAATTATGCACACACTTATCAGAACAGGGGAGAAATGTTGTTACTTGTATAAGATATAAGCAAATTGTCGGATATCTTATTTACCATTTAAATATTTTTTAAACAACACTTACAAAGTATAATTACGATAAAAGACAAACAATGTAATACTGATTAACATGCATTGTTTATACATTATTTTCTCTCTTCCAAGAGAAATTGTCACAGGAATTAATGTATATTTTTAGAATTTTGTTAAATCCTGCTACACTTTACACAACATGTATTCTACAGCTAGGTAACTATTTATTGTATTCCTGCAATCGGATATCTAATAAAACAATCTTTTCCTTCGATCCAATCATTACAGTTATGCTAAGTTAAGTCCATTGGAACGTTAACATATTTTACAATTTCTTTTATATGCTGTAGCACATTCTTAATCTTTGACATCTATAAAAATAACTATAATCGCGTCTCTTATTTATATTACAAAGAGAGCATTTTAGTCTGTCAACAATATGCATTCTTTTTACAAGCGCGTTAGTACCAAGAATTCTTCGAACTATTCTAGTCTGGAACACGTGGATGTATTACAACAAAGAAATGTAGAGTAGTTTTCTACAAGCAAGGTGACCATTGTTAACCTTAATAAAAATGGTTCCATATATAAGGAATGACTAGGGAACACAATGATTCAATATAACATGACAAATTGATGTTTTATGCAGCTTTATTTTCTGTTCATCTCATAATCTAATCCAGTCAAGGATTTTCGTCAAATGTTTTCTTGTGTAATTTATGTAAAGCTTGTTTTACTGCAAGTGCTTTTAATTAGATAAAAAGAATGTGCAATCCTGTTGAGTTTATATTGAAGTTGAACACAGATTAATTATTTTCAAAAAAACACAACGACGACAGCACGAGTTTAAATATGGACTTTGAATTGTTAGTTAAAGCATCTGCACTGATATTTTCAAAATTGTTTATTTAGTTTTGAATAACTCAATGTTACAGTGTTCAAGATATTTATGCCTAACGAATAATTGCCAAACTGCAAATGTGTAATCTGGCCCAAGGCTAGATTGTGCGTCAGATCTAAAATAAAAGTACAAATAATCAGTCACTTTTCAAAAATAATCATGTGCATATAATCATGTCTATACGCTTAATGTTGCCCAGGCCGCTACGATTAACAAGATCCCTTTAATATTTATTCGTGCGCATTAAACAGTTTATGTGCGATGATATCATATGGTTTGGAACCAAAGAAGTCCAATTTAGTGTGTTTGTCATAAAATGTCAATAGCCACGTGACGGACTGGTACTTTTGAAACGAATCATAGTGGATAATTGTGATTTTATAGTGCAAAGGTAAACCGCGTTTTTCTGCCTTAAGAAGTCTAATCTAAAATATCCATAATGTCAATAACATAATACGAACTACTTAAAACAGTGTCCGACTCCATGCTTGTTTTTTTTCCTGAACGAGATCGGTATTCTTAATAGTTATAATTTTTTAAACGGTTTATTGTGCTAACGTTATATATTTTAACTGTTTAATATGTTAACATGTTTTCACTTATAATTCACATCTTTAACCTGATAGATTTTGATTTTTACTCACGTATTTTAGTTTTAACCTGATTATATTCTAAAGTCGTTAAACTTTAATGTATTCGGCGCGTATGACCTATCAAGTGTCGGTGAGCCGTAAAACCCAAAATACAAAATACAAATGAAATATCCAAATAATCTAAACCTTGTTATATTTGTTATATTTTTTCTTTCTCTTCTTCGTTTTCATCTTTTTCTTTTCCGCCTTCTTCTTCTCTTTTATCCCCTTCTTCTTCACCATGATCTTCTTCTCTTCTACTTCTGCTTCTCCTTTTTCTTCTGTTCGTTTAATATTACTTTTTTCACATTATTTCTTTGGCTTTTTTGTGTGTAAAACATGACTATGTGTGTACGTGTGTTTTGGATGTTTTTACATTTGCCAAGGCCACAAGCTTCAATGTATATTCTTCAGCGAAATAGTAGCCAGTCAAATCTGGATTGTTTTGTTAACAGTTTGTAAAGGCTGATACAATACCATAGTTGACTGTCATGTTTCAAAAAGCTCGACTGAACTGGTGTGTGTTTACGAACAGAACGAATGTAAAGAGTGGAGCTTATTAAGCAGACGAATCATAGCATATATCGCCTAGAAAAAAAATGAAATGATTCACTTATATTTACATTTTAATCTAAACGTCTTTAAAGATGCATTTCCGACCATTAAGATCTTGTAGTTTAATTTCTATTAAAGATTAAAACTTGAGTAATTGATTTTATATGTTGTATAGCTTCCTTGGCATCTTGCCATCTTTAGTGACAAAATATTTGTACCTAAAATGCGCCCCGCCCTTCGTACCAAAAGTCCGGGATGTGAATAGTTTGAACATTTACATGGGAAACCTTATTTAGCCGTGGGAAGATTTTACCTCAAACACTGACCAGTGCAATGCTTGATGTTTGTGTGTTTCCTCGTCCGAGTTCAAAGGAATGTTTCGTGTTACACTGATAATAAAATACTTACTACAAAGTCACGGTTCAATAAACTGGCATGTACTTTTGTAATCGAGTGGTTGATTACTGTTTTGCAATATTTTGTATGCTTTATCGATGTGACTGCATATTTACTACTTTTATGCTAGCATATGAATAAACAATAAACGTATAGTTTTTTGTTCTTCCAAATTTGCTTTTCCTAGCACTTCGTCGTGATGACAGGACCTATTGATTATACTGTTACACTTACTTATAATAAAAAATGTGTGTTTCCTAATTCTTTAAACGTTATTACATATTTCAGAATTATCTGAAAAGTGGTAATTAACAGTACAGGCGCTAAACATGGCTTATTTATGAAAAGAAATTTCGACTATAATACAACTTCTTTAGACGTATATGAACAGATTTTCCATTAACAATATCACAATAGGTTTATACACGAAAATGAAGACGATGAATTAGTAACTAAATACAAAATATTAATGTTAAGAATGTTATTATTGTAGAGAAAGGCGCTGACCAATCAGAAGGGCCGAGATTATTAGAAGTTTTGCATGACACATGCAGAAATAGGACACCTGTAGAACTTGTTTAAACATCTCGGTCATACACGCTAAGCGATCATACAAGCATTTTAAACATACACGATTTGGCTAGAGTTAGTAGTAATATGACACTACGTAACATAATGGTGTGCAGATGGTTGACACAACCACTTAAAACGTTTCAACATTTCAATAGCTTAAAAGGGGGCATTCAAAAGTTTGCACCTAAGATTTCTTTTCTCTGATAACCAAATAATTCATTATTTTCTGAAAAGATAATGCAAAATGCTGCTCATTGGTGACATTGATCTGTGTGAATGACGAAGCACAAATCCCCACTCGTCATTGCAAACAGGTATTTCCTATATGAGCCACGCTGCAGAGACATCTATATTTAAACTGAGAAAACCACGTGACAACTAACTTTTGAGATCACGTTATATTGTCATCCGAGAAGTCCTCTCTGGTGTAGATTTTAGCAAAGATCCCTGTCGTGATTATTTTTTTATTTGGAAAGAATGAACATTTGTAGTGATTTCTATCGCATTTGTACTGGCTAGCAATATAGGCAATGTTTAAAATTGTGTTTACACAGACGTAAATATGAGTTTATGTAGAAATTACGCCTAAATTAGGAACTAGATATAGAAAAAAAGCATGAGCCTTTTAAAGCAATTTATACAGAAGTGTCTTAAATACTAAATAAGTTCTAGGGTACAAGATAGTTTGTAAACATTTCATAGTGTGGGAAGTGGGGGGTGCGTGCGCGTGCGCGTGCGTGCGTGCGTGCGTGTGTGTGTGTGTGTGTGTGTAATCTAAATGTACTGGTACAAAGAAAACAACGAAACGAAACAATTAAACACCATTTACAACATTTAAAAGTTTAACAACTCAACATCATGGTCATTACGTTAATTGAAAACAGATGCATTAATTAATATTGTTTTCACTATATGTTCGAAAAATTATTACATTGTGCAACGCAGATATACATGAAATAAAGATTAATGGAAAAAAACAAAGAAGCGAAGAAATCTCACTCAGTGATTTAAGGGACAAAAGGAGGGAGTCAAATATTATTAGAATGAGTGTTCCACAGGCTATGCAATGTATTCTAGGTCGAGATATTTGCAGTATCCAACGCGTGTTGTCACTCCACCTGCGGTCATCATGTTTGCAATCGAGATTTAGATTCAGAACACAGAGGTGTAGTGTCGATGAAATAAAGCGATTGTCGCGGAGCCGTTTATAACTAACAAGAAAAGTTATAAATGAGAAGCATCAAAGGCGACGCAAAAACTGGAACAGGTAATATGTAATATGCAATAAACAGTAATATGGGAGCAGGTAAGAAGGCAAATTTGAAAAGTTATGTTGTTTGTTGTTGTGGTTGTTGTTGTTGTTGTTTTGTTTTGTTTGTTGTTGTTGTTTTGTTGTTGCTATTGGGGGGGGGGTCTTTTTATGTGTTGTTGTTGTTGTTGTTGTTGTTGTTGTTGTTGTTGTTTTGGTGTTGTTTTTCAGCGGGGTGGGGGTTCAGGGTTACCGGTATGAGTAGTGTGTCAAGTGTTTCATAAACATAAGGGTGACCGGTATGATGAGTGTGTCAAGTGTTTCATTGACAAGGGTGACTGGTATGATGAGTGTGTCAAGTGTTTCATTGACATAAGGGTGACTGGTATGAGGAGTGTCAAGTGTTTCATTGATATAAGGGTGACTGGTATGATGTGTGTGTCAAGTGTTTCATTGATATAAGGGTGACTGGTATGATGTGTGTCAAGTGTTTCATTGATATAAGGGTGACTGGTATGATGTGTGTCAAGTGTTTCATTGACATAAGGGTGACTGGTATGATGTGTGTCAAGTGTTTCATTGATATAAGGGTGACTGGTATGAGGAGTGTCAAGTGTTTCATTGATATAAGGGTCACTGGTATGATGTGTGTCAAGTGTTTCATTGATATAAGGGTGACCGGTATGATGTGTGTCAAGTGTTTCATTGACATAAGGGTGACCGGTATGATGTGTGTCAAGTGTTTCATTGATATAAGGGTGACTGGTATGATGTGTGTCAAGTGTTTCATTGACATAAGGGTGACTGGTATGATGTGTGTCAAGTGTTTCATTGACATAAGGGTGACCGGTATGAGGAGTGTGTCAAGTGTTTCATTGATATAAGGGTGACTGGTATGATGTGTGTCAAGTGTTTCATTGATATAAGGGTGACTGGTATGATGTGTGTCAAGTGTTTCATTGATATAAGGGTGACTGGTATGATGTGTGTCAAGTGTTCCATTGACATAAGGGTGACCGGTATGATGTGTGTCAAGTGTTTTATTGATATAAGGGTGACTGGTATGATGTGTGTCAAGTGTTTCATTGATATAAGGGTGACCGGTATGATGTGTGTCAAGTGTTTCATTGATATAAGGGTGACTGGTATAATGTGTGTCAAGTGTTTCATTGACATAAGGGTGACCGGTATGATGAGTGTGTCAAGTGTTTCATTGACATAAGGGTGACCGGTATGATGAGTGTGTCAAGTGTTTCATTGATATAAGGGTGACTGGTATGATGTGTGTCAAGTGTTTCATTGATATAAGTGTGACTGGTATGGTGTGTGTCAAGACTTTCATTGACAATAAAGTAACTGGAATGAGTAGTGTGTCAAGTGTTTCATTGACATAAGGGTGACTGGTATGAGGAGTGTGTCAAGCCGTTCCTTGACATAAGGGTGACCGGTTTGCGGAGTGTGTCAAGCGTTTCATTGACATAACAGTAACGGGATGGGGAGTTTGTCGAGCGTCTCTTTGAATTCGGGTAACCGGTATGAGGAGACTGTCAATCGTTTCATTGATATAAGGGTAACTGGTATGAGGACTTGTCCGGCGTTTCATTGACATAAGTGTAAACCGTATGAGGAGTGTGTCACGTGTTTCCTTGACATAAGGGTTAACGGTATGAGGAGTGAGTCAAGTGTTTCCTTGACGCAAGGGTTAACGGTTTGAGGAGTGAGTCAAGTGTTTCCTTGACATAAGGGTTAACGGTTTGATGAGTGAGTCAAGTGTTTCCTTGACATAAGGGTTAACGGTATGAGGAGTGTGTCACGTGTTTCCTTGACATAAGGGTTAACGGTATGAGGAGTGAGTCAAGTGTTTCCTTGACATAAGAGTTAACGGTATGAGGAGTGTGTCAAGTGTTTTCTTGACATAAGTGTTAACGGTATGAGGAGTGTGTCACGCGTTTCCTTGACATAAGGGTTAACGGTATGATGAGTGTGTCACGTGTTTCCTTGACAAATCTTAGATTACCTTTGCGTTTTCCAAATAAATTTTCTGAATAAAATCAATCTGAAAGGCATTTATATCCAATTATATCTTAATAATTAGAAGTCATCTAGACCTTAAATTTAGTTTACAATGCTTGCTGTATGAAATACAAATAATAGATATGAAGAAAAATTCTTCTGCGAATAGTTTGTTGTTTTTCTTTTAGTGATTTTTTTCTGTTGCTCTTTGTTTGGTACGTATGAAATGTTGTTTTGGTTATCTGAAACCAAACTGCTGATAATTTATTTCAATTTAATTAAGTGTTTTTTTCATTAAAAGTTTTCAACTCTTAACGTAAATCGATGTCTGTCTCAAAGAGTTCTGATATAAATATACGTCGAAAACAACTTATTGGACAAGGCATGAACAAAAAACAAAAAAAAGTCGCCTGCTGAGAATTTTGAACTGCAAGAGCTTTTGTCAAAACCATTGCAATGTTAGATCTTTCAAAAGATATTACGCACCGGGCAGAGTACGTCACGCAACACTGCTTCTTGTGCAAGTACGCATGTATTGTATACACTGATATTTGTATGAGGCATAGTCGGTGTATATCTGTATCAATTCAGCTTAATGTGCATATGAATTTCTGGGTTTTCCCCTAAAAAAGACTAATAACGCTTAATGGCAAAATTCCCCCTTTTCACTCAAAAGGGGACGTTACTCTTACTATTAAAATACTACGTTCTTTAATAAAGGGAAGTTACTCTTACTATTTAGGGCTGGTACATTGTATATGTTTTATAGTTACTGCAGAAAAAATATTTTTCAGCTTTTTTCAATTTTTTCGAGAAAAATTGAGTTTGCAACAAGCACATAATTTGTAATAAGCATAAATTAAAGTGCTTGATTGCTATTTTTAAAAACAAGCAAGTTACAAAAAAAAGAAGAATCTATTCTTGATAAAGTAAGTGAAAATATCTACCCACAAGTGAGATAATTAATAATTTCTTTCATTTCGAAAATGTGGAATAGATGTTTCCTCGTCAGATAAGTTCATCAAAATACTGTTTACTATTGTAAATGTTACAGTTTTTGCAGAAATAACTTCTAAAGGCACTGGAACTTGAATGAGGCTTTATTTGGCTTCACCCTGCGATCACAGTTTGAGGTTAAATTCGAGGTCGACAAAGGGTCGCATATGTATCTCTATTGTTGAATATTGCGGCGCACATGCGTTAGAGGCCATGACAAGAAAAACATGATGCAAATCATCAAAGGGCGTCCAATATATGCTTAAAAATGACAATACGTTAACTGACGAACGACAAAGCCGGACATTCGGTGAGGACTTAAAATGAGCTGAAAATATGATCTATCAGTTGCCTTTCACATGGGCTTATCTTATGCTGCGCCATTCGCATTACACATTGTCTTAATGTATCCAACAAGTTATTTAATATTGCAACTAAAGGTTTGCTTTGAAAGAGTTATGGTAAATGGTTTTGATGGATTGACGAAACAAAAATCTCACAATAACTCGTTTCTTCTTCCCCGGTCGAGGTCTAGTATAATGACAATCACTAATGTCAGACTTGGCGGACAGATGCTGAAACTTTGGTCTCTGCAAGGTGTTCTTTGCCTGGGTGAGAGCTGGGTTAAAAAACGAATTAGGATTGATAACGTCTATTGTCTCTGCAAAAACAAGCTGTACTTACTATCCTGTCACGGTGATATTTTTCAGAAGACATGATGAAATCCCTAGGAATTCATAACTTCCTGATGACGGAGGATGTGGAAGTTGTGATTGGTGGAACCAATGAGACTTTCTCGGGGAGTCAGTGCCTCATATCTGGTCACAATTAAGCTGTACCTTAAATAATATTTTATAATTAGGATACCCAAATGTTTGTGGATTGAGTTCTAAATTAATTTATCCAGACTTTTTATCGTTTCTTAAAAATTATGATACTGTTTATTTTTCAGAAACAAAATAAGACCATTTTAATCAACCTTTTTTTGAATGTTACACATATTTTGACCAAAACCGCTAGTGTTGTTGTTGTGGGTTTTTTTTCAAGAATTAATCTGGCGGTGTTGGTATGTATGTTAAAAATGCGTTGGCAACTATCATTAGTTCATAAAGCAATAAAAACTACATTTGGTATAAACACAGAAATTCTAACATATTGCAGCAGTTTATATTATAATTCCACCCGAGGATTCAGTGTTACGCCAACTTATAAAGTTTTGACAACATTAAAAGTAATATTGTTTATATTTAGCATTGTACAATGACGCTATAATTGTCCCAAATCGGAGATTTTAATGCAAAAAACTAGTAAATGTTCTGAATTTGATAGCTCTCTATGAAGATTTTAATTTTGACAATATTTCTCGACACTGATAGTCCATTAAAACTTTACTTAATGTTTGGATCACTTTAGATCGTTACTCTGAAAACAATAATAGAGTTAACAATTTTTTGATATCGACTTACAGAGCTTTGTGGTTTGTTAATTGAAAATAGTAGATGAGGCAGTGACCTTACTTTGGCAAAAAAACGCCTATAAGATAAGAGTGTAATTGATAATGCATTGTTATTACCTTATATCTTTTCCTAGTGTATGTCAATTTGAGATTTGTGATTTTGACCCAATTCTGTCTTATATTCGCACAAGCATATCTATGGATATACTTTTATTGATAAAAACTCATATATTATCAGAAGTATTATCTGGTAATGGCGACAATGTATTAAAACTTAAACTGTAAAAACATATGGGGCAATGCAATTGCTAACTCTTTCAGCTGTAGCTTTGAAACTAATAATGAACTGTTATTAGAAGATGAATTTTCGCTTATCTTTGAAAGTAAAATATACAATGCTGAATGCATTAACAATATTACAGATAAGGTCAGTATATTATGTAAAAAATACAGCTTATAACTTTAATTTAATGACTGACGTTAAGAAAGCTGTTTTTAGAAATAGAGATTAGGGCCATAGAAAACCACGCTGGCAAGTGTGGTTTGATGAAGATTGCAGTTTAGCTAAAGTGAAATATTATCAAAGAAATAAAGCTTTTCACTAGCGAGCGGTATGTCCTTTAAAAACATTCCCAATAAGAAGTTTGGATGATATCAGGAAGTTGTCAACAAAATATAAATAACTTAATATCCTCAAACGCTAAAGCCTTCTGAAATGTGTTACCTTTTAGATATAATTTTAGACGAGAAGTATTTTGCCAGGTTTTTGGAGTCAAGGCATATTTTTTCAAATTAATATGAATAAAAGTCACATATCCAATTATGGGGATTATGATTCTTAGCTGCTTTGGATAGATGTTTACCAATAAAATAAATGATAAGCGGAACACTTATCTAGATAGTACATATATATAACATTATAATATTTTCTCTGATTGTATTAACATACTGAGTGAAAAACAATCAGGACTTACCTCGAAATACAACCTCATGGACCACTCATTTTTATTTACGATGTAAATAGGCTTGTATTTAGATTATAATAAAAATATAACATTAAAGTTGTTGACCTCTAATTGGCTTTGATCATAGACACAAGCTTTTAGCTTATATTATTGATGGTAAATGTCTCAAATATATAAAATATATATACTGTTGGTATTGAGACATTTATATATATAGTAACGCTAAATCTTTATTAGGTAAACGGTAAGAGAACTAGATTTTAACTGGTTTTACTGGTGTTCGTCAAGGTAAAAACCTGTCACCAGTATTATTTTCTTCTATATTGTTATGACAACCGAATTTGTGTCACACAAATATGAAAATCTTGTTCAAATATCAGAGAATTGCAAAGCATGTTATAGAGATGATGTATCTGGTGTGTATTTCAAATTATTCGTGCTGTTGTGTGCGGATGATACGGTACTATATGCAGAGATCGAATCTGATTTACGAAATGCTTTAGATGCTTTGTATGAGTATTGTAGTTTGTGGGAACTTCTTGTCTATGAGACTAAGACACTAATTTAATATTTTATTAAGCTAAGTCGAGAAATGCCCCTTACTTTGGTGTATGACGGATATAAACTAAAATTAATGTATAATTTCGCTTACCTTGTAGTTCATTTAGTTATAACGGTAATTTTTCTAAAACAAAAAGAAAAGTGGTAAATCAAGCTAGAAGAGCTGTTTTAAGTAATAACAAAATGTCGTAGATTAACTCTTCTTGTCTCTTTATATTTATTTCATGCTGTGTTGGTACCAATTTTACTTTATGGGTGTAAAGTGTCGGGATTTGAACAAATCATATTAAATATAAATGTTGTACTCGACGGTTTACCTGGATCAAATGCTTGTAACAATATTTGACCAATGGAATTTATGCATAACTTCTGCATCGCCACAAAACTTATTTATGTGGCAGAAAGGCACTTTTTTGCCCCATAAAACAATTAAAAACCATACTAGTACAAAAGTGGTTTGTAACATTTCATCACTATCGGACATTTTGTGTTTAATTGTAAGCCAAACCAACTGATCTCTGCAAAAACGTTTAAAATGACGTTTTGCCCAACTAAAGACGGGAATATATGTTATGGGAAAATTTAATCGTCGTATGACGTAACATATATTCTCCCTTTTTGTCAGACTGACAGGTATGTACCCTTGACAATGTATAGTTTCAACGTCATTTAAAACGTTTCTAGAAAAGTCAATTGTTAACGACGGACAAACAACAAAAATCCAACAAGCCTCAATGCTTTATATACATGTGTTGTTTGTGCTCAGATGAGCTATGAATTATTTTCTTGTCAAGGACCACTGATAATTGTACGATTGTGAACTTTATTCATGTCTAGGTCATCTGCGTATATCTCTGGTTACCAGTGCAACGAAAAAAACTTTTGAAGATTATATTGTTTCCAAACTTTAAACACAAAATTGCACCAATTAGTTTTGGGCATTTGGAAAAGAGGAATCAGAAGACTGATATAGCGTCATCATGGACGTCTTTCTTTCATTGATTGTTTTTTATGCACTAGTCATTTTGTAATCAAGTAATGTAAACATTCCTAATGGAGTAATAAATTTATTTTCATTTTTTGCTCAACTTTAAAATATTACCTTACATTTGACAATTTTGCCTGCCTTCTTTTTTAAAAAAAATGACAGCAATATGCTACGCCCCTATTTTAATAATCATCATAACAACATCATTACAACTACAATTATCATTACCACAATCACAACCACCACCATCATCATCAGCATCATCCATCATCATTATTCTATTATTATATATTACGCCATAATCTCTACAATCACAACCACCACCATCACCATTTCCAGCGCCAGCATCATCATCATCATAATAGTTTTAGCAATAATTGCCTGCCCACTGTGTCATGTAAATAAATTGCTTTAAAGTTAAATAAATGACAAGAAAATCTACATAACACTGTTTTTACCATTTTACCTAACTTTTCTATATTAATCAGAATTTCAAAACTGCTTAATAATACTAGAAATAAAATGCTTACACATACGTATGATAAAACGATATAGAACTAAAATGAAGAACCTTCTTTTGAGAATATTAGGTCTCATTTTTTTTATAATCATTGCTTATGTTTGCAAAAGAAAATCACATAAATAATGGTCAATTACCAAAGTAACCAAGCCGTATCAACTGTGTTTTGGAATGTGTTTAAACTAAAGGATAAATAAACGTGTGGCATGTCCTGTGGTCACAAGTCCCATAGTTAAGAATCTATGACAACTATTCTGTACCAGCCTATTCCGACTTGTCTTAAGGTTAACCAGGCATTAATCAAACGCCTGTCCTTGATAATTTCACGGATAGTATGGCACAATCCGCTTCCACTCCCTACCCTTCGAACAAGTCTACGCACACAGACATGTTAGGTAGAGACTCTTAATACAATCGATTCAATATGACTTTTGCACTTACTTCAAAACATCTTTAAATTTTGATTTTACTTTTGATAACAGAAATCTCATATGCGGACAGTCTGTTATGCACAGTATAAATATATATTCTAACATTTCATTCGGTAATTCAAGTATGTTTTTTATGTGTTGGTGTCGTCCTCGTTTGTATATTTTCTCATCGACTTGAAGCTTCAGAACGTCATACTGCCTTAAAGCACAGCGTCTTGATTCGCCGTCGTCGTCAAAACCTAAAAAAAAATCATGGGTTCTGCTGCTGGTGTCTGTGTCCAGGTTCTACTCATGTGGCTTGGTCTTGGTTCTGCTGATTCGTGTCTTCGTCCAGGTTCTGCTGATTCGTTTCTTCGTCCAGGTTCTGCTGATGCGTGTCTTCGTCGAGGTTCTGCTGATTCGTGTCTTCGTCGAGGTTCTGCTGATTCGTGTCTTCGTCCAGGTTCTGCTGATGCGTGTCTTCGTCGAGGTTCTGCTGATTCGTGTCTTCGTCCAGGTTCTGCTGATGCGTGTCTTCGTCCAGGTTCTGCTGATGTTTGTCTGCGTCCAGGTTCTGCTGATTCGTGTCTTCGTCCAGGTTCTGCTGATGCCTGTCTTCGTCCAGGTTCTGCTGATTCGTGTCTTCGTCCAGGTTCTGCTGATTCGTGTCTTCGTCCAGGTTCTGCTGATTCGTGTCTTCGTCCAGGTTCTGCTGATGTTTGTCTGCGTCCAGGTTTTGCTGATGTTTGTCTGCGTCCGAGTTCTGCTTATATGTGTCTTCGTCTGCCATGTCGCTGACAACTATTACGCAGGTTTGTAGAGCTTAACCGTTCAATTTTACGCTGACATAGTGCATGCCGCTGTGTTTTGTGAAATGGCCTAATATGATTGTTCTTATATCCTTGCGAAACAGACTATGACTAGATACAATTGCTGTATGGTCTATGCCAGATGTAGAGATAACAACGCATTGTGGGCTATACACCCTCACAATAGCAAGGAGCGTCAAATGGTCTATGCATGTACCGTTAATTTGCATTTGCTTGATATACGCTTAAAAAATCCCAATGAACAAGGTTTACATAACAAAGTTTCTATGGGAGCCTTTAAATTGCTCTAGACCTTTAAGGTTAAGTGTTTTTAGTGTATCCCTGTGATTCAATACCAAACAAAATTTGTCAAGAAGCCTCATCTTTCGCATCTGTTCACAGACTCTAGGCTTTACCTTGAACGATGTATCCACTTTCTTATTGGCTTGTTGCCTGCGTCTTTTCTTTTCCTTCTCGGCTGTGAGGCTGGTTGAATGCTGATATCCGACTTAATCAACAATTTCGTTACCATCAGCCTTGATATATTTAACATACATGTATTTGATTTCCATTTATTTCCATTTATTTCCATCTTAACCTTACTTTACGATAATGTCTTTAATAAGGTATCTCTTTCTTAGTGTATTACCTTTTAGAAAAGGGTATCATATAAGAACATGTTCTCCCAAATTGTATGAGCTTATTTTCCCTCCTAATCTATAAGCAAGTTTTCTTTGGTATTTTTGCTAGGACCTTTAACTCTCTATTTGTTTTCTTTGTCTTTCCCCGGGCATAATACACTTCCACTGATGTGCGATGTTTAAGAATCACCTTGGTTGTCTTGCTGGTGATAAAGGTCACATTTTGAAGTCCATTTGCCGAGTTAAATCAGCTCCGTCTAGATGGGGGGTAAGATGAAAAATGGATTATTTTAATTCCGAATTTTGGACACATATGTTCCACTTAACCTTAGAACTCTGACCCATTGTCACAATGAATCATTTTGGGAGCATCATGTTCATGTACAATATGTTCTAAAGCGCGTGCAACAGTAGATGGTGATTTGTCTGGTAAAATTCGTGTCATAAAAATCTGGAATACACATCTATAACTTGTAAAATATACTTATACACTTTCTCACCTTTGACAACGGAATCATAACGAATTTCGATAAAATCCAGTGCTACCTTTCTCCTGAAAATTGAGCGTTTATACTGCGTGGCACTGGTTTGTTAAGGAACTGTGGCCTCTGCTTGTGGTAAAGCCTGCTCTTGTTCAGGGCATTATGAACGTATCGCTCTGAAATCCCAATGGTAAATTTTCTCTCAATTTGTGATCTAGTGCTCTAGTACCAATGCCGAGATGTTCAAAGAAACCCTTCTTTACCACTCTCGAAACTTTTGATTGTCTGATTAAAAGTTTTCCATCAAACAGTAGTTGATCATCTCTCAAACTTATGCGACTTCGCCATTTGTTTTATAATGATGCACCTTGGTGCTGCTCTAGGCTCCTCCTGCTTGAAGAATTTGCAAACGTGTTTTTGACGCACGCTAGGATGGTGTTGTACTTTGCTTCCGTCAGAACGGCTTTTTTTATCCTTGGCATCCTGAAATTTAATATTTTACTGTAAAATTAACTTGCCTGACATTGAAATATTCGGCCTAAATTAACGAATTGTCAATCGAGTGTATATTAAATTGTGTAAATATGTCTAAAAGAACATTCTTTTCAAAACATACATAAATACGGTAGTGATCTCTGCTAAAAATAGATACCGACGTCAGTGCGGATTACTCGGAAGACGATATAGCACATCTCAAAAGTAAGTTGTCACGTGGTTTTCTTGGTTTACGATAGCTATAGCGTGGCTCAGATAGGAAATACCTGTTTGTAATGACGATTGGGTTGTAATGCTTCGCTTTTCATGTAGGGCACCAATGAGCAGCATTTTGCAGGACCTTTTCAGGAAACAATGGCTTATTTTGGTTATTTGAGAAAAAAAAGTTTTTTGTCCACACTGTCGGATACTACCTTTAAGGGAGAGCAAATGTAATGCTTCACCTCCACTTGAAGAGTATCTAAATTGGGATAAAATGCTTCAAAACTTGGGGTTGAGAGTTCGAATCCCGGTATGGGCACGAATGGTCATTTTTTTTGTCTTTCTTCTTTTCACTTTGATCATTATTTCTGCGTCATTTTATCAGAGTAAGAAGGAAACATATACATTTTTAAATTTTATTTTTGTAAAATATTTTAAGTGTATGAGTTGTGCAAACTTCAATTACAAACTCGTTATCTTGTACATTCAAAGTCTTGAAAAATCAAAACCATGGGGTGAAATTATTTTGCAGCATCAATCAAAATGTTTTATTGAACATTTTGAGCAATTCAGAAGTAAATCGTTTAGCTATGAAGAGCTCGGTGATTTTTTTTTTCAAAAATGCACAGTAAGCAGGGAAAAATGGGGAAATCTGTCTTTTACGTGTTTGGTTTGTAAACAATTAATTACATATATGAGATAGCGTGACTCAAACCCATCAAGTTACATGTTTGGTTGGTTTATCTTACGCTTTATCTTGTCTCCAAACGATATTCAATAGCGATACAATTCTCATAAAAAGGATATTACATAAAATTTAGAGTTTTCTTATTTCTAAAAAAATTCTATCATCAACATTAGAGGACAACATTTGCCATAAATTCTAAAGTGGATGGAGAATTTTCTTAAAATTTGGCTTACACGTCTTCATTAAAGTATACATCACATCAGTGTTGTTGTTTTTAAAATTCTGCATATTTTCTTATTCATTTGTTTTATCTTAAATGAAATTCTGATATGAATGACGCTTAAAGACATCACTTGACATGCTGGGACAGACATGATTACCAACAGGTTTGTTTAAGGGGCATAACTTTAATTATCTATAACCAAGTAATTTCGAGTAGGTGCATTCCCTTGTTGCTGTGGCTTCTTTCTTGTCCTGTATACTATGGGAGTAACGAACGATTTCTCTACGTAGAGGTATACCATGAATTTTGTTCAGTTGAACGCAGTCTCTCGGTCTATCGGAGGCCTAGGAATTTGAAAATACTGGCTGTTCGTTCAGTAAATGGATTTGAACATTTATTTTTAAGTGTTCGGACGCAGCAGAACTTGAGAAAAGAGGTCTAATCCACCAAGCAGCACAAACTGGTTTGGCCCTGACCACAGTATACTTTCAGAAATAGATATCGGGGATCAATCTCCTCACAGCGATTACGTCACGCGTTGCTACTTACAACGAATCAGTATTAAAATGAATATAAGTGGAACAGTGGTGAATTATTAAAATATTATTTAATTAAAATATGTCATCAAGTATTCATTTTTTGTATCTATGTGTATATGAAGATGGGTAATTTTGCAGAAATAAAGAAAATAGACCAACCCCTTAATGATTTAATGAACTTTTACTTTACAATTTACTTAATATCATCTCTAGTCAACTGATACAATTAAGAACATTCCAAACAATGGCGAGATAAGACCTAACACTTTGACAACAAAAATTTCATATTTTTTCTGTGTATGAAAATGTCACTACCGCCACAAATAAAAGTGACACAATAATTCAGTACAAGATACCCTTTTACAAATTCTAATTTAGGATTCTGTAGCGTATAAAAGATATCTAACTAACCCTATGAAAAGTCACGTCTTCAGAAGAAGCGGGATTTCTCCCAATAAACTAGAATCAAAACTATTTTATTCGTATTAACTATAAAGTAAAAGGGGTCAATGGTGTATACTCCGAAAGCTCGTGCACAGGAAACTTATAACTTCACATGTTGAATTAATCTAAAAAGTTTACATTTAAATAATAAATACAACTATTAAGCAAACAGAGAAATTAATTTGATAGCATTTAAGGGTTTGTTGCGGTGGTGACTTTGTGGTAGTGACAAAATGTGATGGTAGTGACCTATTCATGATAACTGTTGCCTAAATGTCACCTCAAAGAGGGTTTTTTTCAATGCCTTCATTATTGTTTGACCTGAGGTTTTATTTTATTTTTTCTAGAAATAAACCAAAGATATACATGTTAGGAGTGTTGTTTTATTAGTATGATACATAAAATGTCATTTTCGCTAAAATATATAAAACGGGTATAATAACATATATTAAAGTATATGTCTGTATACTTTTTTTATGGTGACTTATTTGTAATGACCGTTAACAGTATATTATTCATTAAAAACAATGATATATGACAAAGGCAGCAGAGAGATACTTATGCATCTTCAATACACACACAAATATTTATGTAATAAAAATATGAAAATTTAGACACGAAAGGCAACGTGAAAGGGAAACAGGAAGAACTGTACAAAAGTCTAGCTTATGTACCGTCAGTTCCATATAAAGAAAACGATAATGTCTGAATTATTGCTGTCCATTCAAATGGAGCCCAAGAGCTAGGCAGTCTAGCTCACATGTCTCTTCTGGTATATTATGTCTCGTCTTCTATATTCCGGTGTCATTTTGTCGTAGATAAGCTCCTGGTCCAACAAGGTGATGACGAGGTCATTATACCATCACCGGTCCTGAACGAGTGGTTACAAATAGTACTACTTGTCTTTTTTCTACTTGTCTTTTTTCTATGGTCTTTTGTCTATGTTTTGAGCAGCATACAGCAGAACAGGTGTCCCCATATTGCAGCTGGGCGATGTCTCAAGCAGTCAGACATGGTGCGGAACCCTTGTGTGCTTCTTTTGGAATAAATTACTCCAGTATGAAGAGATATTTGTCTTTGGTTTGGACCAAAGTGTATCCTCTGTATGTCTTTTTCATATTTGCGGGAAAGGGAAAGGTTTTCTGAGAAATCCATGTGTAGTTATATGTCGTTTTATGTCAGTTTTGACATCACTTACCGAAAGGTCAGGTATTGGTGATTAATGATTAACAAGCGCTTGCACATTCTTATCTTTTCTTACAGGAATTTTGATGCATTTCTAATGAGCCCCGTTCTTTATCCTTAACTGTTACAGTCTTGACTTTATTTCCACGTGAAACTTGTGATGGCTGTTATACACCGTTTTGTATTAAGTTGATACCACTCGACCATTGGTCCTTCATCAACATCTCCTATAGGCACCTTTCTTTCAATGCAATCTGCACATTCACATTACATACATATCTACATTTCTTATTTGCTACATCGTTGACCATTTTAGCAGCAAGAACATTCAGGGCATCTGTCTTGAATATTTTCAGCTGTACCAGTCTCGTTGCTTTGTATTTCGGATTTTCGTGTCATTTACATTCAGAGGTTTTATGGTCACTGGATTTAGGATTTCGTATGGAAAAAGGTTTTAGTTCCCAAATACGTGTGTCACACAAAGTATTATCACTTTCTCGCTTTCTTTTCCGTTGCTGTAGCTTTCTACAAAGAGCCATCCTTGATTTGTCTTCCTGTTATTTATCACTTTATTTCTTATCTTTCGCATCACCGTTTCTCTGCTTGTTTTGAGGTTTGGATTAACATTGTGTTCTTTCTAAATAAAGACGGGTTTACCCCTGTAGACATAGAAGCATGTGTCTTTTGACAGTCTTGTTAACTTTTCCTCAGCTGATAGCGTCATACACTTTGTCCTGGGCGAGTCTGATTTTTTATCTTTACTAAGTCTTCAAGCTTTTATCAATCGTTTGGTACGTTTCTAATTCTTATTTTCGGACTTGCTTTCGCCCACGTTGGGTTGGCGTCTTTCCTCTGAAATTCTTCTTGGTTGGGGCAATTCTAGAAGTTCAAGGGTTGGTGTAGGTGAGTTGTTTTTCAGCATTGCTTCTGCTGTTTGCCTTTTCTCAATCCTCTCCTTTGTGTTTCTTTAGCTCGTTATGACGTATCATTTTCTTTCTTTATATATTTATGGCATAGTTATGGATGTGACTTTAATATTTGTGCAATCTTTATCGTTTTGCATGTGTTAACGGCATGCTTCTTCACGTAAAGGGTTGATTTTCTTCTATATTAAAGTAAGTTGGGCTTTTTCCCCATCAATGGACATGCATGTGTATTAATTAGTTTACCACAATTTTCAAGTTTCGTCCCTAAAATATTCAAAGGGCCACTGGAAATATGAAAACCTTTTAGCATATATTTCTCCAAAAATATATCACAATGTTAGTAAGTGGTAAATTTTGTAACAAAGATTGGACACACAAAGGTTGAATCACACAATGGTTTCTTTTCTTTATAAATAATTGCAATTTCTACCTGATACTTGCAAAGCAACGTTTGTGGGACTTGTTTATCCACTTTCTGTAGATTTATCCAGAAAGTGTTATAGTTGACATTCTCATAATCATCTGCAATGCGTTCAACGTACAGAAAATAATGGTTATCGCTTGATAAATAAAGTAATCTGAAGTATTCAGATTAAAATAAACCCTTTTTAAATTTAACTACTAAGTGCACAATATAAATGGACTTCCAAAATATAACAAATCTCTTGATCTTAGTTGTGTAAAGAATCTTGACATATATGGCCGTGAGCTTTTTACTTATGAATATACTCATTATTGTATATACCAGTTCCTTCAACGTGGTTTTAAATTGCAGATATGCTCTTCATTCTGAAACCTGCATAGCAGTTATATGTGTGGCTACGAGACAATCTGTAAATTCCCCGTGCGTAAAATTGTCAACAATCAACGGCAAATTGTGCTTAACTGTAATTGTCTTGATGGGGACAATAACCTTATAACTATGTGGATTTTTAATTCGTACCTGGATTTGGGTGGATTTTGGTACTTCGTTAAAATGAAAAAAAATAGTTCATGCTAATTGATACTATGATATTGCAAAACTACAATGTGTAAGATCTTTCTATTTTTTTATTCATGTATATCTGAAAACGCACAAAAATACACCAACGCGGCGCAAGGGTGGATCCAGAAAATTGTGTTTAGTGTGTGTGTGTGGGGGGGGGGGGGGGTATAAATCAAAATCTATTCAACTTTAACGAAGTAAATACTAGATATTAAGCCTATACACAGTTAGGTACCCTAACTTCGACCTAAGCAGACAACAAATTTACTTTAAAGGCCAAGTATGTTTTTAAAGCTTACATGTATGTGTTTTCACGACACTACTCTTTTAGCTGGTTGGTAGGGGATGCATCCCCCATCCTCATCCCCTACCCACCTCCGCTTACCCTAGATCCATCCCTGCTACGGCGTTGCGCGTTTTTGCTGGTTTGTGCAACGCTATAAAAGTGTTAGGTACTGTATGTACTGACAGTGCTTTGATTCAGTAACTGACAACTGATCTGTGTCAATAAGACGCTCTACTCACACTATCAACAACGTCTCGTAACTAAGACTTGTGTAATTGAGTGAATCATGTTCTCGTAGGCCGGATTTTTTTACAACATTTTGTAAAAAATAAGAAACGTGACTTTGCTATGGTTAAAGAGAAGTTAAATTCGATTCGGACCTATGACGAGGATGGATATCGCCGGCGTGCAGCATGTTTGTGTTTCAAAGACGATTCGGAGCAAGAGGTAAACATTGAGAATTCTAGTGGGGCACCCATAGGGGATACGCGATTGATAGTAGTAGTAGTAGTAGTAGTAGTAGTAGTAGTATGAGAAGGAGGGTTAGTGGTGATAGTAGTAGTAGTAGTAGCAGTTTTAATAGTAGTAGAAGAAATAGTAGCAGTAGGAGTAAGAATAGTTGTAGTGGTAGTAGCTGTAGCTGCAGTAGAGGAGGAAGAAGATCACTATGATGGTCATCTTGGTACAATCCAAATATTATTAACATTCACCACAACTTCTAGTAGCAAAATGATTTCATACAAAACAAATCAGTATCCTACATTTTTACAAGGATATTTGATGGTAGGCAATCAGTCACAGTCACATTCTGTAGGTAAATAGACATTTTGTATTGTTTAATTTGATTTCATTTTAGGTCATATTGCACAAATCTACAAAGTTTATGTTCTTTGTAAAATTAACCAGTGAGTAATAATCATATAGTGATATATGTCAGTTTTAATAAATGGCAATAAAACTAGGAAAAGTAAGGTCCTTAATGGAAATTGTCTTATCACTAAGCCTGTTAGTGATGCTGTAATTTAAATAAATTTTATGAAGTGCAGATGAATTGATTCTATACATATGTATGCATGCATAACTGTGAAAGGATGTTTTAAAAGCATACTCAAGCAATTAAATGATATATTAGTTAAAAATCAAAATAAGCATGTAAGTAATGTATAAAAAAGACTACTTTTTATTTCATTAACACTTCATCCAAAAATGTTATCAAGAATTTTTGCTTAATTCATGAAAGAAAACTGGAACCACTATAAAAAATGCATGTCAGTGAAAATGGTCAAAATTGTCTGCTAATGCTAATGCTACCTATCAACCTATTTCCCTGTCATATGTCACAGGCTTTCAGAACACAGTAGACACTGAAGCTATAACTATGCCAGTAAGAAGAAAAAACTGAAATTCTTTTCTACGAAACTTGCAAGGTATTTGATGTTCTATGGTCAGTCTTCATAAAAGTTTTATTAATAGAATTGTGTTTAGAAAGCATTATTTTTTTTAAATGGAGTGACTTTCAACAATTATCTGTATATCCCTTTATGTGAAAACTGTTATCTAATGAAGAAAAAAAAAGTCTCTAAAGTGACATTTTTGGCAGAGCTGTCTAACTCACTTTTGACCTAGAAATCTGTATGCATGACCAGCCTCAGTGAATATCAGAGCAACTGTTCTCAGCAGAAATCCCCTACACATGTCATCTCAAAACGACACACACATCATAGAACAAAAACCAGTATAGTATACACACCATGTATGCGTCCGTGCATCATTCGTGTCCGGCCCATAACTTCGTTATTTGAAGTCGAATTTCGAAACTATTTCACAGAAATGACCACCATGTTGAGACGACGTGTCGCGCGCAACATTTGGGTCCCTACCTTGAAGGTCAAGGTCACAGTGTGAGCTTGCAGCAAAATCGTGTCCGGCCCATAACTTCGTTTTTTGAAGTCGGATTTCGAAACTATTTCACAGAAATGACCACCATGTTGAGACGACGTGTCGCTCGCTACATTTGGGTCCCTACCTTGAAGGTCAAGGTCACACCGCGACCTTGCAGAAAAATCGTGTCCGGCCCATAACTTCGTTATTTGAAGTCGGATTTCGAAACTATTTCACAGAAATGACCAACATGTTAAGACGACGTGTCACGCGCAACATTTAAGTCCCTACCTTGAAGGTCAAGGTCACACCGCGACCTTGCAGCAAAATCGTGTCCGGCCCATAACTTTGTTATTTGAAGTCAGATTTCGAAACTATTTCACAGAAATGACCACCATGTTGAGACAACGTGTCACGCGCAACATTTGGGTCCCTACCTTTAAGGTCAAGGTCACAGCGTGACGTTGCAGTGAACTTGTGTCCTGCCGTTATCTTCGTTATTTGAAGTCGGATTTCGAAACTTTTTCACAGAAATGATCACCATGTTGAGACGACATGTCGCGCGCAACATTTGGGTCGCAACCTTGAAGGTCAAGGTCACAACATGACCTTGCAGCAAAACCTTGTCCGGCCCATAACTTCGTTATTTGAAGTCGGATTTTACAACTGTTTTTGACAAACTACCCAGGTTGACCTGCTCTTGTTAAGTCATTGCCCTTTGTTTATGTTTATGTCTGATTTCATAGTACTACAACATTTTCAAAATAAACCTCAATATTCATACAACTAACCTTTTTTTGTGACAAAGTACCCATTCGGGGAGCATCACCCGTCTCTGACGGCCTCTTGTTTGTTCTGTTGTTGTTGTATTTGTGTGCTTTTTCAAATAACATTTACCAAAACAACAAGTAACTGTTTTCTATACTAGTTATGATAAAACACATAGTCAAATCTTTTTATACAAGACCATAGACATTGTGTCAACATCAAAAATAAGTTATTTCTTTTGTGAGAATTTTCAGAACTTTGAAACGAAAAGTTCATTTTGACTAGAGCTAATAAAATGAACATTCAATAACTGATAAGGAACAAATTTGGTAAGCTCTTAAAAATAAATAAAATTTAAATGTATTGCAATTTGTCAAACATTGATGTGACAATTCAGTACAGAGAATATAATTTAAATGGGTAACTTTGATAGCAGTACTTTATAATTATTGTATTTGAGCAAGTTATCATGATTAACCTACATAAAATTGATGAAGGCTTTATTCAGATGCAACAAGTTAAATTAATTAATAACTTGCATGTAAGCGACAAACTAAACTTTCTTTGTGAGAAAAGGGTGGTTAAGCACCCTTCACATCTCCATTATGTTAACAATTTTTTATCATTTTAAATCTGAAGTATCAAATGGTCAGATTTAAACTACATGTATTGATAAAACAATTATAAACATTTTAGAATGTTCTGTGATAGCTGACTTTAACTATTTCTTTCTATTTTAGAAAAAAAACACCAAATACATGTGACAATAGGTTTGGATAAACAAATGTTATTCCTAGGTAGTACACACATTGCTGCACTGCAGGGTGACCCTGTTGACCTTGCTAATATGGGCCATGCTGATAATGTATCTGAGTCGTCAAAAGAATTGTTAGTGACAGTAGGTAAATGTTTGCCCTGGCTTTGTGACTCTTAAGTGTTTATTCACAGTTCATTTGACCTTCTTAATCTTAGAGCTTTGCAACACTAGAAAAAAGTTGCAATGAGACCCCTTGTCCTTATTTAATATTTATATTGCCAATGCTCAATGCCCAAATATCCTAGGCTGAGAAAACATAGCTCTTGCTTTGTTTTGTTCTCAAACCCCTCAAATGATGTTTTTGATGTGAATTCAATTGATGAAAGCAAATCTGATTCACTGACTCAACATTTAAAACAAAAAACAAATGCAGCACATGGTATTTGAACCAGCAATCTTTTTGAGTAAGGAAGCTCTGTTGTCAACAAAGACTGATTGTGGATTGGTTTTCTGTTCAATACATACTGTTTGCTTGTCTCTAGTCCATCAGAATGACTTCATTGACTTGTTTTTTATTAAAGAGAGTATCCAAAAAGTTGCTTTTTAATATTTGCATTTTATAATGATATTCGCTTTTTTTAAACAATTTAGAGTTGCTTATGTTTACATTTGATCATTTTCTTCTGCTGTATGGTTTAGAACAAATTAAAACTATATTTTGACACACTGGAGACAGAAGATTGTCTTAAATTATAAGGTTAATGGCTTCCTGGGTAAAACATTAACGACATCAGAATTACATTTTTGAGTCAATTAACATATTTTTTGTATAGTTGCATAGAACTTAAATCAACTTCTTTCTCTAAACCTTTTTTTGACTAGGGTGATTTGAGTAACTAGTCTGACAGGACCTTTAATGCAAAGTTTAAGTTCACATATGGAGGGCAAGATGAGAAAGCTTTGCAGCACTGCCAGGGTTGTACACGTGTAGATGCTTGTGTATGGTTTCCTCCTACAATAATTGTTTAAAGCACTAAATGACATTGCTGTTGAAAAAATAAAAATATATAGAGCACATAGTATACATAATCTGTGGTAAATAACTTATAAGTGTCTGTAATGCTTCATGGCTGAACATGAAGCTTGTATTGATTGTTTGGTTGTTCATCCAACTGTATAAATAAACAATGCTAACTCAAAGCCTGCTTAGCACAACTGTATCAGACTTAGGCAAATAATGTAGATCCAGGTCAGCCAACGTCTGTGGGGAGCTCTCTGCAGGTTACCCAACGTCTGCTGGGAGCTCTCTGCAGGTCCGCTTACATCTGCTGGGAGCTCTCTGCGGGTCAGCCAACGTCTGCTGGGAGCTCTCCGCTGGTCAGCCAACATCTGCCGGGAGCTCTCTGCATTTCAGCGAACGTCTGCTGGGAGCTCTCTGCAGGTCAGCCAATGTCTAATGGGAGCTGTCTGCAGGCCAGCCAATGTCTGCTGGGAGCTCTCTGCAGGCTAGCCAATGTCTGCTGGGAACTCTGCAGGTAAGCCAACCTCTGCTAGGAGCTCTCTGCTGGTCAGCCAACATCTGGTGGGAGCTCTCTGCAGGTGAGCCAATGTCTGCTGGGAGCTCTCTGCAGGTGAGCCAATGTCTGCTGGGAGCTCTCTGCAGGTCAGCCAATGTCTTCTGGGAGCTCTCTGCAGGTCAGCCAACATCTGGTGGGAGCTCTCTGCAGGTCAGCCAACATGCCATCTGCTGGGAGCTCTCTGCAGGTCATCCAATGTCTTCTGGGAGCTCTCTGCAGGTCATCCAATGTCTTCTGGGAGCTCTCTGCAGGTCATCCAATGTCTGCTGGGAGCTCTCTGCAGGTCAGCCAATGTCTGCTGGAAGCTCTCTGCAGGTCAGCTAATGTTTGCTGGGAGCTCTCTGCAGGCCAGCCAATGACTGCTGGGAGCTCTCTGCAGGTCAGCCAATGTCTGCTGGGAGTTCTCTGATCAGGATCTACACATTTTATTGCTGTATCTTGTTTTGTTGTAAATATTGTTACCTATATGCATTATGTAATCAGCAGATTTTTAAGAATATAGTAATGATTATTGGTTATCTCAAGTGAGACACATGAGCCATGTCAGACAATGTCAGTCTTGTTTGAGACGTTCCAACTCTCAGATGCTGCTATGAATGTTTGTCATACTCCAGTATTTTGTCCAACCTTTACTTTTAATCATTTGTGATCATATAATTTTTGCTTATAATGTGCACATTACACTTGAAGCTATCATGATGACAGCATACAGTATAATTGAAATTAAATTGATTTCTTTCAAAATCTAACATACTGACATTTTGCACATTTTGCAACATGCTTAACATAGTGAAGGCAGCATTATATTGGCTTCAAGTGGACACAGATTAGTGAACAATTGTTAGTGGGATAATATACGCAACACACAAAGAAGTATTCTACAAATCCTATTGAATTGTATGAGTCAAGATATATTAAATTTGCGATGCATGTTTTCAAGTATAGATTTAATAAAACTGAGCAGACACATTTATTTGTTATTTATATTTAATTTATGATATTTTATTGGACAATGTAAGATACAACTATGATACATCATACAAAGTGGATTACTTGTTTTAAATAAAAAGTTGTTTTGAATAAAAAGTGCTAATGTCAATAATTAGCACTTTTAATAACTTCCATCTGCAGCCTTTTTGTTATGGCATTTAATTGTCGTTTTTAAAATAAAATTGTTCTTTGTTAATTGCAGCTGTACTCAAAATAATAATATTGTATGTCTATCACTTCAACAGTAAAAAAATTAAATTACACATAATAAATACTTTGCATTTCCAAGTTAAAGTTGAAAGGCAAACCAGTGAGACACAAGTTCTGAATTTCAGATATATTTTGTCAGGGTGGATTTTGCCATATAAACCTTTCAAATATCCAGTTATTGGGCACAGGTGTGGTAAAATATCTGTAAACATCTAGCTCTTTGATGACCTTACCTGTTGACCTCCTAAGCACCTAATGATAAGTCAAATGCAAACAGTGTAGTGCCAGAGTAGCCAACTCCCTACTGAGAAGAAGTGTATATAGTTTATTAACAAAATATGGCAAGGAAATACTTATTCTGTTGATCTGTTAAAAATGGTATCAGACTGTTTGCCTATGTCTCATATATGAAACAATATCTGACCTCTGTTTCGGGTATTTGTACATAATTTCTGCAGAAAAATTTATGCTTTAGTCTAAGCTTTGATGCTTTTCAACAGTATCTCAATTATAGGGCAGTAAGACTCGTTAATTATCATTAAATGTTCCTTCTTTTTAATTCTATAAATAAGAACAATTGGGATTCCTGCTAAAAATAGACATCATCATCGCAGTGGATGATGTGGATGAGTTAAGCCATAAGTGGTAACATGATTTTCTTATTTTAAAAATAGCTGATTGTGCAGTGTGGCTCAGAAAGGAAATACATGTTTAAAATGATGATTGTGCATTATGGTTAAATTTTCAGACAGGTGTAGGACATCAATAAACAGCATTTTGGGAGATCTTTTCAGGTAACAATGCTTTATTATGTTTAATGAAAATGTTTTTGGTCCAAACTGTCGGATACCACCTTAAAGATTGTTATGTCAGGTAGCAAGGTGTTTGTTCCAGTAAGATTTGTTCATCATAAAGGTCACCCTAATGCTACATGTTTAAATAACATTACTCTGAGTGAATTATTAACAACATGTAAGGAACAAGACATTTTTTTACACTCAGCAGAAAGTAGTGCAGGTCCAGATCAGGCCACTCCAAGTGCATCTACAATATTTGTATGAAGCCTGATCAGTTCATGCTTAGCAGGCCAGGAATTAGGTGTCCCATTATCGACATAGTCAGCTGGGACTGGTACTATAGGTGCTGCAGTCAACGTGCAATGTTTCATGCTGGTATTTCTTGCTGGTGACTGAAACTTGTTGCTTTCCTATTCACCAGATTATAGTTAACATTTAGGCAAGAGTTCAAAGCAAAAAAAAAAAAAAAAGATTATTTGCTAGTGCGTGCCTTCAGGCTGTGAGGTGTATGGCAGTTATAGGCAGTCAATTATCCAGACTAATACATTAATTGTTATATACTGACATGATGCTGATTAGTAAGATATAATAACAGATTTTATTATATTCTTTTATAACTTACAGTGATTTAGACTATAATGCATGGTGGCTTTCTGAACACATTCATATTTTTAGAGCTGTTCATTGATTATTATAAAGTAAATAGCTTTGATCTTAATCTGTATCAGACAGTCCATGTTGTAACCTGTCTGATCAAGATCTACACTATTTTCTCCTAATTTTCTATAGGATGCCATTTCAAAGGAACAGTTAGGAAAATGTATCTTAAACATTTATGTATAGGTTGTTAAAGTACATGTGGACTTCTTCGAGGATTATTTTACCTAGATGCCAAGTGCTTTGTGCAGTAATGTGGAGGATATTTGACATAAGTTAACACCTGCAGTAAGTGCATCAAGTGGATAAAACATCTCTTTGATATCTGATGCTAATGGTGGTTCTCTTGTCTCAGGGATGGTGATTTTCCTAAAACAACATACATATCGACAAAATCATGGCTAAGCATATGCCGAGGCATTTTAAAATTTTGAATATAAAACCATACAAGTTTATGGTAGTGAACTAAATAAGTGTACAAGTTAATGGTCATGAAATAAAGGCCTGTAATATGGGTCATTAATAAATATAATGAGTGAGAGAGAGAATATCGAAACTATCAGTATGTTCTTGACATATGTAGAGCAACCTATTGAATTAAATCATTCTTCAGGCCGGGATTTACGGAGCGGGCCTTGCCCTCCCCAGATAGCCAAGACATACAAAAGTTCTCAACTATGTTTCTTGAGAAATGGCCTGATCACACATATTTTGTAGACCATGTAGAGACAAGCACATGTATCTCAGGCGCCCAGACTGTCGTATACCTGAGCAGTAGTTAAGGCCACCACTCGGCTCCCTGCTGCTACCAGACCCCGAAGGCCATCTGGCTCACATACAACATTCTGCATTGGCTCTTAACTCCCGCACTTATAGGCTTTATCGGCACTCCGCCATGGTGATGCAGATGGCTTTGGCCGATGTCTTATGATTGTTGGTCCACTTGCATTTCAAATCAAGGTGCACAGTAGATATTCAGTGTACTTAAAGTTTTTCAGGTCATGATTAAAAGGTTAAAAGTTGATAACAAGAATTTGGTTGTTTTTATAATTGGAAATTATTTTTTTTAATTATGCAGTTTTTGTTTTTGAAATACATTGCAGTGACCAATTAAAGCGACATCCAGCTATTTTCATGGAGGAAGACCCCAAACAAATGTCTGAGTAGAACCACTGGCTGCTCTGCAGATCAGCTGAAAGTCCTTCCCACATTAAGTCCTTTGCCCCAAACTGGACTTAAACCCATGTGGTAAGAGGCTAGAGGGTCAGAAGAGTTACAAGTTGATGACTCTTTGACTACAAGGCGGGCGCTCCTGTGTATAGTTTTTGTTGGCTTAAAAATGTTTAAACATTTAAACATATCTATAATATGTTAACTGGAAAGTGCACCTATTTGGAAATATTTATATTTTTGTGTTGCCCAAGGTACAAAGTTTATACTTTTACTGGAAAAATGCTGCTTGTTTGTTAATATATCGTAGTCATATTTCCTTATTACTGATCTGAATGGTTTATACAATGTGTTGCCTTGGCAATTGTAGTAATGAGTATTTGCTAAAGTCCAAATCAACAGTTGACTAGAACATGATAGTAGTTTGTGACGATGTGTGCACAATCTGTTATATTTTGGTCCAAGATTTAGTAAAGGCTTTGCTTGGTTGGTGTGCAGAAAATCCATTGTAGAGTTTAGAGAAATAACTTGAAAATGTTTAGTTATATTTTGTTTGTTCCACAATATTTACTAATAGTTGTAATTCATCTGGTCCAACATCAAATAAAGCATTCCAGGCAAATCAGTACTGTTTTGTTTGTCACACCATTTACTGAAGGCTCCAATGGATTTTTATTGTATTTTTTAAAAGACAAGTTTTAGTTGTAGCTTCTATAAATACTCACAGCACATTCTTGAACATCCAACAGAAATCTCAATTCAGTACCCTCCCCAGCTGAAAAAGACTGGATTCAGGCCTGATCTTACCTTTAAATATTATTGAAGCAATTTTAAACTTTTAACATCAACTGAGCTGATATTCTCATTATTGCCAGCACAATGATAACAGTTGTATTGCACTCATTTTTTTGCCTTACAATCTTACCTTAATAATATGTAACTGTTAAGTGTATTTTTTTAAATAACATATTATTTATTTATATTATGATGTTTTCTTGATAACACCGTAAAATATTATCGTATATATTTTTCCCCACCAACTAAATACAAAAGTAGCCAACTATACTTCTAATAACAACAAATCTGATTAATACAAATGTTTTAACAAAGGTAAGAGTGTCTTGGTTCATGCTTGAAAACTGGTACATTATTGATTTCAGGTTCTTTCAATGTGCTTACATTTTATCCCAAGAGTTTAGACCCATGAAATGGTTGTAACCACTATGATCATTAGACTACTTTATAACACGTTATATATATGCTACCTTTTGTTAACATCCCATGTATTATTCCATAGCTACTTGCAAACAGTAATGAAAGAACCTCACTTGACATAATGTTAGAGACTCAGCAGCAGGTAGTGAAGACCCTGATCTGGCAGCACCTAGTAGTAGCTGATTGAACTTGATCTAGTCTATTCGCCAAAGCCAAGTCAATTTGCAGGTTAAGAATTTAGAGAATTAACATTACCATGAAAATGGATTTCCTGACAAGACTTTTTTGATAGAGGGCACTGGATCACTTGAGCAGTACAACTAATAGAATAGGTGTATAAAAAGATTGGGCCAGGACCTGTTGACCTTATAATATAACTGATGTGTATCATGTTTTGTAAAGTTGTCTTACATTGCACCAACACAGTTATATTTGTATTGGCAATGTCCAGGGGAGAAGACCCTGAACATATGTCTGGGTCGAACCACCAGCACACTGCAGGTTAGCTGGAAGATCTCTCCACATAAAAGTTCTCACCCCTAGTGGAACTCAAACCCACATCATGATAGTTACAAGTCGCTAACCCATACAGCTTGGCCACAAGGACAGCACTTTAAGTGAAATAAACAGAATGTTTCGATTTGTAAAATTGTGATCTGCTGATTAAATGTTTTGCATTATAACACAACAGTTGCAATAAAAGCAGTGCTGTACTGTAGAAAATATTGAAATATTGCTGCCTACTTTCCAAGTATTAAGATCAGTTTTGTATGTCAATAAAACTCAAATATAGCCATGCATGCAGCTCTGTGTCATATTCCCCTGTTGGTTGAAAACTGATGGTAGAAAAATGAATATCTATATTCAGATAGTATTCCTAAAATCATTAATAAAATTTGCAGTAAGAATCATGATTATTTTATTTTGTTTGTTATTCCACAGCAATTCAACTATGATATTATTGGCAATGTCCAGCTAATTATTTGTGGTGGAAAACCCAGACAGTATCTCTGGACAGAACCACTGACTATGCCACTGGTCAGCTGGAAGACCTTCACATATGTTAGTTCTCATCATGACCAGGACTCTATATAGTGTGGGGCTGAAGACTTACAAGTCAGTGACTAACTGCTTCGCCATGGTGCCCCTATTATAGAACAGATGAGGTTTTGTGAAAATACTAACCCTATACAGCATTTACAGTTCTGTCAAAAATATCATGCATAGATGCTATATATAAATAGTGAAGAAAAAATTGAAAGCAAGACATCTAGTGTGTCAAACAGTGTATTTTTAAGACACTTTGGACCAGAAACTCAAGTAAATTGTTTGGCTGAACCTTAGGCATGTGCATGCCTAACTGACTTTGCAAAATCAAATAGCAGCTGGAAAATTAGCATAATACAATGCTGGCAGGCATTAGTGACAATGCTTTATCCCCTGATGTCCATAGCTGCTTTCAGGAATCATTTGTTTGACAATGGAAATGGATAGGTGTTCAGATCTATAAAAATTATTGAACCCGGTAAAAAAAGATTCAATTAACCAGATAGGAAACCTAACTGAAAAGAGGCATTCCTAATTAATAAAGCATTTCTTCTTTTGATTTTACATTGATGTCATAAGTAAAATCATATGGAACAATTAATTTATAGATTCTACAACTTTGCAATTTTGTTGCATGCCACCTTCATGTCCTTAGTAAAATACTCTAATTTATCTTCAATTTATAAAAATCCTGTACTTTGTCGCTACAAACATTTATTTTACTTAAACAGAAACTCACTTGTTACTGGCTAATTGTCAATGGCAAACTTGGCTCAGAAAAAAATCAATTGACGGGCTGTAAGTTACATTTAGCCTCTCATCACTATTACAAGGACAGAGTCGTTTCCTGTTTTAAGAGGGCTTTGGAGCCTTTCCCTGTTACTAAAATAGCACATGAGGTCTATAATAAGCATGAATTCATTTAGTTTTAGAAAGTGTTTAATTTTTATCCAACTAGTATTTGCAATGGTAGTAATTACTTTTCATTGTCAAATTTACATTGAAGCTTGCATCCAATAGTTAGGACCATTTTGTTTCTTTCATGCAACCAAATAAGTTACAGGAAAAGATGCCCCAAAATACTGTTAATTGGTGTCCTATATCCATGTGAAAAGTAAAGATGTAACACCCTATCTGTCATTACAAAAATGTACTTCCATGCTGCATAGTTAGTTTTTATGAAACTAAGAAAACCCCAGGAACCTCTAATGTTACAAGATCATAAATGTAATCGGCTGTGATGTCAATATCTATTATGGGCAGATATTCCTCATCTTGCTTATTTATAAATATGGAAATAACAGACTTTTAGAGGGATATATTTCAAGATATGAAGCTGTCTAACAATTAAGGCATGGTTATGAACAGTTTTTACTTAAACTAAATAGGTTTTGCAGCAATAATATGCACAGATTCCCCGGAACAGAGGGTAATATGCTTTGTCACATGTATTAGGTATAGGCAAATTGTCAGATACCACCTTTGATATTTTGTCTTGGAGCTTATTTTAGTTGTTGGTCATAATGCTTTCAATCTTTGTACTTAAGAATGAGAATCGAATCAATGGACAGATAGATAAATATACTGAAGCAATGTGTTCTATTTACAGAGCATTTTTAGCTCGAAGAAACTTAACAAAATAAGATCAGTTAATATTTTCTATGGCTTTGCTCATAATCTTAACCTTCATTTGACAGTCATGTATTTGTAAATAGGTTAAAATAGTTTGTGGATATTTTTTATACTTTAGGAGAAAGAGATTATTCTTCAAATTACTTAAAGGATAGAATAATGTCCAGGTTACTTTTTAAGTTAATATTGTAAGTATTTTTGTTTGTTAACTATTAAGATTTAAATTTTAACAAGTTAAAACCTAGTATCTTAGTATGATTGCTCTACTAGTGAGATTTCATTATTTCATTTTGTTGCTATGAATTCTGTTGACAAATCTAGTGCACTTGTTTTCACTGGCTGTGCACTAGTGATTCTGACCAGACATTTGTCTGGTCTTTCTGCACCAAAATATCCAGACATTGCTAGAATGACCATAATTGTGTTGTTGTGATGTATTAAAAAAAATACATGTATTATTTTTAACCTCACAGTCCATTTAAACTGTTATTGATAATGTAGAACACATAGAACAACATGCCTGCCTGAGTTGTTATTGCTTTGATAATATGACCAAGATAAAACACAAACAGTCTATAGATGAACATTTTATTGATTATGAATATGATTGATGGAGACATGATTACACTGAAACCTTGCAAGCGCCTTCTAGCACCCTCCTGATAAAGGAACTGTCTGTATAAAAGAAAGACAAGGTAGAAAATATGATTGTTATAGCAGGCCCTTATAATTAATTTATTTCTGTATGGATAATTATTATGCATGCTGGCATTTACACAAAGGATTATAGAAGTTTAATATAGTTGGCTATGTTTAGGGTATCACACAAATAAATCCAGACAATACAGTCAAGATTCAACTGAACACAGATTATGGATAATTCACTTTATCTTTTGTCATATATATTCCCTTATTTTCCATATTAAATACATGTAGATGAAACTACCTTACTGACAACCAGCAACAAACTTTGATATAGAGGAGAAATTTGTCTTTACTTTTTCACTTATTTCACTTCTTATTATTAAGTTTCTATTTTGTGAGAGGGATTTAAGTCTTTTGGGTAATTAACTCATTTCAAAGTCTTTTAATGAACAACTCTCAAGTGAATGTAACCAAAGGCATTAAATTGCAGCACATACAGTTGTTTATTAAAGAACTGTATTGAACCCTTCATTTACTAAGTCAGTGTGCAAATAAATGGAAGTTGTCAAAAAGTTTTTGTGGTAAGCCATATACAATTTCTCTCCAAAAAGATGTAACCTTTGACCTTTTGTTGCAGAATAGCATCATACTTAATGTTATAAGTTATAACTAAAGGTAATTAGAAGGTAATGACACTTGGTACTTGGCTGGATTAGGATTAATAAAACTATATTCATCGTGTTTATCTCCTTACTATGAAAATGTTGTATCTAGGAGAATTTTCCATGGCAGACCTGATTCTGCAGTGTCCTTGTATGTTAAGAAATGGCAACATGAATAAAGTGTTGCATCAGAAGGGCTATTGGCTAATGTGTGGGGTCACTGCATTCATTTGTCTGTCCACCCGCTGAGGTGTGGGTCTGTCCTATTACCGGTATATGTCTATCTATCTGCTGATGTGTGGGTCTGTGCATCTATCTGTCTATCTATCTGCTAATATGTGGGCCTATTCATCTGTCTGTCTACTGCATGGTATCCATCTGCATTTCTGTGGGTCTCTGCATCTATCTGTCTATCCATCTGCTGATGTGTGGGTCTGTGCATCTATCTGTCTATCCATCTGCTAATGTGTGGGCCTATTCATCTGTCTGTCTACTGCATGGTATCCATCTGCATTTCTGTGGGTCTCTGCATCTATCTGTCTATCCATCTGCTTCTGTGTGGGTCTGTGCATCTATCTGTCTATCCATCTGATGTGTGGGTACAGTTGAGCTTAATTCATTATGGTGAAGTCTCTTGACACAAATTTCGGCTTGAGACAAACTTATTTTGAAGTCTCATTTTTCTCCCATGTATTTTTAAATAAAAATCATTCTTAAGACAAATTGTATAGACAGTTTTTATTTGACATGAAGTGATTATGCATCCCTGTCACATGTTTTCACATTTTCTCTAGGATGCTTGATCCAGTTAACTTGCTGAGCTGTGATTGTGATGTTGAGGAAAAATGATTAGTTGTTTTTGCAATTTAGCTGTACATTGCAGTTTGGCTTGAGTAGAAGCAATTATTAAACAGGCCTGTATCTAGAGTTTATTTGCCGTAAATAGAATGAAGCAATCTCATGGTCACCCTGGTTATAATGGCAAATTTTGACAAGAAATCAGTGTTTACACCTGGTCATATTTTTTATTTTTTTATTTTTTGTTTAAGCAATATTCTTATCAACAGTTGTCAATATTTTGTGAATAGTTCCTCCTATAAAGAGTTTATCTAAGACTGTATGACCTTTTCATTCTTGAAAATTGTTACTTACAGCAAGACTGCTCATCAGGTGACTCTAGATAAAACTTCTTCATGGATGATGATAATATAAATAAGTTTAAAGAGTTTCTGCAAGTGGTATGTATCTGTCTCTGTATGCTTGTGTGTGTGCTTTTTTTCTCTGTATGTATAGTATGCCATTTTGCAGACACCACCTATATTTTGGCTCTTGAACAGGTCCAGGATGTCCCCAGGTATTCTGTTTGTTATCGCCTTGTCTTGTGTTGACAGCCAACATCATTAATTCTATTGTTCCCATGCTGGATTACTTAGCTTTTAGCTTGCTTCACGTGAATCTATCTTGCTTGTGTGCTTTCTGAGAAGGATCTAGGCTACTTATGCTAAACCTCCATTAAAGCTTCTTGTTTATGCATGAACTTGTTAGTAAGCAACTATGAATCTAGAAAGGTTTTCTTACAAATGAAGCTAGTAAAATTTTTATGCCATACTTCATGCTGTTATGTTACATACTGTTATAAAATAGGTTAATAATGTGGCTACTATAAATAAAGCAACACATCATATATAGATATAGTAACTGTAATATAGGGATGTCTGTTGCAGGGTGGTTATATGACTTGTAACTCCTCTGGGCCCCTGACCACACCAGCATGATTCCTGATCAGGTCATATATCTAACCTGGGATGTTCCTTCATCTAACACCAGGTGCCTGCATGGCGGTTCTTTCCAGACATTTGTCTAAGGTTGTCCTTATAGCTTTGATGTCACCCTAATGACCTTAATTAGATCACTGTCATTAATGTAACAGCAAAAGATCCAAAACAGAAATGGTAATAGATCAAGTGATATTTCTTTTATCATTTAATCCCTGCGAAAGTTTGAGAACTATTCTAGAATTGTTCTAGAACTGAGTTCTAGAACTGCATGAGCACTAAATGCCATTCTAGAACAAGTTTTTCTTGAACTAGTTCTAGAACTTTGATTTTTGAAGATAAGTTAAAGAACCCAAGTGCTAGAACTAGGGCAAGAATACTAGTTCTAGAATAATCATTTAATGTTATATGAACTTCTAGAACTATTCTAGGAATGTTCTCTAGTTTCTTTTGTTTTATGATCATCAAATACAATTTAAATGTTAATCACCATATGGAAATTTCAATTGCCACTTAGCTATTTAGGGGCAGGTAGTAATTCAAGTTGTTAGAACTTGTGACCTAACAGTTTTTTCATTCTTGTAATGATATATAATATTAGCTGACAATAGTACACGTAAACAAATTATGCTTGGAAATAAAATAGATTTAAACTTAACTTATCAACTTTGGCAATGCCAACATAGGAAAAATACCTACTCAATAAATTGTAACATAAAATTTCTCGCATGAGTTTGGTTTTGCTGGAAGCTAGATGCCATGTTTCATTTTTGACAGGTTAACGTATTCAATAATGTCATGTTGACACCAAGAACTGTGCTATCATAAACCAGTCTATTAGTCTGTTAATAGAATGCCAATTTTTGTACAACTTTTCTACTGCGCAGAAGAAGATAAATACATCATTTTAATAATCTGAATTAGTGTCAACTGCATATATGAAGCATATTATTGATAGCAGCTTAGGTGTTTATACCCCATTTCATTTATGAAGTGGGGGCTATATATAGGATTCACACAAGTTACATGTCTTGTCCCATTTTTGTTTTAGCTTGATAATGTTATAGTTCTAATTTACCTTTTTTTTGTTAAATCATCCATAGGTGAAAGGGCAATGAGGCAAAGTGTGCTGCTTATAAAGGAAAATTGTTGGTTTTTATAATATGGAGAAATGACATAAACACTAAAATTTATTAAGCATAATAGAAACTGACATTAAGTACTAATTTCAAGTTCTGGAATCAATTACATGTATTTAACTTCGACACAATTTCAAGAAGTTCTGATACAAGTTCTAGAATCACAAGTTCATGAACAAGTTTTCACGTTCTCGAACTACATGCACATTTTCAAGAAGCTTTGTTCAAGAACTTCTCTGGGTTCAAGAACAAATGTTCAAGAAATTCTGGAACTTCAAGAACAGTTCTAAAATTGCATTTCAGTTTTTGAACATTTTTTGCCAGGGTATAAAAAATGTATAGCATGATATAACTAAAAGGAAATAAAAAAAAATTACTGATGCAAAGATTAGAGTTAAAAAAAACTTTGAACAAAAAAAATGCATTGAAAAATCAACATTTATCACTTCTAAGGGAAGGATAGTGTAACAAAAAAAAAAATTTTAAAACTAAAAAGAAAATAGTAAGAATCTTTAATGTCTGTATCTGTGTTGTTATCATTCTATGGGCCTTTGGAGGATTTATTATCGCAGATTTATGTTTGAGGAGGAGATTTATGATACAGGTTATCATTGACAAAAATTCAAGTTTATAGTATTGCTTGCATACAGTAAAGAAATGTTTGTATATACATGACTAATGTAGCAGTTTTCTTGGAAAATCACGTGAAAAATTATATCATTATTTGTCCTTACAATAACACTTAAAAGTATGAGATGTTACAGTTGCACTGATAAGTAAAAGATGTTACAGTTGCACTGATTAGTAAGAGATGTTACAGTTGCACTGATAAGTAAGAGATGTTACAGTTGCACTGACAAGTAAGAAATGTTACAGTTGCACTGATAAGTAAGAGATGTTACAGTTGCACTGACAAGTAAGAAATGTTACAGTTGCACTGATAAGTAAGAGATGTTACAGTTGCACTGACAAGTAAGAGATGTTACAGTTGCATTGATAAGTATGAAATGTTACAGTTGCATTGATAAGTAAGGGATGTTACAGTTGCACTGATAAGTAAGGGATGTTACAGTTGCATTAATAAATATGAGATGTTACAGTTGCACTGACAAGTAAGAGATGTTACAGCTGCACTGATAAGTAAGAAGTGTTACAATTGCACTGATAAGTAAGAGATGTTACAGTTGCATTGATAAGTAAGGGATGTTACAGTTGCATTAATAAGTATGAGATGTTACAGTTGCACTGATAAGTAAGAGATGTTACAGTTGCACTGACAAGTAAGAGATGTTACAGTTGCACTGATAAGTAAGAGATGTTACAGTTGCATTAATAAGTAAGAGATGTTACAGCTGCACTGATAAGTAAGAGATGTTACAGTTTCATTGATAAGTAAGAGATGTTACAGTTGCACTGATAAGTAAGAGATGTTACAGTTGCACTGACAAGTAAGAGATGTTACAGTTGCACTGATAAGTAAGAGATGTTACAGTTGCATTAATAAGTAAGAGATGTTACAGCTGCACTGATAAGTAAGAGATGTTACAGTTGCATTGATAAGTATGAGATGTTACAGTTGCACTGATAAGTAAGAGATGTTACAGTTGCATTAATAAGTATGAGATGTTACAGTTGCACTGACAAGTAAGAGATGTTACAGCTGCACTGATAAGTAAGAGATGTTACAGTTGCACTGATAAGTAAGAGATGTTACAGTTGCACTGACAAGTAAGAGATGTTACAGTTGCACTGATAAGTAAGAGATGTTACAGCTGCACTGATAAGTAAGAGATGTTACAGTTGCACTGACAAGTAAGAGATGTTACAGTTGCACTGATAAGTAAGAGATGTTACAGTTGCACTGATAAGTAAGGGATGTTACAGTTGCATTGATAAGTATGAAATATTACAGTTGCATTGATAAGTAAGTGATGTTACAGTTGCATTAATAAGTATGAAATGTTACAGTTGCACTGATAAGTAAGAGATGTTACAGTTGCATTGATAAGTAAGGGATGTTACAGCTGCATTGATAAGTAAGAGATGTTACAGTTGCACTGATAAGTAAGAGATGTTACAGTTGCACTGACAAGTAAGAAATGTTACAGTTGCACTAATAAGTATGAAATGTTACAGTTGCACTGACAAGTAAGAGATGTTACAGTTGCACTGATAAGTAAGAGATGTTACAGTTGCACTGATAAGTAAGAGATGTTACAGTTGCACTGATAAGTAAGTGATGTTACAGTTGCATTAATAAGTATGAAATGTTACAGTTGCACTGATAAGTAAGAGATGTTACAGTTGCACTGATAAGTAAGAGATGTTACAGCTGCACTGACAAGTAAGAGATGTTACAGTTGCACTGACAAGTAAGGGATGTTACAGCTGCACTGACAAGTAAGAGATGTTACAGCTGCACTGATAAGTAAGAGATGTTACAGCTGCACTGATAAGTAAGAGATGTTACAGCTGCACTGATAAGTAAGAGATGTTACAGTTGCACTGACAAGTAAGAGATGTTACAGTTGCACTGACAAGTAAGAGATGTTACAGTTGCACTGATAAGTAAGAGATGTTACAGCTGCACTGATAAGTAAGAGATGTTACAGTTGCACTGACAAGTAAGAGATGTTACAGTTGCACTGATAAGTAAGAGATGTTACAGTTGCACTGATAAGTAAGGGATGTTACAGTTGCATTGATAAGTATGAAATATTACAGTTGCATTGATAAGTAAGTGATGTTACAGTTGCATTAATAAGTATGAAATGTTACAGTTGCACTGATAAGTAAGAGATGTTACAGTTGCATTGATAAGTATGAGATGTTACAGTTGCACTGACAAGTAAGAAATGTTACAGTTGCACTGATAAGTATGAAATGTTACAGTTGCACTGACAAGTAAGAGATGTTACAGTTGCACTGATAAGTAAGAGATGTTACAGTTGCACTGATAAGTAAGAGATGTTACAGTTGCACTGATAAGTAAGTGATGTTACAGTTGCATTAATAAGTATGAAATGTTACAGTTGCACTGATAAGTAAGAGATGTTACAGTTGCACTGACAAGTAAGAGATGTTACAGTTGCACTGACAAGTAAGGGATGTTACAGCTGCACTGACAAGTAAGAGATGTTACAGCTGCACTGATAAGTAAGAGATGTTACAGTTGCACTGACAAGTAAGGGATGTTACAGCTGCACTGATAAGTAAGAGATGTTACAGCTGCACTGATAAGTAAGGGATGTTACAGCTGCACTGATAAGTAAGAGATGTTACAGCTGCACTGACAAGTAAGAGATGTTACAGCTGCACTGATAAGTAAGAGATGTTACAGCTGCACTGACAAGTAAGAAGTGTTACAATTGCACTGATAAGTATTAAAGGTAAGATTTTTTATGCTATAAATAAATAATTTTTAAAGTATTATATTAATATCTGAACTAAAAAGGGGATTCTCAATCTGTATATTACCACTTGTGATCCTACTTCAGCAATAACCTTCTGTATATGAAAAGTTAGTAACATGTGTTCCTTGTAAGACAAATAAATGGAACCTAACAACATTTGAATTTCCCCTCAGGGTCCCCTCATCAGTTCATTCATAAATAGGTTGGCATTCTTGGTGTGTTGATAAAGATTTACTCTAACACTGCAGGGCTGTTCTGTCTTCAAACATTTGTACACCTGTATGCTATGTATTGTCCCCAGAGGTAGCTGCTTAGTTGTCCCATATCTTCAATTCCTACGCATAATGAGGGGGAGAAGAGTCATATTCTTCACTTGTGACTGACACGGCTTTAACCTTCGCATGTAGATTCTAACCTGATTTCTCATTGGCTCACAGCTTCTAATGACCTTATGGCAGTTGTCATATATAAATAGCTTACTAGCTATTGGCTAGGACAGAAATGGGATATTCCAGATCTATATATAGATCTTTATAATACATGCTAGCCTTGACAGACATAACATTCAGCATGTCACCTTCCAATGCGACATTAAACTTCTTGTTGTCTTTGGTAGACATCAATAAATACAATGATAAATAATACAAGATTAGCATTCAGGTTTGGAGCATTTAGACAAAAATAATGCAAAAATAAAGCAAAACTAAATAGTTTGACATTGTAATTGTCCTTAAAGTGGGGAATTGCAGAGACATGTATATGTCAATAAATTGACAGGCTAGTGGCCAGCTGCCAACTTTTGATTGCTGAATTTAAAACCCTAAATATAGGTATGACTTTTGGTAAGATGATAAGTAAACTTACTGTATTTATTCTCCTTAAAGAAAATAAAAAGCATCTCATATTTTCACAAACAGCACCTTAGCAAAAATAACCAACAACATAATAATAATAATAATCCAATCTTCAACAGGTATATTATGTGTAAATATATATATTTTTATCAAATTTTTTATTTGCTCTAAGGGGAGTGCTTATGACTTGAGAAGGTCATATATACTGAAATAGATTGTCACCAAAATTAATTGATCTTGACCTTAATACAGGAGTATACACTGGTGCTATATATTGATGTAGAAATGTTAATTTGTGCTTTGCATATACCAGTTAACATGTTAATAGTCATTTTTTCAGACTGTTAAAAAGTGAATTAAAGTAGAAATTTCATTTTAGTAACTGTTAAAATGTGAACTGATTATGAATAGTAGGTCAATATGAAATAAAATTGTTGCAGAATAGTATTTATTGCATGGCTTGTTTTCATTAAGTCATTGTTTGAGGTTTATAATGTATTATTTGATTTCCTACATGCACTTTCAATTTCTGTTTAAACCTATTTTATACAAAACAGCCTAATTAATTGATTAAGAGATAAATAGAATTCCGACATTCAATTTTCATTGAATATGGAAAACATGAAAGTAGTTGGATGAAATCATATGAAACACAGCAGTGTTTCATTACGTATTGTTTCATCTATCACAGTTATTATGTTCTATATTCAATTAACAATCATGTCAAAACCTCTATAAATTAGTTTGTTACCAATTATTATAGTTCAACTTTTAACACATATAAATATTGCATAGTCATAGTGGTAAAAACATGCTGCCTTAAGCCTTACAGTAAAGCTACTATGAAATGTATCTATTGTTGATATGGTATGTCAGCTGCTATATGACAGTCTGTACCCCAGGCACAATGATTATATTGTTGTATGTACTGTGATGTATTGTTCGCATATTAGAAATAAGTTATTCCACCTGGGTGGTGAGATGTTACTTCTGAACCTTGTAAGCACATATGGACCATAGAAATAAGTTATTCCACCAGGGTGGTGAGATGTTACCTCTGAACCTTGTAAGCACATATTGACCATAGAAATAAGTTATTCCACCAGGGTGGCGAGATGTTACCTCTGAACCTTGTAAGCACATATTGACCATAGAAATAAGTTATTCCACCAGGGTGGTGAGATGTTACCTCTGAACCTTGTAAGCACATATTGACCATAGAAATAAGTTATTCCACCAGGGTGGTGAGATGTTACCTCTGAACCTTGTAAGCACATATTGACCATAGAAATAAGTTATTCCACCAGGGTGGCGAGATGTTACCTCTGAACCTTGTAAGCACATATTGACCATAGAAATAAGTTATTCCACCAGGGTGGTGAGATGTTACCTCTGAACCTTGTAAGCACATATTGACCATAGAAATAAGTTATTCCACCAGGGTGGTGAGATGTTACCTCTGAACCTTGTAAGCACATATTGACCATAGAAATAAGTTATTCCACCAGGGTGGTGAGATGTTACCTCTGAACCTTGTAAGCACATATTGACAATAGAAATAAGTTATTCCACCAGGGTGGCGAGATGTTACCTCTGAACCTTGTAAGCACATATTGACCATAGAAATAAGTTATTCCACCAGGGTGGCGAGATGTTACCTCTGAACCTTGTAAGCACATATTGACCATAGAAATAAGTTATTCCACCAGGGTGGTGAGATGTTACCTCTGAACCTTGTAAACACATATTGACCATAGAAATAAGTTATTCCATCAGGGTGGTGAGATGTTACCTCTGAACCTTGTAAGCACATATTGACCATAGAAATAAGTTATTCCACCAGGGTGGTGAGATGTTAGCTCTGAACCTTGTAAGCACATATTGACCATAGAAATAAGTTATTCCACCAGGGTGGTGAGATGTTACTTCTGAACTTTGTAAACACATATTGACCATAGTTATAAGTTATTCCATCAGGGTGGTGAGATGTTACCTCTGAACCTTGTAAGCACATATTGACCATAGAAATAAGTTATTCCACCAGGGTGGTGAGATGTTACCTCTGAACCTTGTAAGCACATATTGACCATAGAAATAAGTTATTCCACCAGGGTGGTGAGATGTTATTTCTGAACCTTGTAAACACATATTGACCATAGAAATAAGTTATTCCACCAGGGTGGTGAGATGTTACCTCTGAACCTTGTAAGCACATATTGACCATAGAAATAAGTTATTCCACCAGGGTGGTGAGATGTTACTTCTGAACCTTGTAAGCACATATTGACCATAGAAATAAGTTATTCCACCAAGGTGGTGAGATGTTACCTCTGAACCTTGTAAGCACATATTGACCATAGAAATAAGTTATTCCACCAGGGTGGTGAGATGTTACCTCTGAACCTTGTAAGCACATATTGACCATAGAAATAAGTTATTCCACCAGGGTGGTGAGATGTTACTTCTGAACCTTGTAAGCACATATTGACCATAGAAATAAGTTATTCCACCAGGGTGGTGAGATGTTAGCTCTGAACCTTGTAAGCACATATTGAATGACCATAGAAATAAGTTATTCCACCAGGGTGGTGAGATGTTACTTCTGAACCTTGTAAACACATATTGACCATAGAAATAAGTTATTCCACCAGGGTGGTGAGATGTTACCTCTGAACCTTGTAAGCACATATTGACCATAGAAATAAGTTATTCCACCAGGGTGGTGAGATGTTACTTCTAAACCTTGTAAGCACATATTGATAATAGAAATAAGTTATTCCACCAGGGTGGTGAGATGTTACCTCTGAACCTTGTAAGCACATATTGACCATAGAAATAAGTTATTCCACCAGGGTGGTGAGATGTTAGCTCTGAACCTTGTAAGCACATATTGACCATAGAAATAAGTTATTCCACCAGGGTGGTGAGATGTTACTTCTGAACCTTGTAAACACATATTGACCATAGAAATAAGTTATTCCACCAGGGTGGTGAGATGTTACCTCTGAACCTTGTAAGCACATATTGACCATAGAAATAAGTTATTCCACCAGGGTGGTGAGATGTTACTTCTGAACCTTGTAAGCACATATTGACCATAGAAATAAGTTATTCCACCAGGGTGGTGAGATGTTACCTCTGAACCTTGTAAGCACATATTGACCATAGAAATAAGTTATTCCACCAGGGTGGTGAGATGTTACTTCTGAACCTTGTAAGCACATATTGACCATAGAAATAAGTTATTCCACCAGGGTGGTGAGATGTTAGCTCTGAACCTTGTAAGCACATATTGACCATAGAAATAAGTTATTCCACCAGGGTGGTAAGATGTTACCTCAGAACCTTGTAAGCACATATTGACCATAGAAATAAGTTATTCCACCTGGGTGGTGAGATGTTACCTCTGAACCTTCTAAGCACATACTAACCATAGAAATAAGTTATTCCACCAGGGTGGTGAGTTGTTACCTCTGAACCTTGTAAGCACATATTGACCATAGAAATAAGTTATTCCACCTTGGTGGTGAGATGTTACCTCTGAACCTTCTAAGCACATATTGACCATAGAAATAAGTTATTCCACCAGGGTGGTGAGATGTTACCTCTGAACCTTGTAAGCACATAATTATGGACCAACCATAGGCAATTAGTGTGGATCCTGATAGCCAGTCCCCTGTTTAAAACTGTCTAATCAGGATCTTCACTGTTTTCAGAAATAGTGCAAGAAGTTGTTAACAAGTATGACTAAGTATAAATAAATTTAATATGAGTATAAATAAATTGGTAGCAAACTGAATTCAGAGACTGCTAGAGGGTCAGTAATTATGCATCTATATTGTTAGCTTTACTTTTACATCACTTGAGTTTTTTGTAAAAAGTATTTTTAGCAATTACGTTCTTGGAGAATGATTGGACAAAGGTTTGAGAATTTCATTGATGTTTGCGACTACAACAAGGGAGACTTTGTATAAAAAAAAGTGCCCATAAAGACAAGTTTTCCTAGTCGTCTCCCAATTAATATCTGCATGCATATTGCCTAGACAGATAATTGCTGGAGACATACCAGCAAATAGTGCAGATCCAGATCAGACAGCTCCCATTGCTTGACTAGGTCTAATTAATATGTGATTAGCACTCTACAAAAGTTATATTCAAATACTAAGCAATGCTCCTTTTATTCTTTTTACTACAAAATTAATTAATCAATTTGCACATTGTTAGTTACTTCAAAATATTAATGTTGAAGATAAAAATAAATAAGGTGGCTTAGTATCACTTTAACTCTCTTTTATGGCCAGTTCAATAGACTTACCTTTGTCATAGGCTATCACATGACTCAATACTTGTTTGTTTAGCATTTTGTTAACATCACACTGATTCATCTATGGTTATTATAGGCAACATCAAACTCATTTTTGGTAGTGGATGCTCCCAGACTTATATCTGGGTAGAACCACCATGCAATGTACTGCACATCAGCTAGGGGGACCTCCTCACATAAAGGTTCTCCACTGTCTAGGACTTGAAACCACATTGTGTGAGGGTCTGCAAAGTTATCAGTTAGGCTTGACAGTGAGTGCCCCCACAGTGCAGGACTTGAACTCAAATTGATTTTGAGTCTGTTTTTGTTTTTATACAGGGTGTTATTGTTAAGATTCACTCACTTACCTGCTTTTCATAGAAGTAAAATTCCATAGTTATTGCTAAAGTACATACATGTAATCTGAAGTTTATCAAAATATCTTAAATTTAAACCAGAAGTGTACAATATGCCAGAACATCCAAAAACAACAAACCTCTTTATCATTGTTTCATCAAGAATCTTGCTATTTCTGGTTGTAAGCCTGTCGCAGGGGTATTGTGAGGGTAAGGAATGATAACTCTGCATAGGAGGATGTATCACAATATGATCAATGCCTGGATTACAGAATCCAGATAAGTTCTGAATATATAATTGTCAGTTTTGTTAAAGGAAACAATGAATATCCTTGTAGAAACAATAGTGATAAGAATAAAGATGACACACAGTTTGCCCAAGGTACATAGGATAACAATGGCTACATTATTTCATTGGATGCATCTTGCCAACTAGGCCACCTGACAGACTTAACCTGCATCTTGCTCTTTTAGACAAAGAATGACAATGTTTTCAAAAACTACACAATACATTATTTCATAATAGTGCAGAATTAATTATTTCAGATTTTTTGGTCTGTCATGCCTGAATACTTCAGTCAACTTTGAGCCTCTATTATAAAATACAGTTACTTATATGCTTATTGTCTACAAACAGAGAGCTCAGACAACATGTTAACTAACACTATTTGTTATGGAAGGGGATATCCCCCAATATTTAATTTCTAAATTGCAATTTGCAACACTGCAAATTTGCTATTTGTTTGCACAAACACGTTCATTTTTACATGTATCTAATTCACATTTCTCATATACAATTTGGAAATTACACATCTCAAGTCACAATTATCAAGTCACAAGTCTTATGTTCACTTGCAATTTACAAGTTACAAATCTCAAAGTCACAATTCTCAAGTCACAAATTTCAAATGTACAAGTTTAGAATTGACATCATGCAGGCATTTGGTGGCGGTACCACATAAATAAACTAAGCTTAAAATAGAAAGGAACATCACAAGTTAAAAATAGAACAAAATCATAAATGATTCTTGAAAGGAGATACAATAGAAAACAGCCAACGTTCCAACTCAGTTTTGTGTACCGGTAAAGGAATATTGCCAGCTTGAATCACTTCAGTTAAATCAGGATATATGCAATTAAATGAAAGGAGGTGGGATCATAGAGGTTGAAGGGGGATTGGGCGGGGGTAGGGACTTTAAGACCTTAGAGATAAAAATATACAAACAGCATTTGAAACAATTCATAAAGTTTGAGAAAAAGGAGAGACGTGTTAATATGGACTGAATTTTATTGGTACATCTCTACAGTACATGTCACGAATGATGATCTTAATCTACAACAAACACTGACTTATCACTTGATCTTCTATAATCACATATATTTATATATGTATATGGTACACACAAACTCAGGCCAGTTCAATCGGTACATTCTAATTATAGATGGACATTCCCATGTTAGAAGCGCCCCTTGCGTCTTTATGTTAAACTGGTGTTACACAGTGTAAAAAATTTTACATTAGAGACTTGCGCCTCTAGATTAGAATCTTGTAAATAAGATTCAAGAAATGTAAAATGTATTTGTGATTTTCGCCTCTCAATTTTGTAACTTGTAAATTGTATATGCTGGAAATGTGAAATTCTTCAATTGTAATGTTGAAATGTGAACATTTTCATGTGATATATAAAAGTTGGGATGTAATAAGATAGCAGTACTTAGCATGTGCGGTGTTGCAATTTACAAATTGACATTTGAAGTGACAAATCTGTGTATTTAAAGTTAGAAAGAGTAATTAGAATATTGGCAGATATCCCCTTCCATAATTTTTCAGCATAATAGTTCAGTTCTTAAACTGTCTGTACAGGCAATGTTTATCAATTGCTCAAAATAGCATTCAAGATGTGGTATTGTTTGTGAATATTAACCCCGAACTGATGAATACATTACACGGTAGTTGCACACGCTTTGTTTACTTACCGCGTTTTACCGACAGAGGTATGGGTATAAATATAAGTATGAAGCGTCTACTTACTAACGGAGCGCGTGGCGTAGAGGAAGAATAGTTTTCTTTTGACCGAGAGGTCTCTGGTTCGAATCCGAACAAAGCAAAAAAATTTTTGTACATTTTTATATATTATATTGAATTAAAATCTTTTTTTTTACTACTGAATATATATATATTTTTATTTTTTTTATTATTTTTTGCCGAAAATATTTCGCCGTGATAAATGATTTTTTCGTTATTCACGAGATTTTCGTGCTGTTAAAATGGTTAGCGCGGGAAATTGAACCAGCAAAAAAATATTTCTTTGGCAGGGCTCGAACCTGCGACCTCCCGCCCGGGAGTCCAACGTACTTACCACTGTGCTGTAGCGGCTTCATGATAAACGTATTGCTGTACTATCCTATCTGCGATAACGGTTATTTTGTGGATGTATGTATTTGAGTTGAAATGGACCGTGTAATGTATTCATCAGTTCGGGGTTAATATTCACAAACAATAGTAAATGTGTTGCCTCTTAGCCTCCTATGCATACATTGATCAGGCTTTGGCAAAAAGTGTATCTCTAGCATGCTCTTGTTGGTAGCTTTTTAATCAGGATCTGTACTATTTATTGCTGAATCTAGCAATATATGTCTTGTAACCTGAGTGCATACTTCCAATTTCCAATTTTAGCTTACTTGAGAACAACGTGTTCAAGGGGATATTTTGTGATATCGCTTTGTCCGGTGTCCATTGTGTGTTGTCCATCATCAACATTTTAGCTTGTGAACACACTAGAGGCCACAGTTTTTATCCAATTCTCATCAAACTTGGTCAGAATGTTTGTCTGCATAAAGTCTTGGATGAGTTCATTATTTGGTTACATGGGGTCAAAAAGTAGGTCACTAGGTCAAATTTTAGAAAAAGCTTGTGTAACATAGGGAGAATAATGTGCAGCCAGTCCGGGACTCGAACCCGGGACACTTTGCTTACAGGGCGAATGCTCTACCGACTGAGCTAACTGGACCGCTTACACATTCTCTCCCTATCTCCCGGCTACATACACCCCGGGCAACTTGAAATTCGTCCTCGAATTTCCACAGACCGTATGCTCTACATACAACTCATAAGCAACTCAAACACTTGAGTACCATAACGACCGCGAGTCATTAACGTTGGGCGCCAATGTAACATAGGGAGAATAATGTGCAGCCAGTCCGGGACTCGAACCCGGGACACTTCGCTTACAGGGCGAATGCTCTACCGACTGAGCTAACTGGACCGCTTACACATTCTCTACCTATCACCCGGCTTCCTGTGAACACACTAGAGACCACATTTATGTGTTATTAGCACACGAGAGACTACATTTCTAGTCCAATCTATACCAAACTTGGTCAGAATGTTTGTCTGCATGAAATCTTGGATGAGTTCATTATTGGGTCACCTGGGTCAACTAGTAGGTCACTAGGTCAAATCTTAGAAAAAGCTTGTGAACACACTAGAGACCACATTTATGGCCCAATTTTCACCAAACAGAATGGTTGTCTGCATCAAATCTTGGATCATTTTATTATTGGGTGATGTGGGGTCAAAAAGTAGGTCACTAGGTCACATTTTAAAAGAAAACTTGTGAAAACACTTAAGAGGCCACATTGATGATCCAATCTTCACCAAACTTGGCCAGAATGTTTACCAGTATGAAATCTTACATATGTTTTGAACTGAGTCATGTGGATTCAGTAGGTTACTTGGTAAACTTCTAGAAATTGTTATTAACCCCGTGGCCACACTAATGATCCAATCTTCACCAAAGATTTCTAAAGTAAATAACTCATAATTATGTGATGCTAGATTTAAGCCTACTTAAAGCCTGTGTCATCAGGTGAGTGATTAAGGACCATCATGGCCCTCTTGTTCATTTTGTTTGAAGTCTTTCTCTACCATAAAACCTCCATGATATCATAAAAAGCGTTATTGTTGTTAAGTGTCACATGCATATTGGAAACAAAAACAAAATAAGTTATGAGATAAATGCATTTTGCAGAAAGCTTTAAAACATGAATAATTACTTGACAAGGTGTAAGTAAATGGAGTTGGTCGAAATCAGGCAGCTCCTACTGGGAGCTGTCTAGTCATGATCTGCACTCCTTGCTGCTGAGTTTCAAGCATTTATTGTCAAGACAAGTAGGTGTTGGAAGATGGCTAAGTGTTAGTAATTGGCTAATTATATAATTATGCAGCAGGCAAGTGTTAAGATCAGTTTATAATCTGTCATTCCTTGAAGTCCCGACAGTAGATCAGATCTTTTCTCAGGTCCTCTATAAACTATATAGTCACTATTCTTGAATCTTCCTGATTAACTTGTCATGTGAGAGTGATACAAGAGAAGCATTGATGCGAAGCATCAAAGGGCGACGCAACAATGAAAATTAATATTTATTAGAAATTTAGAGATAACTGATTTTATTTATTAAGTAAACAATAAAATCACTGGAATAATTTAATTCTGGTATATAAGGCTACTTATATGTACAATCCTAAAACAGGGACAAACATGTCTTCTTTAACAAGTATAACCGTCAGATGTACATTAATGTTTAGAAATTTAAAAGTGCATTTTTATAGCGTCGCCAATAACTGATCAGTGATCCTAATCAATAATAAAAATAATTAACATTTGTTATTGGTAAATAGTTTTGTTTGTTAAAATGTTTTTTCGTTATATTTATTGTAAAAACAAAGAAGAAAAAGATCACAGAAAAAAAAATTTGACTGACGGGATTCGATCTCTGGAGACAGATAACATCAGAACAAGTCCTTAACCACTGTGCTGTTCCACGACTGTTGTCTGTTTGTAAGTAAAATTAATATTATCTATAACGTCCCACTACAGACGCTATTGATCTATTTTTAGAAATAGAGAAAATAGTAAATTTTAAACGAAAAACCAATAGTTTTCATATTATTTATAACCATATTAATTCAAAGAACAACTTTACACATAATAATATTGCATACTCGATATAGTTATATATAAAAAGAACGTCATTTACCGAAATAGAACCTGTACTTTGGAAAAGTGTAAATTGCAAAACTTCCGGAATTCGGAACGCCTTGTCTATTTTTCGCTCAATCATTCTCTAGTTAGAACGAGAATGTCCGAGGACATCCGCTCGCATGTGCAAAATTTTTTAGCATTCCATATATAGGGTTGCACTCCAGCGCGTCGCCAATAAACTTGCAACATGCTTGCTGACAGCCTACATTGGGCCATAGAGGGCTTCCAAGTAAATAATATATTAATCATTCAAATCAAACACTTGGCAATCCAGTTGCATCAATAGAAGGCTCCTGTTTGATGGAAAATTGATTCAGCATTCATGTCTGCAAAGGAAATTGCATTGATTGAATTGAAGATTCTGATCTGTAAATTTGTTTTAGTTGTAAATGTAATATTGATATTGTATAAAACCCATGTGTAATTACATCTTTTTTAACATGGTATGATTGCAAGAAATCCCATAGTTAACAAGCCCAACAATGAAATGCTCTGCAAAGTAGTCTGTGCTGTAAAGCTATCATAAACAAATTTAAATACTGATCGGCTGGCTCTCTAGTGCACCAGTCATAGAGCTCAAAACCAATGTGTAACTCCTAGCCTGCTAAGCTTGTATTGATAAGGCGATTTGTATAGGTCCGTCCATATAAGTCAGCTCCCTCAGAGAGCTATCTGATCAAGGTCTGCACTACTTGCTGCTGAATCTAACAATATGGCTAAAATACGTCTGCATGTTCACATAAAAACATTAAGAATTAGTATTGCTTCTTAATAATATTTAGCATGATAAGGGTTATTGCTGAGCCTGCTTAATATATTTTTATCACTTCTAGGTATACTGTGTAGATCCACATCAGACAATACTTGCTAGGATATGTACTGTTTGCTGCTCAGTCGCAAGCAATATATCGTATTACATTTGCATGTTGTAATGAGACAGAAGCTAAGAATTAAATATGAGCAAATAACCAATGTAGTATGCTGAGGGATAAATACCCCAAAGTTTGCAGTCTGAAGCAGCCCTTTATCATTGAGCAGCTGAATGCTAGCCCTTAGCCTGCCAAGTCTGCATTTAAAAGACTTGAGCAAATAATGCAGATCCAAATCAGCCAACTTTCTGCTATGAAAAGTCTGATCAGGATCTTCACTTTTTGCTGCTGTGTCTCTTGCAATATGGCCTGCTATGTTGAATGTGGTTGTAAGCCAATTTTAAAGTGTAGTTTTTTTTCCACAAAGGCAGCAAACTAGATCGAGTTAAATTACAGGCCAGTAAAGTAAAGACTAATGCTTAATGTCTCCTGATGCTGGAATGGGATAAATTGAAAATATATTTAAAAGGCAGAAGCTTTATCCTTCTGGTGGACAAGATGAACCGAAAACAGCATCCTCTGTTTTATTTATAATTTAATATTTGCAATCTGTGAAAATTATGTTAGATATAATACCAGTGTATAAGGCAGCTTTATTTTGAAATATAAGTGATATGAGATTGTTCGTCTATATTAAATGCACCACCATTTCACAAAGCAAAAGCAAACCATAAAGCTTGGGTATTTCTGATGATAGCCTTGCTTTAAGTTGAGACAGTTTTTTTCACAACTTTAAGACTTCAAGATGTATTTAATTATTTTTTATTCAAGTTATCTTCAATGGTTTATTTACATCCCATTTGCTTATACACAATACATTTTGTCTGAAGCAAGTTATAAACTTTTTGAAGTGTTTTTTATCCTGACCTGTTTTTAATTATATTAATTCACATTGTTTTAACTGTAGAGATTTATTTATATCCTCTTTTGATTTTCAGTTTTAGCCTATTGACACTTTATTTACATTAAAAGACATCATATTCTGCACCGTATGATGTATTAACTGACATAGTGCCGTAAAACTTAAAATACAAAATAAAAATAAATTTTATCCGAAGCATCTCTCGTAATGTTAGATATTTGCTCAATGTATACAACCAGCCATTAGATGAACCTTGCCAACTAGGCCAAACTTGCTTTACAGAAGCTGTATGTAGAGCTAAAATCATGTTTGTGGTGATATGATTTATTTGTGTTTCAAAGTGTCCAATACCGCTTTTATTTAATCAAGTCAGAGGCATCATGCTGTAACTCAAGTTGTTTAACCATTGCTATTGCACTATGCCAAAAAACAATCAGTAAAATGTTACCCCAACCAACAACATATTATAAATTATAAGGCTAATAAAATATCAAAAATAAAAAAATAAATTATAGAGGATCTGTTTGATAAATTGATATCTTTTTTACATATCCAAATAGGATTTATAGATACAAGGTAACATTGTCGTCAATTCGGCATGTGAATTAAAATTTAAATATCTTTTTATTAATATATAGTTTTGTGTGTGCATGTACTAATCAACCAGGCACATGGCCATTTGTAGGTAAAATGAAACGCTTTTTAATTGATGGATATATTGATTGATATTGTGGTTTATAAACAATGCCTGAGTTAGATAGTTAAGGTGATATTATATGCTTATATGAATTTAAGACACTGGGGCATTCACAGGCTTTCATTATTTTTAATTTTGTCATCTGGATCTTGAGTCTGATTCAACTAATAAATCTTTTTTGCTTTAAGATGTCTTTTCATGGTATTCATTAGGACCTTGGGTTACTGGGTAGTGGTTATTGTGTTAGCTGTAGACATCTTTCCTTTAATTGGAAAGATAGTCGCTCAAAAGCATTCAATACACAATCCATTTTTGTACCGACCATAAGAAGGCTTGACATTTTCATATGCCTAGTAAGTATGCGAAGTATATTTTCATTTTCAATATGAAAATATTTCTAACATCATGTATCTTTTTCCATGGCCCTTCTCCCTAGTGGACACTAGTTCAATGTGCAGCTATTATCTCTTAAAGATTCAGTTACAGAGTGCCATGATCTTTGTCAAATTAGTACAATAGAGGTGGCAGTTATTGAATTAACTCAACATATATGATTAAGTGATTGTGTCAGTCCAAATAGTATCAGAACAGAACCACTACTGGCCTTTTAGAGGTGCCCCAGGTTCTAACTCTTAAATCTGCTATGGGCATTGGTCACATATTATCAGATACCTAGTATAAATTCAGATCAACTTGCCCTCACTTGGAGCTGTCTGATCATGATTTGACCTATTTGCTTAAGCTTTGTTTACAAATTGTAACCCCATTCCGCTTTGTGTGATCATTTCACTTGTACAATTTGTGTTTGTGGGCTCATTTGATTGCCGGATTGCATTTACACCAAACTTGAATTACGAGCAATATAAACTTATAATGCAACTGCCTTTCCTGCCCCAAGTGATCTCATAGGTCTCAATTTGGTCACAATAGTTCTGCATAAAGTTTAAGAGCTTACATCTGTGTTTATTAGCATGTCTGATCCATATAACCTATTTGAGATAAAGATGGCAAGAATTGTGATTGCTAAAAGTTTATCTGATTGTAACCCTATTATGGTTAGTGCAAGCCTTTTTGAGAGGGTATTGCAAGCTTAAAGCAACCTGTATGAAGACTTAATATTTTAGTTTTTGTGACTTTTTAGATTCTGCCTGTTTTAAAGTGTGACATGGAATGCAACCATTACCAGTCCTTAGATGCAACAGGAAATTGCAAATGATTACTTCTAATGACTTAATTAGGAGGGCAATTCTGAAAAGAGCAATAGTCCTTAGCTCTAGCTGTTTGTCAAATGACATGTGGCTGGAACACAGCCATATAGATTACCTTATATATGGTGAGTGAAGAATGAAGACCAAACACCTTTAAAATAGTATAATTCCTGGGGAACTTAAACTGCTATAAATTTGACCTCATTGTGAGACAGTAGCAAAGATTATATGTATATGACCTGAAATTCCATATTGAAAAGGCGCTGAGACCAATAATGTGACTATTGCATTTTGTCACTGGTCACACAGTGTTTCTGAGTGTGTAAATGATTCAATACACCCAGATATACAGAGTGATTTAGTTCGACCCATGAGGGTGATAGAGACCTAGAGAAATTTTTCTTTTTGAGACTGCATGTGGGGACCACTTATTACGATAAGCTTGTGCAGCTCCAGTGCATGTTAGTGAGATTATTAGAGCAAGCAAATGCTATATTTTGGTCACAAGTCTGTGGCAGTACTGGACTAAAGGGGTGTTACATCAGCTTCTTGCAGGTCTATACTTTCCTTTTAATGGACTTGTAAGCAAATGACTGAACAATCATGGCTGGCAGGTTAGGGAAGAAACACTTGATTCCAGTGCATCATTGAAGCCTTTGAAAACAGTAAGTGCTATTTATAGTACAGTCACAACTGCTGCACACGCTGGTTTCCTTCTGTTTTACCTTAAAGATTGGCATATATTTATATAGTGTGTGTGTGTTAGTATAACAAAATAATGTAATTCCTGAAAAAAGTACAGTTAAAGTTACCTTCAAGAAGCTCAAGAAAAATATTAAAACTGTATTCAGTCACTTGTTTTAACATAGTTAGGCCAGATCAAATTGGTTTACAACAGCTTTTGCATGAATTAAGTTGAATCTGGTGTTAGGCAATATGATGATTTATATATATGACTTAAACTAATGTTGATATCTTTTCATGACATCCCTTACAAAAGGTGTGTGAGTTTCACTTTAATTTCTTAGCTGATTGTTATAATTTTTCTTAATGCAAGAGCATTGTATAATTTTATTAATTAGACACAATTCAGTATGATAGTTATGCTATATAGTATCACAAAATCATCTGATCTTGTTATGGTAGACTGATTCACTGCAAGTACATGATGATTTATTATCATTCAAAGTGATTTGTGTTGTTCATGTTGACAGAAAACAGTAGGTAAAAGTTCTTATTTGCAAACTATTTATGAACCCACTTGAACACATGAGTCAGTTTATTTTGGTCAGTTAACGATGTAAGCCAGTAAGACCAATGACAGCTTGGTGCCTAAAGTAAATGTAAGTAACGCAAGTGATTATTGATTTTGCTGGCATTTGGTTGGTGACAATGGCATCTAGTTATTCAAGCAAATGACAAGTTTATCTAGGAAACAATTAGACTTCACTCTTCATGTTAATTTAAGTTGCCAGAAAAGTTTGAGATTAAGACTGCCTTTGTATCTATAAGTTCTCATGATAGAAACTCCATACATGTATTTTGTTTGTTTTAGATTGCAGTAACACAAGCATGGTTATTTTAGTGATGCCCATCTTTTATTGTAAGAGGACGACCCCTGAATAATGTCTGGATAGAACCAAAGGTATATACACTGCAGGACAGCTGCAAGACCCTTCCCATGCTTTTGCATGGACAGGCATTCAAATCCACACAGTGACGGTCCATGGACTTAAAACGTACACTTGGAAACTGTTTAAGTTACATGGGAAAGTTTTTTTCCCAATCCCTAAAAATCGAATAGTGCAGGTAATTTTCCACTAAAACAACTTCTTGCTTCAAAACTGCCCTTAATTTATTGCAAAAGGCACTGATCAGACATTTGATTGAATTCAGTTTAGGTCTAACTGCTATTAGCCTGTAAGTATATTGCGTAGATCCAGATCAATGGCACCATAATGGGAGATGTCTGATCAGAATCTGCACTATTTGCTACAAAGTCTCCAGCAGTCAGTCTTAAGAGAGCCTGTGCATGTAGTTTTCCTCTAATAAGTAAGATTTTTTATTTCATGTTTATAAGTGAAGAGCCATAAAGAATGCATGTCTGTGATTAAGGTACCCACGATGCCATCATCTTGCTCTTACTGACTACTAGAGCTCTATTTATCCAATGACTGACCAGCATCCCATTTCTTGGGTAATTATAGCCTCAGGTCCCTGTGGTATGCCATTATTCCAACATCAACACCATTCAATGAGATTAACAGTTTTGCATTATGAAATATTGCATCCAGGATTGCGGGTTGTCTTAGGCTCTTCTTGTGTCTCTTCTGGAAAAAAAGTCAAGGTTAGTTAACTGCCAAATAAATTTTACCCTTATTTTAGCCATATTTGTTAATAACAAACCCTAGTCCCTTTTATATGCCATGGCTACTGGAAAATCTTTGATTCCATACAAATCCTTTGACATGGGGATATTGGAAAATGCCAACAGTCCCACTGGAAGGCTTTTTGGTGAATAATGAGACATGAGTGAGAATCTTACCACATGATCCTGTGCCCTATCGGGCAAGTTTCTAGGATTAGTTTAGATGTCTGGCACATTTTCCAGATGGACCTTTACTGATTCATTTATGATCTTCTTTATATTTTTATCACTGACACTTTCACCAGACAATTACACCAGGTTTCAAGCACCTGCCTAGCCTGATTATAAGGTTTTTGCTCTAGATAAAAATGTTTGGGTTTAAGTACATTTTTGCAAATATGTAAATATATTGATTGTGTAATGTAAAATACAGACCAATAAAAATCTGAAGGAAACCAGATCAAGCATTATGGTACCAAGGTTAAGGAGATGAGACAAACCAACATACAACCAGATATTTACTGGTGTACATATTTGATCTCAACAACTTTGTTTCACTGACTATCTTTGTGACAACTTTACCTCAAGTGTAATTGTTCAAGATTTAATCCATATGCACTCTTTCAGAAAGTATTTCCATATTTCCAGTTCTATTAAAATTTGATAACTGTTGCTATTAATGTACTGATCATTGTCAAACATTGCTCCATTCATTGTGCAATATATATATATATATATATATAAAATGATAATTTTCCTGACTTCTGATATATATATATAAATATTAGAAGTCAGGAAAATTATCATCTTCAAGTTACTTTGAAATCCATACCCACAATATGTACATACTTAAATGTATTCCATGATTGTTTAAGGTGGATATAAATATAAGTTTCTGCAATTCACTAGCAACTTAATTCAACCAAATTAAGGTCAAATTCGCAATATCTCCCACACTTTATTGGGCACCCATGTTGTAGAGGTAGAGTTACCGATTTGTAACTCCTCAAACAGCTTAGTCACCGACCCCCTGGGCTTGAGTCCCATTTGGGTCGAAGGATTTAATGTGGGAAGGTCTTCTATCTGACCTGCAGTGTGCCGGTGGATCTACCCAGGCATTTGTCTGGGGTTTTCCTCCACCAAAACAACTGGATGTTGCCATAATGATAATAATTGGTCGCTATGATGTATCTCAAAAACAAACTGCCATGCTTTATGCTAATCTTGAATTCTATTATCTTTTACCAGCCAACTTTAGACAAATATTTGAATAAAATCTAAACACTAAGTTGTGCATATAGAATAATCTCCATGTAGATGTGTGGGTCCATTTTAACAATTAGAAACTTAGTACACATTGACTGTTTTAAAGCTTATAGTACTGTGTGTAGTTTGATCGAAATATGATGAGCAGCAATTGCTTTTGACTGTTAAATATACTCCATTTAATAAATGCCATTTAAATCAAACGCAGTTTGTAACATCATTTTCACCTATTAAACTTTGGCCTAAATAGTGGCTTCAAGCTAATATACAGAAAGTTATGCATCACTATAAGTCTGTTAAAAGGTATTATTAATCATATTATAGCCTGTTAATACATTGTCGTGCAATTTTTCATTAAATCTTGGTCTTTTTTTATATTTCTTTTACCTTTACATCCTCACTCAATTCTTGTGGTCATTTGAAATCATCTTAATTAATAGCTGACCGGCCGCAATAGCTCAAGTGGTAGAGCATCGGCTTGTGGATCGAGAGGTTGCAGGTTTAAAACCTGACCAGGTCAAACCAAAGACTTCAAAGTTGGTAGTAGTGGCTTCCCTCCTTACACTTGGGGCTGAGGGGACAGTATTACGCCTGACCTGTCAGTTTCTGTATAATGGACTGGCCGGGTTTAGTCCCTGGACACCTCATAAGTGCCCCTGTGCAATAATGAAAGGAATGTCGCTGCACAGTATCGGCAAAAATGCAGGCAAATCCAAATCCCAATCCCTAATCCTTAGCTTGCTTAACATGTATTTTTACGCCTTTGGCAAATAGTGTAGTTCTGGTTCCGCCAGCTCTATGACAGTAGCTGTCTGATCAGCATATGCACTATTTGTTGCTGAATTTTTAGCAATATGTCTGGGCACTGCGAGATATAAATATAAGAACAACAATTGAACCGATTCATACAGTTTGATGAAAAAGTAGAGATTCTATTTATAGATGGACATTCCTGTGGAAGAAGTGCTCCCTTGCATCCTAATGTTGAACTGGTGTTATGCAGGTGTACATTTTATAGTAGAGATTTGTGCCTGAAGTGTAGTGATTGATTGATGCTAAATGTCCTAATGTTGAACTGGTGTTATGCAGTGTACATTTTATATTTAAGATTTGTGCCTGAAGCGTAGTGATTGATTGATGCTGAAGACATTGTCGGATATGAAGGCAGGAACAAAGTCTTCTATAACTTTTACATTTTATTTCTGGCTCAAACCGCGCCCTGGCCAAGCCAGCAGCTAGCTCGATTGCAACCCCCTGTATCTCGTTCAAACCTTCATTTATATACCTGCGGTAAACTATATTACTACTCATTTCTTATGTAAGCGTAGTGCCTTTATTCGTGACTGCCTGACGTAACTAACTGTATAACATTGTGAGATATAGGTCTCATTTGCACTCCATGACCTGGTCTAAAGGAGTGCAGCAGTCTGTTTATCAGGTAACATTATGTTACACCTTCTATATTCCCCCCCCCCCCCCCCCCCCCAAAAAAAAAAAAAAAAAAGAGAAAAAAAAAGGACGAAACCTCCTTTAATGTTTTAAATATAAAATAACATAAATGTTACAAGGACACTCTGTGTAACTAACGCGGGGAAAAGTGTGCACATTAAAAAATGAAAATTATCCGTAGTTTAACATTAAACAAATTTACTTACTAACCCTTAGTATGGATGACAAAAAAATGACACACATTTAATATATATAATTACAACAATAGCCATTAAAACCTGGATATAACACATCCAATTATAGTATGAGTCTTTTTTCTTCACAAACACACAGCAATTGAATTGTTCGGTCAGTTATTATTATTATTATTATTAATTATTTTTTAATCAGGCCCTAGAATGAAATTAAACAGATTGTATCTTCAAAGCTCTTGGACAACAGGGTAGACAGCTTGAAGACAGCGGTGATCGGCGGTCGGAACTACTGTCGCCAGGAACCGAACGTTGTTGAAACAGGAACATTGTTGTCACAGGAACGTTGTTGTAACATGAATGTTGTTGAAACAGGAAAATTGTTGTCACAGAAACATTGTTGTAACTGGAACATTGTTGTAACTGGAGCATTGTTGAAACTGGAATGTTGTTGAAAAAGGAAAATTGTTGTCACAGAAACATTGTTGTAACTGGAACGTTGTTGTTTTCAGAGAAGATGTCTTGAAATCAGCGGTGATTGGCGGTCAAACATTATAGCAGTTTTTTTTTTTTTTTTTTTTTTTTTTTTTTTTTTTTTTTTTCGTTATTGTTATGTTAAACCTCCTGTGGTTGGATGTAATGGTCACCATGGTAATTTGGTAGATTATGCGTGGAAGGACAGGTACAGCTTGAAAAGACTGAACACACCCTCGGTTTTATCTCTGGCCTGGAACTGCAGAAGTTTCCTTATACTTGGGTCTTTGGACTGTGGCCACAACGGCTGGGGTGTGTAGACAAAAAACAGACAAAAAAAATATTGGCAGTTTGACGTCCCAATTTTTAACATTTAGCAATACATACTAGGAACAACAATGGATACACAATGTAGCAATGCCTGAGGGTAAATAGTCAGCCATCTTAATTCTCTACATGTGTATGTTGACATGAAAACACAGTCTAACATTATAAAGTAACAGGAATACACCTAATTGTGGTTGAAAAATATGATTAGTAACTTGTAAATTAGATGCTGGAAATGAAAAATGTATTTGTGATTTTTGCCCTGAGATTTGTAACTTGTAAATCATATATGCAGGAAATGTAAAATTGTTCAAATGTAATGTTGAAATGTGAACATTTTCATGTGATATATAAAAGTTAGGATGTAAATAGATAGCGGTATTTTGCAAACGCGGTGTTGCAATTTATGAATTGACATTTGAAGTGACAAATCCATGTATTGAAAGTTAGAAATAGTAATTAGAATATTGGCGCATATCCCCTTCCATAATTTTGATCTGATGAGATGGAAAATTCTGTCATACATTTAGAGATCTTCGTTCAGAGGTCCAGTCGGAGAGTTAATTGTTTCATAAATGTGTTTATATAGAGTCTAGATTCAAAGTACATTTCTCTTCCAGTTGTCATGACTTCCATATAACTAGGAAACTGCTGGTTTTGTCTGACTAACCATTTTAGAAACAACATGAAAAAGTTACATGTATTAATTGGAAGTTATATTTACTGATTTGAGACCTAGATAAATGAGGTATTTATGATAAGGTGAAAACCATAAATGTGCCCATGTTATTGACTAAGCACAAAATTCATTAGTCATAAATTAAAAGATATTTGATGTAGTATTCATTTTAAAGAGATCTGGATATATCGTGATTAAATATATTATGCATGTTATATATTAAATATAAATATAAAGAAGAAAATTTCTTTTTTTGGAAAACAAAGGGTTAAAAAAATTGTATATTGTATAATATATGAGCACAATAAGGTTCCTAAAAAAAAAATCAGAAAATATTGGCAAGGTTATAGCTCCATGTATTTGCCATGCACTCAGTATAGTCATCAATAATTCATTAGTGCTTACCAGTATACAACATGTATTATGTAATTAGCAGCGTTTTTCTGTTCGAAAAGTGATACTGAAGTTTGCTTATACAAATGTACATGTTGTCATTTACCAATAGACACATTAGTAAACTGACTACACTTACCATGTTACAATTATAAACAACCTTTTACAGTTTGTGAAATAATATATGCTGAATAAAACAAATGTCATTAACTAACCTATTTCAGTATCAAACTGGTGGTTTCATGTTGCTAACTATACCATATTCAAACTTAGTGTAACCTAATCGAGATTGACATAATCAATCATTATTCAGTATTCAGTTAATTTAACATTGTTGATCTCCTTTTCTTCTATAAATTATTATGCTGGATATCTATATGTGGTATGTGTTAATGATGTTCTCAGAGAACAGAACCTGTAGTTACCAGTTCTCAAATAATTCAGTGATCACATCATTTGTACGTGAATAGTGTAGTCTAAAACTAGACTTTATTTAACAGGGCTACAGATAAACACGTATTTGCATAAACATTCACATGAAATCCAATGAAACACCAAACTTAAAGACAACCATATATCTGAAATAAATGAAAATGCCCATCACACAATTATCTGGAAATACTTTGGTAACAGTATGTACAATAATATAAATCATGCATACCATGATAGGTTGGAATTGAGATTGTTTATTCATAGGTACTTAAACAGAATGCCTACAGACAATACCATTGAAAATTGTTTCATGGAAATAGTCCAAGATGTCCTTATTGACATACTGCACATTTCTGAGACTGGTTCTCCGCATTGCTTATGCAGCTAGTAGCTGGTTCTACATAAAGTTTTAAATACATTAATCTGCATGATATCTTCTCTTTTGCCTGGTCGATAACTTGCCAATCTGTACATTCTGTGGAGAAAAAAACTGGCATGCAGAGGCAGAAAAACTGCACGAGCAACTAAACAGCATTGTCCATTTACAGTTATCTGAAACAATGGCAACTTTGTCAAAGTCTTCCTCAAAGTTTATCTCAACTTACATTTCTAAGTAGAATTCAGTCTTTTACAGGCTGTTTGTCATCCAAATGCCCCATTGCATATTGTTAGCTTTTTGTAATTAAATCAAGGTCACTGTTAGCAAAAATATATGATGCACAGTTTCATCTGAGTGCTACTCCCACATTTCTCAACAGGGTTTAATTAAGCCTTTGCTGGACTTTACACTGAAGTCATCAAGTAACCCAGTGCACAATGTCTGGATTTTGTGATAGCATCATCTTCAAGGTCACTGTTCTTATAAATAGTTTCTCTTTTCAGTCAAAATAACTTCTTTTAGGATTGAAGTATGGTTAATCAGTTTAAGTATGTAGAGATACCTTATGGAAATAAATACTGCATGATTTTCAGGATAATTGGATTGTTAACTTCAATATAGCTGTTAATAAAGTAGGTTTCATATAAGTAAAACAGTTGGAGTCATGTTTCTCAAAATACTTGATCCGCTGTTATTGTAAGGTTAGTTCAATCATTCACGTATAATATTTCATCGGTTTTGTTTGTGTCTTAAATTGAAATACATCCTAGCAACTTATTACTTAGAGTAGAACTATACTGTGGACATGCAAGTCAGCTGGAAGATCATCCCACATCAAGTCCGTCACTGCCAAATGGGACCTTGAACCCATGGGCTGGGTTTATTGATCTTGCCTATAGCTGTTTTGTGTATTAAGATACAGGTAAGATATGGTGTTTGTTTCATTGTAGAATGCTGACTTAAAATTAACAGTCTAGTAAAGTCAAATCTATTTTCACTGAAATTATTTGTCTTGGAGAGGGCATTTGTATTTACGTGAATGTACGTAAATGTCTGTGAGGCACATTTATGGCATATGTCTTTGAGATGAAAGGAGAAAAGTGCTTACTTTGAGCATTAATTGTATTTCATTCATACAATCTGAGGGCCATTGCATCAAAAGTTTCGAAAGGTATTCACCTTTCCACGAGATCTAAAAATAGATATTACACAATGTGTATTAGCATGGAATAAGCCAATCACATCGCGTTGATTGACACTTTACCTGCATTATGCTGATTCTCACTTACACATTGTCCCACAAACAATGATTTTGACAAGCGATCAGTTTAAATCTGTTTGAGCCTTTGGTTCAATTTAATACCAACAGGGTTGTTTGTTTGTGGTTTGCAAGGAATCGTACGTTGCTGTAATCGCTTCTCTGTTTGCATCTGAATTTAGTTGTTTGGATGAGGCTTGTCCATTTCTGCATCGAAAGGTAAAATCTCGCTGTAGCCAGCAACAATTTTCTTTCATAATATTGTGTCATGAATGAATCATTGGGTGAAACTGTCTTAAGGGTTCCTAGCGGCACAATAAAATTTATTTCAAGTTCATTATTTTTCATTTCATATGCATACATCAACCAAGTTTAACATTTATCATAATTTAAGATACTCACAAAAAAGTGAATTGATGATCACTTTTGTATGACAGTTTAGCCCAAATATGTTAAGACAAATTTTTTGTAACTAAGTTTGTTCAACAATTTTCAACGTAGAAGCTCACTTAATTTTCATAGTGAGTGTTTAGAACATGCATAAAAACACACTTTAAAAATCAAGTGAAAACACATGTACTTTCTGTTTCAAAGAGGGACTACTTTTTTGACATTGAAAACTATGGTGATAGATTTATCAAACACGGTTAAGGTAATCAAAATTTTAAGCTCCATACTACCTCCATTAGGGTGTATTTAATAATTCTGCTAAATGTTGTTTTATATAAGCTTTGCTGTGAAGATGAACTTTTGCCCCCACAAAATGACTGAAAAAAAAATTTCTAAGAAAAGAAAACGTATTTCTAGGTAATTTTTCACGTTTATATTTTGCCATTCTGTTCTTATAGAATGTATACATAATTTTGGAAAGTTTTAGAAGAGTCGGACAAAAGACTTCATAGTTATGAGCATTCAAAATTTGGGGCATTTTATCATTTCACCGCTTTCACGACCCGTTAATCTTCATCTAAACATCTCCAACATGGGCAAGGGGGCGGAGCTTAAACTCTATTTTAGACTCGCGGAAAGGTGAACTTGCCTGCCAGATGGTTCAACCTAGTTACATGTTAATGCTGTATATAATTATGTTATACTTCAGTTATGTCTAGTGCAATTATTAACTTCCTAAACATTGTTGTGTAGGTAGTTTTTATACCTTTTCCCTGCTGAAATCAATAGCATTAATAAAGTAGAAGAATTGAAGAAATAACTTCTCTTTTCTCTTGCATCTAATGTAGCATGTATTCTGATAGTCTAGTGGCAACAATTGCTAGCCTTGCATACATGTACCTGAGGGCCCTGGTTCCAGTCCCACATGTTGTCAGTTTTTTTACGTATTTTATTGCTCATCTTTAAATAAAATAATGATTCTGTTTAATGTTGTGAAAAAAAACTCTATCTTCCCAGTTTGTAACTGTATGGGAGCTGTTAAAATGAAGACAAACTGGTGAACATGACCTTTAAGGACCACTTCAACTGTCATACCCTTCTAAATTATCCAAAATGCAATCCAGTGTATGTTCCAGTTCATGTCAGGGACTCAAACTTGTAAGTGGAAGTACCATTTTCTATATGTTTTAGGTCCTTTTTAATTTTTGGTCTTTTGCTGTTTGATAAAATGCCCTAGGACTTCATCTTATTCCTGTACAATAGGTTTCATATCATTAACAGACATTTGTTGTTTTTTTCTCAATGAATTATGCTCACAAATATGCTGGTTGTAATTCTAAAGTACAACAACATGTATTAGTTACTTGAGGTTCGCAGTAAGTGGTTGTTGTAGAATGCTGTTTGATTTTCATCTCTGAGAAATATAATAATGTAGCACAATTTGGGAGGGAAGTAAGTACTTAATGTATTTGAATGATGTTATTGGTTTCAGACAGAAATTATGTTTTGCTAAAGTAATTCAACTTATAACTTCCTTAAAAAGTATGTTTACTTTTATTTTTTCCAGTAGTGTTTTAGTTTCCTGATAAATAATATGAGACAGTTTTGTACTAACAAAAGCAATTACTGAGACTGCATGTTCTCCTGGAAGTCAATTGTCAGTTTTCCTGCACCTTATATCATAAGGACTTGGTGTAGGTAGGTCCTTTCCCCTGTCCTGCAGTGTGCCATTGCTTTTTATAGACATTTGAACTGCTTGGACATGGTAATATATATATAGTAACCATGAATTTTCTGTTGCAATGTATGTTAAAACTAAAACAAGGTCATCAACAACCCATACTTACATGCAATCCACTTGTATGCTTACAAGCTTTATGCAATTGCTAGGTAACAAGATTAATGATCACGACTTTAGCAGCAAACATACTGAACATCCTGAACATACCACATTTACTGTGACTGTATTTCTCTATCATTTTTTATGTATTTCTTAACGTTGAACCAAAATTTTGACAGAATGGCAAAGACCATCACCATGGTGATACAGAGAGTGCACTTTAGATAAAACAGTAACTCTTACTTTGGGTTTGTATCCATGTTAAGGCAAACATTTCCAGTTGGTAACCTTTTAATTAACATATCATGAATATCGATTTTATTTTCTTTACTAATAAAGCTAATTATATAATCAGGCTGTCATGACTAATTTTACTTAATTTAGCATTTTTTTGCTTCTAAGTTTGACATTCATTTTTTCTGGAAAAAAATATTATGCAAAAGACTCTGTGCAAGGATTTCTTCAACTTTTGCCATTTTTTGGTTTCCATCAAACTTTTTATTTATTTTTTAAATGGCTGTATAGTTTTGTAACTATATGAAACTTGACGAAGTTGTCAATAAGTTCTGGCCAATCCATGAGTTCAGTTAGGTCAGGTGTATGCTTGCCAGCTGGTATTTGTTACACTATGTGACAGCCCAGGCTGATTCATATGTGGTACACCTCAGACTGATCCACATTTTAGATTGCCTTAGTTGAACCAATGTGTTAGCCCTAGTTGATGCTTTGTGTCAGTATGCCCTGATTTCGTACCTGTACATACAAACAATCCCAGATTATGTTTGTTCCAGCTAGCTGTGATGGCTTGTGTACCGTTAAGCCCTTATTGCACTGACTCCTTCTTGAGTTGGACAGTTATATATGATGCTGAATGTTCATTGCTCCATTTACAGCTGGAATCTGTGATACTGATGGTGAGAACAATCAATACATTCTCTTGTAGTTCTGCTCCTAGGCGCCTCTCACCAAATTATCTTTTCCAGTACTGTTTTATCCAGCCATATTTAAACAAGCAGGTAGCTGCTTTGTCATTTTAGATTACTTTTATTACAATAAGCCCTAGACACACAGTTGGAAGAGCATTTGTCTGTTGAGCCAGGGCTTACAAGTTTTAGACCTGCAATATAATGTACTCAACATAAATTTCTGTTCAGCCTCTCTGTACTCATCCCATAGTTGGCAGAATGGAGTTAGACTGCCTGTCATTAGGATATTTATGAAAGTGTCTGAAATAAGTTCATTTGGTAATGGCATTCTGACTCCATAAAATGTCCAATGTAAGATTGATGTGACTGGATGATTTGATTTTTTGCTTTGTGACATCCTGTAAATTTAAAAAAAAAGAAGTCGCTTCACCAATAAAAATTGTGAATTTTAATTAACAGCTGTATATACATATATACATTTTTTTTATTTAATTACTTACAAATACTGCTTTGGCAATTGTTCATGTTTAGAAAGTGTAGGAAATAATACTTTAGCATTCCCATTATCCCAGTATATCCTTATCTCTTTAAATTCTCTTTCAACACTCATACACTTACTTTTTTCTTCTAAGAACAAAGATCAAAGGTATCGAGAAACTTTGAGGCTAAGCAGAAAACTGTCCAGATTCTGATCAGTGTCAGCATTATCAGCTGATTTCACCGTAATGGTTGATTATGTGTACCAAGACCCTATCATTTATTTACTGGTAGACCAATATCCTGGCTTAATCGAAGTCTTCCGGGTCTGTTGAACTTATTCTTCAGGCTGGACAATATTGGGTGCTCTAGCAAACTAATTGGCATCTATAGATTATCCATGATTGGTCAGGGCACATGATCCTCTTCCTGTCTGGTACACTCTCTGCCTATGGTATGTTTTAGTCATACTTAACTACATGTCAACATCCAAGCACTTTTCAAAGGTTCAAGTTAATAGCATTATTTCTTCTCAGTTTATCTAAACTCTAATGGATTTTCTTTTACATATAATTATAAATCTGCTTTTCACTGAATTAGTAACAAAAACCCCAAATTTTATGTTGCTTACACTACAAGAACAAATCCTGGCTCAGCCCTTAGAAATACCGGTATTTACTTTCTTACTTACTGCCCACTTTGCTAGTCGGCATTTAGGGCAATAACAAAGGTCTTCTACTTTCTTACGACAGCTTTGCTATATTGTTCCCTAGACGTGGCTTAGGTCTTTCATCTTTGATTTCACTGTCTGACTCATGTTATCCCAGGTCTTCCATGCTTTTGGCTTTCCTCTGGTGTCCATTGAAGGGCTATTTGGAAGATGTAATTAATAGGTCCTCGAATGAGATGACAGATCTACTTCCATTGTCTTCTCATCATTATTGTCCCAATGCTATCCTGACAACACAGCTTTAACTGATCCCTGTTTGAGATTGTATGCAGCCAGAATATACATTGATTTCTTCTTAAAAAATTTCTATAAAAACTTGACAGTTTTGTTAGATTTAGTCTCCATTATCCTCCAGTTCTTGGAACCATATAGTAAGGTGTACAAGACACACCTCCTGTATATTGTTAAGTTTTGTTCACACACTGTGTTTGCTTGGCCTAAGTCTTTACATGTAACTGGCTTTAACGTACCACTTCCAGCAATTATGGGAGATGCTTTACCATATGTCATGGATTGTTCTTACTGACCAATCATTAGAGCCAGTTAACCATTCCCCAGACAGATCAAGGGTCAACTTGGACAAACTTTGAACACATAGTATGCTAACATATAAAACATACTTGGAAATGCTTCTTTCTTTAACTTGGTGAACTTTTCATTGAACCATCATTTTGATCAACAGAACAACCAAATGCATATTCATGATCTACACACAGAACTATATGCTTCAAAGGATTCATACCCTGTAAAAACACTAGGGATGTAAATCGAATCCCAAAACGATATTCGAATATTCGGAACGTGTATTCGAATCATATTCGAATATTCGGAACGAATTTGTATCATAGTGGCATATAACACGGTAATTTTCCATTACATTCAGTGTGTTTATTCATTGTAAAATGTTTATTTCTGACCACAATTTACATTGCTAGCCTTACTTAATGCAGAAGCGGTGGTAGATTTATGATTTTATCATAGCATTTAATTTTAAAACGACGATTTCTTCTTTTTGAAATACAAACGGCAATATTATGAATCCGCCATTATCCTGTTTATTGTGAAGTACCAGACGGGGCGTTTCTTTACTTGGTTAGTGGTAGTTTGCAAGAAAATACTGTCAGTGAAGAATGCCAGTAAATGCGTAAATAATGTCATTGCTACTTAACAATTATTATTATTATTATTATTATTATTATTATTATTATTATTATTATTGAAACTCTTATAAAACTATAAAGTTACCAATCAATGTTAAGATGACCTGCAAAGTCCCGTATAATATATACATTATTAATTAGTCACCTTAAACTTGGGTGTATTTTTGTTACGTGTTGTACTTTGTGTAATAACCTTTACAATTTAAAGGCATTTTGTGAAATTAATTACTTATTTGTATTAACATATGACGTATTTAAGGGGCTTAATAAAACCATATCATAATTTTATTAGATGAAACTGTACAACACATGCAAAATAGCTTACAATTTTAATATTTTACTCTACTAACCGCAAACAATGTATAACAACAACAGTCCATTATGTTTTGTGAACTAATCTTATAAAATACATTAATGATTAAAGGCGGCATTTTCTAAAGGACAAAATGCCGGTGATACTGGATCGACAGTAAGACAATTAGGCAAAACCACGAAGGTTTTATGATAGAAAATCGCTCAAGTGTACAGCCAATTAATGGTCTTGATTGGTTGGTGGTCGGATTGATGTTTAATTGTGATTGGCTGATATCGCTAAGGGCGTTAATCCGAAGCCATAACATGTCAATTAGAGACATTTAGTTACCAATACACAATCGCTCAAGTGTACAGCCAATTAACGGTCTTGATTGGTTGGTGGTCGGATTGATGTTTAATTGTGATTGGCTGATATCGCTAAGGGCGTTAATCCGAAGCCATAACATGTCAATTAGGGACATTTAGTTACCAATACACAAGTGACAATTACGAACCTGCTCGCCATATGCCTATGGGTGAAAGGCGAATATAAACAAAACCATTTGATGACGATAATTACTGCGATTGGCTAGTGTCAAGATTACCTGACTGTTGATAAATTGATGAAGTACCAACCAGTATATATATAAAGAATGATTAAAATTGTAAGCTCGTGAGTTTTAAGTGTGTTAAGTAAACCTATGACGAACAATTAAAAAAGTCTGTAGATTTACATTTTTGTTATTCGGAGAGAACGAAGCAAAAACAAAGAACAGAAAATCGCGGTGACAAAAAATAACAGATGTCGCGGTATTATATAGGAATAAAATAACAAGTATGAAGTAGAGTGACAAAAACAGAAAGTGTTTGCAATTAAAGTTTGTTTGACAGTGATCTAGTTGTGCTTTTCAAAAAAGAAAAGACGTTCTCAGCTTCTGGTGGACTGTTATCAACAAGTATAGCCTTATATAATGTATTTATTACACACTATCCCGACCAAAGCTGGGTAGAGTCAGTGTTACGTAATTGCTGTAGCTAATTGCCGCAACATTGAACTGACACGTGTGTTTATTGTACGTTGGCAACTGTTTCCACAGCTGTATGGTGATGTGGTTGATGTGACTAGATCTAAGTGGGAGAGGGGGCAGAGAAGGAGCTGTGCGCGGTAAGGTGATTTCATGCTGTTAACCAGATGGCAATTCGTTATCAGGAGACATGACCCACCCCCTCTATCTTAGAGCGAACGCGACTACATGTCGCTAGCGTCTTAAGACGCTGGGGACACTACGATCAACTAAAGAAATGTCTTTTCAATGTTCCTTCGAAATTAACAAAAGCGGAATAAAAATTATAAAATATTCGAATCCCAAAATCTCTATTCGAATAGCGACTTGATATTCGAATATTCGAATATTCGAATATTCGTTAACATCCCTAAAAAACACCCAATCATAAATACCTTCAAATCATCAAAGGACTGACAAAAACAAACCTACTTTAATTTCTCTATTAGTTAGAGATGTCAAATGAAATTTAATGACCATGACAATTTGCCAATGAATCATGCTTCCTGATTGGTCAGGTCATCTAGAAAGGATTTCTTGGTGTGAAGCCATTTATCTGTTATTTGAAGGCACATGAGCCACAAAAGCAAATAGAATACTGAAACAGCAGAAAAAACTCAAAATTAATAGTTTGTCAAGAGGATCCCATGTCATTCAGTATATGGATATTTTCCTTATTCTGAAAATAACCTGTTTTACATGACTTGTAACATTTATCAGGCTGCATATGTTAAAGCTGGTATCCAACAGTTTGGAACCAATCTTTTTCCTCCAACAAACAAATAATTTTTTTTACTAGAACAGATGCCGTGAAATGCTGTTTAATGATGTACTGTATCTATGTGATGTAGTGAGGCATAACACTACTGGTGTCATGACCAACATGTATTTGCTGTCTGGGCCTCACTGCATAGTTAGCTATTTTTAAACTAAAAAGACAACATGACCATTTATATTTGAGATCACATAATATCATCATCTGGAGTATCCGCTCTGATATTGATGTCAATTTTTAGCAGAAATCCACAGCATGCTTATTTAAAGATTTGAAAATAATTAACATATTGGGTATTTTTAACAAGGTGTACTGTCTTTAAATTGAGATAGTGTTCAACATTGTCTTTGCTCAGACGTATGATTTACTGCAGAATTATGCACAAATACAACAGCATGCCAAGATAACAATGCAAATTGCTTGAGACTCAGCAGCCAAAAGTGCAGATGCTGATCAGACAACTGTCAGTGGGATACTGATTGTCTAAGCCTGATCAACTGATGCTAACAGATTAAGAATGATTCTCGTTAGTGGTGTACTTCAGTCCAAGTTGCCATTAAGATTTGATTACATTGCTCTCATTAGTGGTGTACTTCAGTCCAAGTTGCCATTAAGATGTGATACATTGCTCTCGTTAGTGGTGTACTTCAGTCCAAGTTGCCATTAAGATTTGTTACACTGCTCTCGTTAGTGGTGTACTTCAGTCCAAGTTGCCATTAAGATTTGATACACTGCTCTCGTTAGTGGTGTACTTCAGTCCAAGTTGCCATTAAGATTTGATACACTGCTCTCGTTAGTGGTGTACTTCAGTCCAAGTTGCCATTAAGATGTGATACATTGCTCTTGTTAGTGGTGTACTTCAGTCCAAGTTGCCATTAAGATTTGATTACATTGCTCTCGTTAGTGGTGTACTTCAGTCCAAGTTGCCATTAAGATTTGATACACTGCTCTCGTTAGTGGTGTACTTCAGTCCAAGTTGCCATTAAGATTTGTTACATTGCTCTCGTTAGTGGTGTACTTCAGTCCAAGTTGCCATTAAGATTTGATTACATTGCTCTCGTTAGTGGTGTACTTCAGTCCAAGTTGCCATTAAGATTTGATTACATTGCTCTCGTTAGTGGTGTACTTCAGTCCAAGTTGCCATTAAGATTTGATTACATTGCTCTCGTTAGTGGTGTACTTCAGTCCAAGTTGCCATTAAGATTTGAAACATTGCTCTCGTTAGTGGTGTACTTCAGTCCAAGTTGCCATTAAGATTTGTTACATTGCTCTCGTTAGTGGTGTACTTCAGTCCAAGATGCCATTAAGATGTGATACATTGCTCTCGTTAGTGGTGTACTTCAGTCCAAGTTGCCATTAAGATTTGATTACATTGCTCTCGTTAGTGGTGTACTTCAGTCCAAGTTGCCATTAAGATTTGATTACATTGCTCACGTTAGTGGTGTACTTCAGTCCAAGTTGCCATTAAGATTTGATTACATTGCTCTCGTTAGTGGTGTACTTCAGTCCAAGTTGCCATTAAGATTTGAAACATTGCTCTCGTTAGTGGTGTACTTCAGTCCAAGTTGCCATTAAGATTTGTTACATTGCTCTCGTTAGTGGTGTACTTCAGTCCAAGATGCCATTAAGATGTGATACATTGCTCTCGTTAGTGGTGTACTTCAGTCCAAGTTGCCATTTAGATTTGATTACATTGCTCTCGTTAGTGGTGTACTTCAGTCCAAGTTGCCATTAAGATTTGATTACATTGCTCTCGTTAGTGGTGTACTTCAGTCCAAGTTGCCATTAAGATTTGAAACATTGCTCTTGTTAGTGGTGTACTTCAGTCCAAGTTGCCATTAAGATTTGATACATTACTCTTGTTAGTGGTGTACTTCAGTCCAAGTTGCCATTAAGATTTGAAACATTGCTCTTGTTAGTGGTGTACTTCAGTCCAAGTTGCCATTAAGATTTGATTAATAAGGGTACTGGATCATGGTAAATGGGAATTCAAGATTCTAAGATTATGACATAGCAAATAGAAATCTCCTTTGTTATTGAAGAAAAACTAGACAAAGGATGTTGAAGCAGCCTATAGATGTGCAAAGTATGCAAATTCTATATGTTTTTAGTAACAACAAGATATTTGATGTGATTATCAGTTATTTAAACATATTTCATATCTACTTATACTGGCTATATAGGTGAGCTATAGAACACACAGAGATGTCCACACCTTAAAGAAATGTCTCAACTGCTGAATATATATATAGCAAATCCCCATAACTTTCCCTGATAGATTTTCCAGTTAGAAACTCAAACCATTTAATAGGCTGTATTAATATGATGGATCATAATCACTCACTTAATATACATGGGTATTAACCTTCCTTTGTTGCTAAAGGATGCTATTGTGTTGAAGGTTGCATTGTAGTTAATGATTTTTTATTATGTTCATTTATTATGTAGCTTTCATTAAATAATAGCTATTTATCACATAACCTACCGCGCGAGCGTGAGGTAACACTCATGCGTTATTTTTGGTAACTCACTAGTTAGTTATCGTAGTGTGACGTCATTGTCGTAGTGTGACGTCATTAAGTATGTGTAGTGTATATGCCATTTCCCGATCACTTTGTTGTCGCCGTTTATGCATTTTGTTGGACAATTTCACTTTAATTAATAAATAGATAACATTTTAGTCATGTTATAAACGAATATGTTCCCTTTGTGTGGAAAATGGTGGAGTAAAGACTGGAACTATCTTTTGTGCAGATTCTTCCAAACAGAATTACACATGTCAAGGCCGACTGTTCATACTATAAAAAGATTAGGCATTGTAAACAAAAACAGCTGGTGTTTTGGTTATGTGATAAATAGAATCTAATATTCGTGTTCATTAGATACTGAAAATATTAAACTCGTTGTCTAAAATGATATGAAACTGGGCAAAGCCTCGTTTTGTATCGTTTCATTCAACTCGTTAAATATTTTCTGTATCTAATGAACACTCATATCAGATCCTCTATTAATGTTCTTAGTTCCATTCAAACAACTGAAATAATTAGCATCAGTTTATTAAATACCTGTTATATACATGTATTTAATTCATTCTGTTTGATTTTTGAGCTAATAGAATGTCAAGAGAGATAAGTTTAGAAGTATTTACCTGGTTATCGATGTGCTAAGATCTAATTTCTTTGCCATGTTTTGAATAGAACAGTGCCATTTTGCTGTTTGCTCCACCTGAATTATTAATGCAAATGTTTTCTATGCAGTCAAGATTAGATAGGTCTGGGCTCCCTCATAATTACCTTTAGGAGATCATTGAAAACACTTTCTCAGCAACTAGCAGATACATACCTTGTAGTTTTCCAGAACATTCATCTGCTATTGTGGTGTCTGGCAACATATCTAGGGAGATTTGCGTCTGTTGTGTGCTTTTTTTACTTACACTTAAAAAAAACTAGTGTAGAGGTGAACACAGTTTGGCTCAACTAGATTACAACTGGTCATTAGGGATTTTAGTGGCATCTGTGGCAGACTAGTTAAGGCTTTGGACTTGAGTCTGGTGAAGCCATGGTTCGAAACCCCAGACCTTGGAAGAGATGTTATGACTTGTGCAAGCCTATCTGTTACTCATTTTGCCAGGTAGAAGATACCTGATTATGGTTTCTACAAAACTTGTATAGCCCCAAAAGGATTAATCTAAGTTTAACATATCTTTGCTTATGATTGGTTATTTCTATATTGTTGGTCTGATGTAACGAGGTGTATTACATGTATATAATTGTGTGTTATGTGTCCCAAACATCATGGAACAATATAACTGGCAGAACTATATGAGTTATGATTGTTAATTTTTAAAAGCAAAAGACACAGCAAACAAAAGACTACAGCTAACGGTATTTGAAGTTGGAACACAAAGTTCTTTTTGCATGTTTTTTCTCATATGCATCAGAGTTTAAATTATCTTTTATCCACCCGCAGCACATCAGTCATGAACATATACTAGTTATTCCTTATCATGCTGCAACATGCAATAGAAAGTCTTATTGTATTATGCTATTTGCTAACCGCTACATGCAAAGGTACCAAGACACATTTCTAGAATACTCAGCAACAAATAGTACAGATCCTAATCTGATTCCCCAACAGGAGCTGGCTGATCTGTATCTACACCATTTGCTGATCACTTTGTGCTTAGCATACTAAAAGTTGGAGACCTGTTACAGAGTAACATGTAACTACCTTTCTTCTGTTTTAGGGATCAATACAATGCTTCACTTGATGTGAATAATTCAATAATGGGATTAAAAAAGATCACCATTCACCATTACATAATAAAAATTAATAATTCTGTTTAAGATATCCTCACCTTAATGACTTGGTCTTGTTCATTAAAGGACATTGATGTTGTCTTAGATAGAAAATTGGGTCTATGGGTGAAATATGCTATGTTATGTTTATCTACAAAGCTTATGTACTGTACTTGCTTTTCGTATCATGTTGGCACATACAAAAACTTGTACAAGCTTGAGGTCCAATTCTTCTTAAATAATACTGCACTAATGCGCATTTTGTGTTGGTAGTTTTAGATGTTTCTATTGTTTTTCTTAGATGATTGTTACCTTAATGTGTGGGTGTTAATGTGTTGCAGCAAGAAATGACTGCGATTTCAATGTTGAAAACATGTTTATGATACCGCTTATACCACACACTTAAAATTTCATGACCATATATGGGATCCCGATGGCACAGTAGCTTGGCCTGTCTTGGTTCCCCTCATTTAGTTTTAGCTCATCTGAGCGCAATGTGCTCAAGGGGAGTATTTGTGATACCGCTTTGTCCGTCGTTCGTCGTCCGTCACCGTCGTCAACATTTTAGCTTGTGAACATACTACAGGCCACAGTTTTTATCCAATCTTTATCAAACTTGGTCAGAATGTTTGTCTGCATGAAATCTCGGATAAGTTCATTATTGGGTCATCTGGGGTCAAAAAGTAGGTCACTAGGTCAAATCTTAGCAAAAGCTTGTGAACACACTAGAGGCCCAATTTATGGCCTAATCTTCACCAAACTTGATCAGAATGTTTGTCTGCATGAAATCTTGGATAAGTTAATGACTGGGTCACTAGGGTCAAACTTGGCCAGAATGTTTGCCAATATGAAATCTTACATATGCTTTGAAGTGGCTCATGTGGATTCAGTAGGTAACTTGGTAAAATTCTAGAAAATGTTATCAACCCAGTGGCCACACTTATGGTCCAAACTTCACCAAAGATTTCTAAAGTAAATAACTCTAAATTACTTGATGCCAGATTTGAGCCTAGTAAAAGCCTGTGTCATCAGGTGAGCGATTAAGGGCCATCATGGCCGTCTTGTTGTTAACTTGAGTCCCAGCCGGCGGGGCCAAAGACTTTCATGTGGGAAGGTCTTCCAGCTGACCCTTGTTCAAATGAGGTCTTCCTTTAATAGTTATGACAACAACTGTGTCTGTAAAGTTTGCACATAAAACAAACAGTATGAACCTATGGGGAGTGGGGTAACATCGTGGGGTCACTGACTTGTGATCAAGTCCTGGTCTAGGCATGTGACTTTTTCAACAGACCTATTAGAGGCCGGCAATTCTACCCAGACATTTGTCATTACAATAACCATAATTGTGTTACTGTAATATGTCTGAAAGCAGCAGAAATTGAACCCATATATTTCATACTGTAAACAGCTTACAATGTTTACATGTTTCAGATACTATTGGTGAGCAGCAGCAAGCACCAGGACAAATGGGTGGTGCCTGGTGGGGGGATAGAGCCTTTAGAGGAACCCAAACTGGCAGCAATAAGAGAGGCCTTAGAGGAGGCAGGTGTACGGGGCAATTCTGGGGCGCCATATAGGAATATTTGAGGTAAAATGGTGGGTTGAAAGTGAGCTTGGATTGGATGCATTTCACTAAACTTAGGGATTTAAGGTAAATTTAGGGAATTCTTATTGTTACCAAGTTTGTTTATGAAGTTCATAGGAAAGACCTTTTTGTGCTGGTTTTGTAGGAATCCTCATTCAACTACAACTGGTTATATCCCTATACCTATTTTGAAGCTTTAAAACAAGTTTGAAGCATTATTGATATTTTTCTAATCAATTAATGATTTTAGAAATACTTAATTCAGTACATCATATGGATAACACCTTCAACCTTGTTACATGTGTATATGCACAATCATGTCCTGAGATAATACATAGGTCATGTAGAGTTGTTTCTTACATTTATACTTAATGTCAATTCTTTCCATCATCATAATACTCTAGAGGACTACTTTATGTGGGGATAGTTCAATACATGTACACCATAAAGTTCTTAACAGTACAGGAAACATGATTTGTATTTGCGTGTATTTAGCCAAGTTCCATTCAGAGAAAATTCTAAAAATGCATTTGTGACAATAATATTTTTGTTTACAAATTGTTAGTGAAAGGACATTGTCTGAAGGTTAGTGACATGCAATCTTTGTCTTTATTGATAATATCAGTGACTTCAACCTGTGCTTAGTGAGAAATAATTGTGAAACTCCTATTTATAATTTGCATCTTTTTTCACCATTTTGTAAGACATAATCTTAATTGCTTATTTATTAAAAGATCCTATTTATACACCTATGCTGATGCTGACAGCTGTGCACACTGGTACTCTTGGAATTGTATGCATTAACCTATTTATTTTATATTGCAGAATAAAGAGAAAAAGCATCGAACCCTATTGTATGCATTCACAGTCACAGACCTACTGGATGAATGGGAGGATGGGAAAGTGATGGGTAGGCAGTTGTTGTTTGATCATTTGTTGTCTCTTGAACCACCAATCTATCAGTTACATGTATACAAAGGTTGTGGATGCCTTCACTGGGCAACAATGTAACAATGTTCTCATTATGATTCTACTGCTATTTTATTGTTCTGAAACCATGTCAACCAGTCATGGAACTTCTCTACAGGGAATAATATCAGTGCCCTTTCATAAATTCTTTAGTATGTCTGTCCTTAGGATTCAAACCCATGACTTCCCACATCAACTGGTACTGACCCTTATAGGATTTGTTGCCTGGCACTATTTACAGTGTATTAGATGCAATTTGCTTTCCTTTCAACCTGCTGTCATGCTACACTTTGATACTTGCCGTAAAACTTTAATCCATTTTCAACACTTAGTGGGAAGATGGCTCTTCTGGAACTACAGTATTTGCCTATGCCTGATCAGTTCATGATTGTGGGGCACCCATGATGTAGTGGTAGAGATGCTATTTGTAACTATGTTGACTGCTTAGCCTCTTATCTCTTTTGCATGGGTTCGAGTCCCATTCGGGGCAAACAACTTAATGTGGTCAGGTCTGCTAGCTGACTTGCGATGTGATGGTGGTTCTACCCAGACCTTTGTCTGGGATCTTCCTCCACCAAAACATCTGGATGTCGCTAACATAATCATAATTGGTTGCTGCGATCTATCTAAAAACAATCATGCTAAGCTGGCAATATGTGAAAAGTATGTATAGAATTATTGTCACTCTCATAATACTTGTTGCAAGATTAATGACTTTGGCATGTAACACAGGTTCTGTCTGATCAAAAATACATTATATTTGCTGGGCTATACAGGCTGCATGTTTACTTATTATATGAGCTGAATATAAGAACATATGTTAATGTACATTGTAGTCAGTTTAAATGTCTTAGCAGACAGGTCTAAGGGACCTTTGGGTAGATAAACTGGGTTTGCTCACTTAACAAGACATGCATCCCTGAAGGTGTGTTTGTTGAAAAGCTTCTGTAATTATTAAAATAAAGAAACACACAAACATAAATGGTTACTAATTCAACATACCAGTGTATATAAAATGTCTTATCTAGTAAGAACAACAAAAGTTTCCTGTCTATGATTGTCTATCATGGATTTCTTGACAGTATGGGCATATCTTTCTGATTGTACTTTATCTCTATGCTTGCAGCATATGGCATATTTCTGTGCCGTAAAACCCAAATATTTTTTTTAAAAATAAATATTCCTCTGTTTGATATTGTAACTAATGCAGTGCACACAAACATTAGGTGACAACAATATGCATAATTTGTCATCATTGCCTTAATTCTATCTTCTTGCCTGTGTTCCTGGGAGCTGTGATATACAACACTAATTGGGTATGCAGGAACAGTGACAGAGGCTTGTTGAGTTTGCTTAATGAGGGCCATTCAGTCTTTCAAAAGATCTGCTCTACTTCTAAAGTCTTTTTGCACTATGACTCTCACATGGTCTGTGTTTTGTTGAAATTAGCTTTCTATTTATCCTGCTTGCCTTGCTTCTGTAAATACCAACATCCAAATGCCTGCATTCAGTTAGTACCGTAACTCTCCATTCTACTTTGTGTGCCTCTGAGATATAAATGTTATATTTTACTATTTGTTCATTTGACTACAATATCTATGTACACTTTTTAATGATATACTTTATACTCAATGCTTGCAGAAGAGGGCATATTTTTATAAAGAAATATTTAATTGTTTTATGATGTTATAACTACACACTCCAGATGTTGATCTGACACACCTTTCTCATAACCCTAAAAGAGAAAAGGATCAACTAAGTGAGTTGTCTAAGTAATAACATAATTTTCACATAAAGATAGTTTTGTTTTGTATTGTGTCAGAAGATTCCATGCTTCTGGAGAAAATAAGTCCATGACTATAAGTGTAATCTGTCATCATTGCCAATTTTGTGTTCATTCTTGCACTGCGTTGTCTCTGGGAGTAGTAATGTAAGCCATTAATTTGGAACAATTGGAAAGCAAGAGAGTATGGTTTGACATGTGAATGAGGGGCAAAGATGTCTTTCTTCAGGAATATTGAGTCTTGATGAGTCTGCCCAAAGGGAGAAAGTCTTCCTGCAGGGTATTGTAAGAGTATTGTTGAGTATACCCCAAGGGGGCATGTCTGTCTTCCTACTGGAACATGGAGAGTATTGTTGAGTATGCCCAAAAGGGGCATGTCTGTCTTCCTACTGGAACATGGAGAGTATTGTTGAGTATGCCCAAAGGGGGCATGTCTGTCTTCCTACTGGAACATGGAGAGTATTGTTGAGTATGCCCAAAAGGGGCATGTCTGTCTTCCTACTGGAACATGGAGAGTATTGTTGAGTATGCCCAAAAGGGGCATGTCTGTCTTCCTACTGGAACATGGAGAGTATTGTTGAGTATGCCCAAAGGGGGCATGTCTGTCTTCCTACTGGAACATGGAGAGTATTGTTGAGTATACCCAAAGTGGGCATGTCTGTCTTCCTACTGGAACATGGAGAAGGTATTGTTGAGTATGCCCAAAAGGGGCATGTCTGTATTCCTACTGGAACATGGAGAAGGTATTGTTGAGTATGCCCAAAGGGGACATGTCTGTCTTCCTACTGGAACATGGAGAGTATTGTTGAGTATGCCCAAAAGGGGCATGTCTGTATTCCTACTGGAACATGGAGAAGGTATTGTTGAGTATTCCCAAAGGGGTATGTCTGTCTTCCTACTAGAAGATGGAGAGAGTATTGTTGAGTATGCCCAAAAGGGGCATGTCTGTATTCCTACTGGAACATGGAGAGTATTGTTGAGTATGCCCAAAGGGGGCATGTCTGTCTTCCTACTAGAAGATGGAGAGAGTATTGTTGAGTATGCCCAAAAGGGTATGTCTGTCTTCCTACTAGAAGATGGAGAGAGTATTGTTGAGTATGCCCAAAAGGGGCATGTCTGTATTCCTACTGGAACATAGAGAAGGTATTGTTGAGTATTCCCAAAGGGGTATGTCTGTCTTCCTACTAGAAGATGGAGAGAGTATTGTTGAGTATGCCCAAAAGGGGCATGTCTGTATTCCTACTGGAACATGGAGAAGGTATTGTTGAGTATGCCCAAAGGGGGCATGTCTGTATTCCTACTGGAACATGGAGAAGGTATTGTTGAGTATGCCCAAAAGGGGCATGTCTGTATTCCTACTGGGACATGGAGAAGGTATTGTTGAGTATGCCCAAAGGGGGCATGTCTGTCTTCCTACTGGAACATGGAGAGTATTGTTGAGTATGCCCAAAAGGGGCATGTCTGTATTCCTACTGGAACATGGAGAAGGTATTGTTGAGTATTCCCAAAGGGGACATGTCTGTCTTCCTACTGGATGATGGAGAGAGTATTGTTGAGTATGACCAAAGTGGGCATGTCTCTCTTCCTACTGGAACATTGAGAGAGCATTGTTGAGCATGCTCAAAAGGGGTTGGGGCAGTCTGGATTCCTACAAGAACATTAAAGGAGTGTTGTTTTGTTTGACCATAGGGTCCTAGTAAATTCTTTGTCCTACATGTTTGTAGGTGGTCTTTCAGCTTTATTTTAAATGTGTTTGATATTTATTCTATTATTAGCTGAGCATGTTGTGCTCAAGGTAAATTTTTGTCATACCTCTTTGTCTGACTTGTGTTTTGCAGCATCAACAGTCAACAAGTGAGTAGTTTGCTTGTGAACACTCTAGAGGCCACATTTATGGCCCAGTCTTCACTTGCTTAGAACGTTTGCCTGCATGATATCTTTGACGAGTTCTTACAGGGTCAGGTGGAACCAAAAAGTAGTACACTAGGTCAAGTTTTAGAAAAATCTTGTTAACATGCTAGAGAACACATTTATGGTCCAATCTTGGGCCATAGATTGTAATCCAATTATGACCAACTTGGCCAGAATGTTTGTGTTAAGTCTTAAATCAGTTAATAACTGGGTCCCAAAGGGTCAAAAAGTAGACGACTAAGTTAAATCTTAGAAAAAAACACTGTGATCACCCCATAGGTGATATATATTAACCATGCTTGGTCAGAACTTTTGTCTAAGATGTTATAAAAACATTGTGAACACACTAGAGGCAGTACTGAGGGCTCAATCTTCATCAAAAGAAATTTAAGTAAAAAACACTTAATCACTTGATGCCAGTCATAAGCCTACTGAAAGCCCAGGTCCTCTGTTAAGTGATTGAAGTGCTTCATGGCCCTCATGTGTTTATTTTGAATTATTCACCATTATTATTCTGGTAAGATTATTGTCACAGACAAAAAATAGACAAGCAAGCAATGTCCTTACAATCCACTAAACTGATAAGCCTGTAGCTGTGATTAGTTGAAACTTCAACAGAATGTGATTAATTGACGATTTTGTGCACTGCATAATTACCAAAATTCACAAAATGAAGTCATGGCTGTGAAGACAAAAATAACAATTGAATGTAAAAAATTATCGCTTGCTATGAAGCTGCATTTGTTTAATAGTAATAGTAAGCGGTTTCTTAGTTTTCCAGTACAAACAGTATCCATTTCTTGTGGTTAAGCAGAAGACTTAATTTATTAAACCCCACTATTAAGACCAATTTTCCATGAACACAGTCATTTGTTTGTTACCATTAACTGTTGGGAAGTGTCACTTGTGACAGCATCCAGAGTTATGAGAATGATGAGTTTCTGAGGCACAAAGGATTGACCCTGCATAGCCTTTACTACTTGCAGCCAGTCTTCCTGCCTGGGAAAAAGAAGTGTGAATAAAGAAACAAAATATATATGTTCAAGGTGACTAGATGTGTTGATTATAACCAGGCATGCTTGGAATCTGAGCATCAATATTGTAATATTTTTAAAGTAGATGTTCAAGTGGTTATATTATGATACAGATATACATGAAATGCAGATTGTTGAATGAACAATGCTGCACAGGAATATCACTAAGTGAGTAGACAAAAGGGGCAAAAGGAGGAAGCAAAATGTGATTATTAGAGTCCTTGATCGGCTGACTATAATCTTCTAGGCCGAGATATCTGCAAAATCTCATGGTATGTCTCACTGCCTTTTGCAACCATATATCACTGTTATGAGAGAAGTCACTGGTATCATCTCAGTTTCCCTGTCTAAAGTAACTGCATGCCTTTGGAAAAGACTGGTGGAATCAGGACTTAGATTCACATCCCAAGGGTTAAGTGTTGATGCAACGAGCTGGGTGCTAATTTTGAACTCAGTACAGTTTTTGCATACCTGTAATTGCTAACATGATTAAACTTACACAGTCCAAACAGCACTTTTAGTGCTTTGATTATTCAGAGGTCAAAGGTTTCATTTCTTAAACAGACATCAATTTATTCTCATCAATGTTTCCAAGAAACAGGAACTGGGTAAACATGGGCAGTAAACTACTATTAATTTACCCATTCCCTGTATCTTTGGACCTTTTGCTGACTGAAGGGAGACTCATATTAATACAAACATTCTAAGAATAATGAACCCCATTTAGGCACACAACCAGGGAGATTTCACATCTTTAATAAGAGAACATCTTTGTTGTCTGCACAAGACTAGAAAAGAACCTATGGAACAGATGGTCAGACTACATAAAAGACTGGACACCTCACAAAAACCTTGGGCTGGACAGCTTAATTTGTTTGTCCAGTGATGCCTATACCATCCTAATTATTTTACTGGCACAGGAGAATAAAATCCCTTTTTCTGCTTGATTGTTGTAGAAAGGCTCTCTCTTCAGAAATGACAGATGATTTTCCTTAGCATTTGACTTTTCCTTCGACATAAATGTGTATCTATCTACATTTAGTTATGTAAAAATCAACAATCAAGAAATAGTTTTATCTTGGCCTCATTAGAAAAAGATGAGATTCAATTGCTGTTTGTAGAGTGTGCAGTCAATGCTTATCTATACACTATATCTGGTTGTTTGAAAAAGGAAATTGCTCAGCACTGTTGGACAGCACATCACCAAGCCCTGGAACATCTACTATAAGCTTATTATAAGTAAGGGAGTACTTAATTGTATGAGCTGCTCTCTGCCAATGCTGCTGATCGGCACATTAATGGATACGTAGGTTTATCTGCATTATAAACATTGTTAAGTTTTGTTATCTCAGCATTGATTGTACACTACTTTAACTTTAATGTATCTTTTTTTGTTCGCTGAATCATTTAAGACCATCATGAATCCATTATCATCCAGTAGCAAATGTTTTTATATATTCAGTTGGTATATTAAGGACATTATAACGAAGGTAATGTTTGATCGTCACAATCAAGTCAGCTATTTGTTGTGTAAAATATATGCTTGCTATGCTATTCCTTGATAGTTCTGTAACATGATCTTTACAACCTTGTATTGTAGCTGTCAAAACTGACATATGACAGTATTGACTGACATTTGTGCCAGACTGCCTTGTAAAGTGTTCACTCTTACTCTGCTATGTAAAACTTCAGCCAGCTTAGGCAAATAGTGTCGATCCAGATCAGCTGTATCAGCTGGAAGCTGTATGTCAGGATCTCTTCTTTTTGTTGCTAGAGTCTCCTAGTAATATGTCTTAATATCGTTACACATGTTTGTTAGTGTTTTTTTAATAGTTGTATATTCTGTTAATTACTGTTGCATTTAAGGGCTAATATTCTTAGTTTCATTAGTCCAGTCCAGATATGGGAATCATGACACTTTCCTTAAGAAACCAGTTTAAACCATTTGTAACCTGTTTAAACTAGTTCTAGCAATGCACTTGCTCTCTGGATGTTCACTTCACAGATGGGCAGTGTCATTACTGTGTCAACTTTAGTGACATTAACAACCTGTACTTGTGGTCAAGACTTTCGTAACCTTGCTCCTTTGTAGCTGTTAAACTGTCGCCAAAACAATTGTTGTTTATATTAACAAGAAAAGACCAAACCTGACAACCAACCATATATAGCTGCATTGAGGTCTTTTGTGATGTTATCACTGTCACTATGGGACTTTTAAATTCATTTTTTTTTTTTTAATTTTTCTCATCCCGGTTACTGGCAGTATTTTGTAGAACCTGTTTGTTAGAGGAAGGGAAACACGGCTTGCCTAAAGTGCCTGTAAATATCAGCTCACAATCTATAAGAGTCAAAAGTTAAGGGATCTACATACTGTACATGTATAGCTGGCATTACCTTACAAGGTGTTAAAAAATTATATTCAGTATTATTTGCCAATATTTATGTGGGGAGGAGGGGAAACAAACATTTTGCCAGTACCAGCAGTGTTAATCACACCTATATAGCAGTTACTGGGGACTGCAAAATACCTCCGTCACAAAATCCCTTTAATGCAGTTTAGCATGAGTTGTTGCATTTTGCTATTGCAATACCTGATATTAATTAAAACACTCATTGTATGTTTTGTTTGATCTCGTACATGTATACTCTTGTAGTATCACTGGGATTCCGCATTTTTGAACATTTGGAGACTGTCACCGATCATTCAATTGAATTATATCAATGAAAAGATGTGAATTTATGATTTTACAACAAATACAACTGTTTGATCAAGTTACAGTATATGGAATAAAATGTAAGTGGCTGAGATGGCCCTAGTTTATCAAGTGTGTGTAGAGAAATAAATTTGTTGAGAATGGATAAACTGAGGCCATCTCTTCTACTATCTTTTTACTCATTTTTTTAATTAGGTCATGCTGTCATTTCACATAAAAACCAACAAACAACATTTTTTAAATAAAGCTGCTCCTCAGTTGTGCCACATATCAAACAAGTAGACAAATACTACATAACACATTCTAAAACTAGTAACAGGTACCACATAACCAATCAAAACTAGTAAACAACTACTTCAAAATTAGCTCTAAAGAAAAAAAAACAATAACAGTTAAACTTGAAAGGTATCTTAATGAATATGTACTGCATATTTTGATTCAAAAACTATCTTCCACCTAATGCCTGATGAATTGTTTGTAGCTTTTGCAGTTTTCTTTTCCAATTCATGTGTTTGTATCAGCGCAAGTTAAAAAAATGGATGAATTAGTTTCATTTCATTCCATTATATGCGCACTGAGTGTCTGAAAAAAGATTGACAGAATGACAGAAGGTACTCAAGATAAAATAGGCAGAACAAATTAGCTTACACAAAGAAAATGACACATTTAAACCATGGAGCTTTATATCTAGCAGCCTGTATGACCTATTTTAAAGCAGTGAAATGATGTGTTACATTGTTTTTATTGTATTCATTATGTATGTTCCATATAATATTAACATTTTGTTAGACATAATTAATAAAACATCATTCATAATTCATAAGATTTGTTTATTAATTGTATAATATAAACACTTTAATGAGTTTTAATTGTTATTTTTGAAGAAATTGTTAAATATTTAAACCAATGTTTGTAACCATATAGTAGTAAGATTATAAACAAGAAGAAAATATTGCCTTAAATATAACATAATCAAAAACTGAAAACATAATACAAATAAAAATAAGATAATAAATAGTAAATAAATAAAAAATAGTGTCCCAGCTGTTATATGTTTATGAATATAAGTGTTGTACTTTATAAAGTTTCATCGTTTTACTTTTATGTTTAACGTAACATAATAGGATCTTATGCTTTACTTAAACTTAAATATTGTAGAGAAATGCAATTTGTTAAAGTATGTATATTTATTTATTAGATAGATTGTTAGGAATGTTATAATTTCGTCAGCGAATCCTTTAAAATTGACTTTTTATAGACGTATTGTATGTCAAAGTAAAAAATGGTTAAATAAAAAAAAATAAAACGCCGTCAACAAGATATCAAGGGTTTATTTGCGTCTAACTTTATGTGCATAAAACTTGCAGATTGACTATGATTAACGCATAATTAGTATACAATAGGCGATAAAACACCTAGCAGAAACTGTCAATAACAAATCATTTATCTATCAGCTGTCCTTGATTGGTTAACAATAGGGGGTACGTTTTGACTTCGTCGATAGTACATTTTGACTTCGTCGGTAGTACGTTTTGACTCTTAACAGGAGTACGTTTTGACTTCTCATCGGGGGTACGTTTTGGCGAGAGGTACGTTTTGACTGTATCCCTTTTCAAGACTCTGAAAAAAATACTTTAAATGGTTGTACAAAACTGTTTTAAATCTTTGAAATTGTTCATTATGTCAGTATCGGTAATTATAAATTATTATGAGTGAGTAGTACCTACCATTTTTTAAGAAAAGCTTAGTCGGGCTTAGGTGTTATATACTTAAGGCACCATTAGGTGTGAAGATTTTGTAGATCCCTCAACACCTTTCCGATAGATAAATAGTCTAGATGTTGTGTTCATGATCAATTCTTTTTACAAATCCCTTTGAGATATTTGGTTTAAGAAGTTATGTTGTTTCTCGTATGCCCCTTACCAACTTTAATGTGTCACCAAGATGCTGTAAAAGGTCTCCAAATGTACATTAGTATTTGCTTTAACATTTTTCTCTACAAATTCTCTTTTAGGTTTAATAAGTTATGTTAATCTGTTTAAATCCCCTAGATTTAAGCAGAGTAGATGAAATTCTGGACCAAAGTTTGAAGGAACAATTTTATATGTCAATATTTTACATAGACTAAGACAGGGCTATATCTTAAATCATCCTTTATATCTGTTTTTTTTTATGGCAACATCTCTGTAAGGCAAGGGCACTTGATTAATCTCCAGTATGTTAGAAGCTGTTGACATGTTTCTTGTGACATAAGTGGCCGTATAGATGAGAAATGGAGGAAGTCCACAAGATGTGGATGAATTGGAGGTTTGGTAATGTTTGGTTTAGTGGCCTTGTTCCCCCTGGGGATGTGTCTAGGAGAGTAATGTCTGGACACAATAATGGATGGGTTCTGCTCTCTCTCTCTAGGGCGAACTTGGCTTGTAAACATGTGTAACCTCCACTATGTAAACATGTGTAACCACCACTGTGTAAACATGTGTAACCACCACTGTGTAAACATGTGTAACCTCCACTGTGTAAACATGTGTAACCACCGCTGGGAGTCTGCTCTTACTTAGGTACATAGTTTTCTTTAGCCTGCTAAGTACTGGTATAAATTGTCCCAATAAATAGTGTAAATCATGATCAGCCAGATCCTCTTGGAAACTGTCTCACCAGGATCTGCATTCTTTGCTGCTAAGTCTTAAATAAAAGGTATCATGTTACCTTTATAATGCATGATATTGTATTGTATTGTATTGTATGATAAGGGTTATACTTAAAAGATTATTGCAAAATCATTTTTGCTGATAGTAAGCAACAGACTTACTATTTTTTAGTTTTTTGTAAGAAGAAGCAGTCTTGTGGTGTTTAGCATTTAGCTTCCAGCCTATTAATATGACATTGCATACACGTTTCTAATGTCTACAATATTGAAAGTATTATACATTCTTGAGTTATTTTAACCCAGGGAGAAAACCAAACATTTAACCCTTTTCATTCTTAGCAATGCAAAATACAGACTCTTATACTGGGGGTTTAAGTATTGGTCGCAGAGAAAACCTAATATGGTGGAGTTTACAAGCTTGCTACAGCTAGTGCTTCTGGGCCTAATCTGGGGTTTTATCTTTCAGAAATAGCTGCACAGGCCTGATAATCCCCACATGTATTTTTAGAACAGAGTAAAATCAAAGTTATTTTATTACATCTATATTCAAAAGTGACTTGACATGACTTGAGACCTAGCAGCATAAATATCCTGATCAGACAGCTCCTACTAGAAGCTAGCTGAACTGGTGCTACACATCTTGCTTTTAGCCTGATCAGGTGGTCTTATTGGCTAAGATTTATTATAAATGACACCTTAAGTTTCTATCAATATCAGGTTTTTTTTAATTTTAAATGATCAAATTTGGTCAAGTTTTTGCAATCCCTCCATTGAGAAGTGTTCAAGTCAATGTTTGTTTTCAAATTCGTAACAAAACCTTCAACTTTTCCAAGTATTTTTATACAAAAAAATTGCCATGATAAAGAAGGCTTTGTTTATAATCCCTGATCATTCTAATGCTGCCCAAACAGATAAGCACACACTTGCTGCCTGCCCATCCTTTCTTCTCTCCTTCTGTTCTTCCATCTTCTCACCCTTGATAGTTTTGTCAGAACCATAATCTCCAGAACCATTTGACATTTTGACTATAAACATAGAGGCTGGATAGATGGTCATGATGAGTAGTACTGCAGTACCTAAGAACCCTTAATCTACCTAGGTTATCTCTCTTATATTTAATCTTGTTTTCTTCTGCAATCTATTTTGCTTATCTGGTAAATAAGTTGAAATCTTACTGGGTGGATTGACTTAAGACTTGGTACCAGCTGATGAGTACAAGTGCACTGCACAAGAACCATATATCTACACAAACCTGCATGCATACTTGGTTAGCTCCCCTTTTTGTTTAATACCTTGAAAACAACTGGATAGATTTGCTTCAACCTTTGTATACACATACCTGGTGATGAATAAAAAAGCATTCCATGACTATGATAACACTATGTGCACTAATATTACCTTGCCCTTATATCTACCTACCAGACTTTCCTGTCAGGAGAATCGCTTAGTTTTTAGTTTGTGCAGTAAACAAGAAATATAATTAGCAATGTGTTCAGTTATTTTTCTTATATCTGTTTGTTAAATAACATGCAACATATAGCATCAAAATTGCACCATAAATAATATTATACTGTTTGATTTGCTAATATTCCTGTTTCTAACAATTCGCTGGTGCAGTTTGCATCCTATTCACTAGTTATTTCATTAAGAATTTTACAGTTTCAATATAAGCAATTAGGCCATGCTCAATTAAATTTGTACCTAAGAATAACTAAGCACAATTTCCTGTTAAAACTGGAATAAAAGTTTATAATGGCATCTGCCTGCCAAGAATGCAGAAATGCCTGCACTTCTGATTTATCACTTTTGATTGCCAATACTGAGTCAGTTTTATCTTTGTGGTTCAAGATAAACTTGGGAAATTATTTACATCATGAATAGCAAGAATTCGCTCTTTACTCTCTCTTTCTCTCTGTCTCTTTCTGTGATGGAGGCTTGATTGCTTTACTAACAGAAAGCAAGCCACATCTCTTTTTTCATCTGGAACATTGCTGTGAATATTTAAAAGAGTGAATTTCTTTTTAATAAAGCCATCTTAAATTACTACAATATGTTTGTTAAAGCTATCTTAGAATCCTGTTCTTTAAAACAATCTGCAGATGCTGTTTTCTAAAGTTTTTGAAAGTACAACATTGAATTGCTGAAGATATACACATAAACTAGACAATAGTTGTCAAGATTTGTCATCTTAAATCTTTTGTAACTTTTGAACATGTGTTTGTATAATGAATATGAAAAAAAAATGCCAATGCATCACTAAGGAGTATTTACATTCAAGCACCTATTAATTAGGCATAAGCTAACAGTGAAGATCTAGATCAGCCACTTCCTACGAGGAAGTTATCTGATCAGGAACTGCTCTGCTGGCTATTAAGTCTCTATGACATGTTTATACTTACCAAATTTTTAATTGCCCTTATAAAAAACAATAGCCACTTAAAACTTATGAATTTGAAAGAATGTGCAACAAAACACATGTGGTTCAAAAACACATGCTTGAACACATGTATATGTTTTATAACTTTTTTGGAAATTGGGTGCAAACCAATTAAGAGAATTATAGATATTAACAATTGGTTTTAATTGAAATTTGGCAGCATCTTGTATGTAACTTTCAAGACTTACATCCATTTTGAGCTTATGTTAAATGCCCATGATTCTTGATCCTAAAAATCTGCAATATATGACATTGTTTTTTTGAGTTTGATCAATTAAAATCACTGCTCAGTAATGGTGAGCCCATTTGTAATCACAAAATGTTAAATACTGTACAGCATGGCAACACTGAACTGATCCTCTTTAGGTTTTTACAAGGTAATTAGCCTAGGGAAAAGATTAAACAGCCTTTATAAACAAAAACAGAAAGATCATGACCTTAGACTATTGTTTTGTACAGAATTTATTGTCAATTTAATGCTAAAGTATACATTGCTTGAGACAGTAAGAGGTTTGACTCTTACTACTGTTAATTATTTTGACTCCCACTGCTGTGAATTAATAAATGTTTTAGGTTACAAGTACGAGTTACGTCAGTAATATGATAATATGATGATTTGGTTACCAGTATGTACATATTTTAGATGTTTTAGGCAACATTGTAATATGACCTCTCGCATCAGAAAACACTTTTTTGGAACAGTATACATGCTCTTGATTCAATTATATTCCACTTAACACAATGTGGAAAATGAAATGCACATGGAAAACAGCCTAGATTGAAGAACAATTGCTAGATTTTGAACCAGCAACCTAAGATCTATGATTGTAAGTAATACTTCTATTGAACTGGTGTTGAAATCAGTATGATTATGAATAGCATGATCCTTTGAACCTTTGAGACTGTAACCTATTTGTTTCCATAAACTGTTTAAAGAAACCGTTGATTATGTATAAAGTCAATGTTGCCAAATGACGGCAGGTATGTATATCATTGAACCTATAGGTAGATTCACTTTAATACATGGATATACTGTGTCAGTATTGGCTGATCATGTTGTAAATGATTTCTTATACAGATTTGGGTCAGTTTGTTTCTGGACTTATTCCAAGCTGCATTCATTACATCAAGGTTGTTATTTACATGAGGTTTCAATAAGAACTGAGTTGCAAGGTCATAAATTAAATGCTTTTAATGCCAGGTGTTAAACTTTCACAACTAAATAAAATTCAACATAATATCAAGTATGTCAGTCCCATGTTGGATTTTGTGAAAAATGGGTTGTTAATAAAAGGTAGTGCCTGTTGGTGCAGGTTAGAATTGTTCATGCTAGTACTATCATACTATAAACCACTCGAGTAGTCAAGTGACAGTAACACTTCCTTAGACTCACTTGTTTGTTTGTTTGGTTTACTGTTCCACCAACAGTAATTCAGTTACTTGGAAATAGTATCCGGTATGGTAGTGATGCCTTCACTGTGCCTGCTGTGAACATCTGGCAAGATACCCCTTCAAGTCACATTGTCCTGACATCAAATTGACCATTTGTGGAACTACTCTTATTACACTTCCCAATGGCGAGAATATAGTTGCCGCTTTGCCTGTCTGTTTATTGGGTTTATGGTCCCACCAACAGTATTTCAGTTATCTGGAGACGGTGTCCACTTGAAGCAGATATAGTGCTGCCATCACTGTGTATAGCATGCCGTGAACACCTAGCATGATACCACACCCAGTCACATTATCCTGACACCGGGCCAACCAGTCGTGGAACTTGAGCGTTAGCAAGGGAGCTATACCACTACCATTTTTAACGACTTAGGTATGTCGCGGCCCGGGATCGAACCCGGGGCCTCCCGTACCTGGAGCCGACTCTCTACCGACCGGACCTGGTAGCGCAATCGGTAGAGCGTCGGCTCCAGGTACGGGAGGCCCCGGGTTTGATCCCGAGCCGCGACATACCAAAGTCGTTAAAAATGGTAGTGGTATAGCTCCCTTGCTAACGCTCAAGCAAATATAAGGGTAGTTCCACGACTGGTTGGCCCGGTGTCAGGATAATGTGACTGGGTGTGGTATCATGCCAGGTGTTCACGGCATGCTATACACAGTGAAGGCAGCACTATATCTGCTTCAAGTGGACACCGTCTCCAGATAACTGAAATACTGTTGGTGGGACGATAAACCCAATAAACAAACAAACAAACTCTCTACCGATTGCGCTACCAGGTCCGGTTTGCCTGTCTGTCCATCCAGTATTATTTGTTCATCAATCCATCGTAATTTTGTCTGGAGCATTAAACAAAAACTGTAAGAGGTGTCAACATGAAGCATCATAGGCAGATTGATCTTAATGAGAAAAAGTGCAGTGTACAAGAACCATAACTCATGTTTTGCATAATTTAGGAGTTATTGCCTTTTGTTATTTTTAATACTTCAATTTTGTATTTAGCATAACAAAAATGTAAGAATTATCAATATGAAACTTCATAGGTAGATAGATCTTAGTGAGGAGAAGTGCACTGTACAAGAACCATAACTCAGTTTTGCATAATTTAAGAGTTATTGCCCTTCTCTATTTTTAATACTTAACTTTTGTCTGAATCATAACACAAAAACTGTAAGAGTTATCAAAATAAAACTTCATAGGTAGATAGAGCTTAAAGAGGAGAAGTGCAGTGATCAACATAAAACTTTATAGGTAGAAAAAGCTCAATTGAGGGGAAGCGCAGTGTACAAGTATCATAAATATCTTTCACATAGTTTAAGAGTTATTTCACTTTTTTTTTTTTTTCATTACTTAAATTATTTAAACACACATATTTGGAGAAAAAAGCCCTTTTGGACCTAGTGTTCAATTGGGGAGCATTCATTGGTTCTACCGATTCTCTTATATGTCTTAAGCTTTAGCAAGGTAGCTAGCCTGTACCACAGTCATTTGTACGTATTTCATGTATTTCACGGCACAGGATGTAACATGGGGCCTCCCTTACCCCTTACCTTGAGCCGATGCTCAATCATCCCTTACCTTGAGCCAATGCTCAATCATTTGCACTAATAGGCCAGGTCCATCACTGTGTATAGCTTGCCACCAACACCTGAATGATACCACACCCAGTCTCATTATCCTGTCTATTTATTTATTTATTTGTATGAGCATTAACAAGCAAGCCTACTTTGGTATGTTGGGGCCCAGAATCTAACCCAGGGGCCTCCTATATCTGAAGCCGAGACTCACTTGTTGTAGTTATTGTCTGTGTACTTGTAACTTGTGTTTCACAAGCATCCATTTATATAAGAGTATATATCTCCATACATTTATTATTTCTTTTTTTCTTTTGCAAAATTATCCTCTTACATTTAAACAATTTCTCACTGCAGGTCGACAGAGGAAGTGGTTCAACATCAATGAGGCCAAAGAATATTTATCTCACAAACCAGTGCAGGTGACTTACCTGGAACTAGTGAAATGTAAGCATGATCTCAATGGAGTGGTCAAGTGAATGATCAGGCAAAAACCACCCCTGGACACACCGAGTGCCATTGCTGCGCCCCACCCACTACATCTGTCTGTGTCTGCAAGTCTTGTACAGCTGGGTCTGTGTCAGCCATCATCATATGCCACCCTTCTCTCTCATTCTGATCATTAGCTGCAAGGCTGCAGTTCCCAGCATGCATAAGTATGAGAAAAAAGCAACAACACCATCATCAGCAATAATGGCAGAAAACAAGATCCACAGCACCAATTGCAATGAGAATGACTACCTATATATACATCAGACTATCTGGGACCGCTTTGTTTATGTTTTTTGTGCTGTAGAATTGCATTCCAAACAAGTTTAGGATCCTAGAAACCTATTTTTTTATTGAACTTGATTGTATATAGTGGGGATGGCAATAGTTAACAAGTTAATTTTCCCATGTTGGTTAACTGTTACAAATTTTGTAAGTGGTTTATCACTTTTACTTTATATAAGGAATATATTGTGTAGCAATCATATTTTTTCCACAGTATAAGTGTTTTGCAAAATCACTAAAGTGAGACCAATGACCCTTCCACTGATCGGCATGGTATCTCTAGGTGACTACTTAAGGTGTCAGGATGTGAATGTCAAGATGCATTTATCTGTTATAATAAATATTGACTACTGTAATTTAATGGAATATAAAATTACTTTATTTTAAAATTGCTCATGCATTGAAACAGAAGGTCTGAAGGTTTATATAACTGGAAATGCAAATTTGCATATAAGATAAATAGGCATATATATTTCTAAGTACAGAAATACAATTGTAATTTTCTTCAAGTTAACTGGTTAACTGCTCAGACATTTGAAAAGTTTAAACTGCTGAGTGATTTTATAACCAGTTGCCATTTGTAAGAAAAGGATGACAATTATTAAAGATTTCTTTTTACATAATCAAAATGTTAACACTTAGATGTCAAAACATTATTTATTTGTGATAAACAATATCATAAAATACAAAGAAGAGGGAGGGGGAGCATTTTTTATTCTACTATTGAAATCCCATTTTGCGAAAATTCCATGTGATGACTATTTACTTACCTTACCTTAGCAGGCATGATGTATAAAACATGGAAAAACGAGTAGGTAGGTGATGCATAGATTTGAACCCCCTGGCCATTGTTCACTATAAAATGTAGATGAAAGTGCATGCAACTTAGGCCAGTGATAAAGCATTGTAAATGTCAACATGGTCCAAGCAATCAGTTTATTATCAATTAGTATTATTGTACAAAGCAAATGAGGTTGTCTTTTTGTTTCTAAAATGTGTATTCAGTTGTACTGATTAATACTACATGCTTAAGAAATTACAAACTTATGTTTTAGGGTTAAGAAACATTGTGTTTAGAAACTGTATATTTTGAATAGCTGAATATAGCTGAAACTTTTCAGCTTAAAATGTAGTTGTTCTTTTAATTTATATACAACACCTCTTTTTTGTTTATAATGACTTTAATACATGTATTATTCAATATTAAGTAAGTGATTATTAAACAGTATTTGCTAGTACTTGGTACTTTCCTGTATTTATTGTTTGGATAGCTTGGTCAAATTGGGATTGAAAATCAATGCTCATCTTATTTTAATGAGGGTCAGATAATCATTAACAATAAATGTTGAATCAATTTTAATCATTCCTTAATGAAATATGTATATATTGTTTGTTTTGGTTTATGAAACATTATTTATAATACATTGCTTGTGGGCATAAACCATATCTATGTCTATAATTATGATAAAGTGTGGCATTCTTTTACCAAATTTATACAATCATTGTATATACATGGAAACAGTTACAGTTTTAGTGTGAAAAAATGCATTGTTGGTAATTTTCTTTTATAACTGATGGTAAATTTGAGTGCAAAATTTGGTCATTATTATTTTTATTAATATGTTACATAGGATTCATTCTCAAAACTTTTTCTTAAGGAATGTGGGTTTTATGTAGTGATGTAATTAGAATACTATATATTTAGAATATAATTATCTTAATGCTTAGGTTGTATATTTTTGTTAATTTTTTCCATATCAATTTCAGTATTATTTTAAATGTTATACTATGACATTTGTCATAAAGTGATAACCCATGTATAGTGTTGAAAGGGAGGTAAGTTCTATCCTTTTTTAGTCTCAATAGACATGAATAGAAACATTAACTCCCTGGTGTTGTTTATAAATATTTACCTGGCACTTACTTAATATGTCAAAGTAAGACCAGTCTGCATTTTACAATCCTGTTTATATTTGTTGATTTACAGGTAAATTCATCATATAGCATACAGATGTCTTATATACAACCCTGCTGCATGCATCACATATTTCAGTTATCAAGTAGGTAGAGTATTGTCTCTGTAAAACAATCATCTATTTAAGTTGCCCCTTTAAGTTTTGATAGACACACAGAGACTTAACATGTCAAACACAGTCAGTCTTTCTTCTTTTACATTTTTACTTTTGGGAGTGTTTTTTATGCTTTGTAAAACAAAGATACTTGTTTAAAGAAAAAAAAGAAATGCTTTATTGTTAACTCATATCAAGGGTGTATGGGCTTCAAGGAATAAGTTTTACCACTTTACCATTAACTTGGGTGATTATTATGCACTATTTACTGTCATTGCTTGTCTTTATAAAGTATGTTGTCTGCTACAACCTTTAACAGATCCATACAATATCTTACAGGAATGTTTAAAAATAATTATGAAAGATAAAGAATGCCAGGACAATATTTATATACAATAACATTCTTATTTTTTTACCAGCATTTTTGTTATGATTTTTTGTTTGATTTTTTGTTTTGTTTTGTTAATATTTTCCAATTTTAAGTGATATTCTGACTGATAACAAGGCAGTGGGATATTAAGAGTTTTCTTTGGATTTGCTAGTTTCTTGAACTCTAAAGTGACTGGTTTGTTGAAACCATTAATGTTTATCCTGGTTTGAAGTGATCTTCTACTAATGGCAACAACTGTATGGGTTTGCAGGTTTGTTTTCCACCTTTTACAACTTCAGCTGTATAATTTGACCAAGTATTTTCGAAATACGTATGGTAGTTCTAATGTTCAAAATATTTTGTTAACCACAATATAATTCTCATGATATTTACCAGCAATTAAGACAAAACCATTTAAAGGACAGCATGTTCATATGTTAAGAAATAAGCATTGATTATTTTAGCTTAGCTTTATTATTTTTTTAATTTCTTTGGCAAACATTTACAATATATTCAAAATTGAAACTTTCTACAGACTACACTGATGTAGGTGCAGATGTTCATAAATCTGAGTGTTTTACTTTCTGTATCTTACAGAATGACCTTAGTTAATATGATAATGTGGTATCATGTTTGTCTTAATCATTCTATCTTAAAGCTGCATTAATTTATCTTACAAATGTATTTGAATTTGCTTTTACTGCATCATTGTTTAAAGCATCATTTTTTTTCAATTGAAAAAAAAGTTAATGTATGCAAGTTTATTTGTTACATTTATAAGCAATAAAGCAAAAACCTTTGTTATATTTTAAAGATAAGTTAAAAATAAGCTTGCAGAAATTATTATTTAAACATATAAATCATCTTGCAAATGATGGACAAATTGCCAGCTTGCAGGTAATATGCATGTTTATTATTGAAAGTATGTTGAATTGAGAACTCAGCTAACCATTTAACAGTTCTTGCAAACATTTCTTGCAAGTCAGTGCATAGCCTGAACATAATTGTTTTTGTTACACTCAGAAATCACTTGAAGTTTTTTAATTAAGTTTGAATCAAACTAGAAAAATATTGATTTGCTTGTGAAGTCAAAAGAGATCATTTGATCTTTTAGATTTTTAATTAATTTATATTATAGTTTTCCCTTAAGAATGGCTTTTGTATGTAAACTATTTAAGATGATTGTGTAATATAAATACCAGGTTTAAGGAGAGTCGTATATAATGTTTTATACATTTACTGTACTTTAGGTAGAAACAAGAAGTTGATGCTGGTCTGTACATTCTCTTTTAAAATGTGATTTACTATATTCATACTATTCATACTATTTTGGTTCCATAACGATTGTAAGTCAAAGCTAATAAACATGGTATTGAAGATTTTTGGTAACTCTTAGCCTTCTAAACTCTAATTTGCCAGACTAAGTCAAATAGTTTAGATCCACATCAGCTGTATACTGCTTGGAGCTGGCTGATTAGAATCTACATGATTTGCTGCCTTGCATCTAGAAATGCATTTTGTATCTATGAATGGAATTATTGGAAGATTAATTAGAAGTTAGGATTGGTTATTTAGGAAACAGATGTGTGTGATTAATTACAAAACCTCTAAATAAAACACTATTCATTAGGATGTGATATATCATGCAAAACCAAAATCTAGTTCAGTCCTGACAGATTAACCAACTAGACTGTAAAATTATTAAAGGGAGACAAATGAGTTTATGTCATTACATTGTATTTGATTATTTCCCTTGTATTCATGACCTTAAATGTTAAGAGTATACAAGTTGTTGTTAGATTATTTGCTGAAAAAATAAAACTTAAAAGAATCAACAACTAAATAATATGATGAATTAACTACTGTATACTTTTAAGGAAAGAGATTAC